>VMOF01000388.1:7359621-7443662 GCA_011764245.1 Trialeurodes vaporariorum
CTATAAGGAGAGGAGAGGTAATCCGGAGTCGGTCCTGCTGGATCAAGGAAGATGGAAAATCATGATCGGAAGACTTGGGCTCTGGTTCTGGTTTCTGGTTGGACCCCGAACCGAACCAGACCGGACAGAGGAACGGTGTGGGGCGGAGGACCAGACCAGCTGCACCAAAGGCAAGGACTGACTGTCGGGGAGTTCTTCGAGTTCGACTCCTCATTTCATTATTAGCTCGATTTCATGAAGCCATTAGCGTAATTACACGTTTCACGTTACATCATGAAAGAGTCTCTCTCGCGTTGGAAATCCGCGGGGGGGGCAGGGGGGGGGGTCTCATTCCATCCGCCGAAGACCACTGCGAGACGTACTTACAACGCTTGGACTCCCATTTAATTATACGATCATGCTAATAATTATTAAATATCCTCTCGTTCATCGTTTGGCGATGCGTCTCGCTCGACAATTAATTCTCCGGAATTAAATCTCACAGTCTCGCTTTGAAGACACTCAGTCACTCACTCACGAAACAATGACGGATATTTGGTCACGGTCAAATGTCACCGTGCGAAATTTGGCAACGTTGCATTCCGTTCATTTAAACTCGTGTGAAATATCGATTGCACCGCCAATTTTCGTGCAGTACAGTCATACACTGAACTGAACTGTGTAATCTTTTCTCAACCGGTGGAATCATCGGTAAATTGAAAAAAAAAAAGGTCATTAATTACTACGCAAAACGGCAGCTCTGCTGATACACCCAACATTTTCTCAACTCTGGTCTGGTGCATACATCATTCTACATCAGCACTGACAGTCCAGTTTAGGCCTCTGCGATGTCCAGTTTTGTGTATCGAAGTTCGATATCAAAAAAATATCGAAATTTTATCGACGCATCGAAACAAATTTGATCATGTAAAAAATGAGAAATCAGAGGTAATCCTGAAACTTCCCGATTCTTTATCGATGTTTTAAGAGGAAAATACGACTCTAAGGCCTATTTTTAGTCAAAATATCGATTAATATCGAGTTTCGATGCATCGAAAGACATCAACATTAGCATCGAGTTCATTCGATAGCAGGAAAACATCGAAACTTCGATCGATACATCGAACATCGCAACAGGCCTAGTCCACATGTCTACAGTGGAACCTTGGGAGAGCTCTACTCACTCGATCACAGGGCTCGGCTGGGCCGAAGCCGAAGAATCATAGGAAGAGGGGGGGGAGACAAGGGTAGGGGACAGCGGACCACAAACGCGTAGGATGAAAATATGGGGAACAGGCAGAGAAAAGATGTAGAGCAAGAGACCAGAGATCACATAAGTGGTCGAACATGCTGCGGTCTGCATAAAATAAAAAAATAAATAATAAAATAAAATAAAATAAAATAAAATAAAAAGAGCAAGTCGTCGCATATAGTTAAAAGTACGAAGAATTTCTGCGCTACATATACGAGGTTGTTTGTGGGTTAAAGATCCGACAGTATTCAATGCAATTCGGTCGGAAGATGGGTCCGGAAGGAGGGGGGAGAGACAAGAAGCAGAACGGGGGGGGGATCAGGGGAAGGTGAAGAGACTATAGAGAGATAAGAGATGGAGAGTCCAAGGTGGAGGTCATGTGGTCATGTTCATACATTCTAGCAAAGAATCAACTGATTACCCAATTAAAACAAAACCGACAGTTCTCACGGCTGATCGCGAGGGGGAAAGGGGGATCTCGGTTCGCGAATATGGAGGGGGGACAACTCCCCCCCCCCACCTCCTCACCAAACCAGGTTAGCATAGTCCGATCGGAGCACCAGAGCACTGCCATGCATGCAATCCCACCGCAGCGTCATTTAAAGCCGAAGCCTCCAGGAACCGTCTCTGGTATCTTGGTCTCTTCTCCGGAGCAAGGTCGTTGAGTATCGTTCGGCGACCAAGTCGCTCTTTTGAAAAAGGAATGGAGCTCTTGCAAACTTTTGCTATAGGGGATTGAAGTGTTGATTCTTGCATAAAAACCTGTAAAAATGACGATGAGTACACTAAAAAATCACGAAATTAACTCTCAGAATCGGGCTTAGTGGCGGAGAGACGCAGTTATCATGGGAGATTCCTATCTAAATTGAGACATATCCCCGTTTTTCCACAGAGAAAGTGACATGATAGACAGGAATCTCCCATGATACCTGCGTCGAACCGCTATTACCATACTGCCGTTATAACAGTTATGTGAGTTTATTACTGAATTTTAGACTTTCTCTGAGTGATTTTCGTGATTTTCTCTGGTCTTTACATCACATTGGAATATCCCACGTTGAATGACAATAAGCCGTCTATGCTCTATGAACCCACTTCCGCCAGTTTTCGAAGCAGTAGACAGCGGCGTCACCGTCGCGTGTAATCTGGCAACGTTATACGTAGTCCATTAAAACCTGTGAAAAAGATCGAAACACTGCGGGGGGGGGGCGCACAGTGCACTCCCTCGAATCGATATTTTACATGGGATCAAATGGACACAATACTGCCTTGTCGGATTGCACGCGAATTCGGGCAGATAGAGAGGAAAACACGAGTGTGGACTTGCCGCAAAGCACCAGAGAAGCGCAGCTTATGTTGGCTGTTGAAAGTGGAAATGGGAGGGGCGGCTGGGGGGAGGGGGGAGGGGAGGGGGAGGGCATGCACACGGACCGCTCACTAGAGTCCAGACCGTCTTAATGCGGCGAATGTAGGAGGTACAGATGAGAGGTGTGGGATGCTGAAAATGGGGGGGGGGGGTTTGAGAAGGAGACGAAGAGGTATGAAATGAAAACCACCGACATTCTTTCGCAGGACTCTTCCTTCAGTCCTTACGTTTTACCTTTTCCTCTATTAGTATTGGTTTAGTATTAGTGTATTATACTATTCATCAAGTATCGACTATCGGAGTCCTTTTTTTTAACTTTTTTTTTACCTTTGCTTTGGTGGCGTTCCGTCCCAACATCAACCCCCCCCCCCCCCCCCCCCATCCGTCCTCACACACCAGCATCAGAGAGCTCTCTTTCCTCTCCTTCCTTCTTTCGGTCGAAGAAGGAGAAAAAGAAAAAGAAAAAAACCTTAAGCTCTTGGCTCGCTTAGCTCATAGCTCGACTTGGCCTCTGTCGACTTTATTATTATATCTCTTGGGTAAATAACCGAATACACACATTGCAGACACAGAACAAATATGTATACAAGTTATTCAAGTTAATGGGTTTACATCACACCGCACAGCCGCAGCCAAGAATGCGTCTGTCTCCCTCTTCGCCCGTTTGAACGCACGTGATAGAAAAAGACAGACACATTGGGCTGAAATCACGAGACAGCCCCAATCCCCATCCTTTTCTAACTCGTGCGTTTAAATGGGGGAAAGAGAGAGAAAGACGGATCCATGGCTGCGGCTGTGTCACACCACACTTATATTGTATGTTTACTGTATCTGTTTGGGTATTCCCGACTATCCCCGTGCTTGCGCCCTTATATACTTACGAGGATGCCGGGATGTAGGAGCCCCCCCCCCCTCCTTCGAGACCCTTCGGTCGCCGATTGGGTCGCTCGGCCTCTCTCACTATACACTGCGCTCTTGTTTACTTTTTGCCGGTCAAAGCGACCGCGAGACTGCGACTAAACAAAACAAGGTCACACTCACAGAGTCAAAACCCTGGCGCGGTCAATGAAAAAAAAAAATGTGTCTCACTAGCAGGATTTTTACACCGTGATGACAATAAACGTCCGCCCCTGATGATCATTATAAAAAAATAGTTGAAGGGCTCCACCGAAAAACGTCACATCTGTTAGTAGACAAAACTGATTTCTGCATTGAGCTATACATCTGTGGAAGGGCTAGGCTAGTACGTGTTATCAGTGGCGCACGCAGGAGTTTCGTTGGTGCGAGCTTGCAAGGATGAGCGTTTCGCTGAAAATTATTTCTCTCCACCCCTGGAAATCGGAGGTCTGGGAGGGAGGAATGAGCTCTAACAGTATAGGCAATGGAGCATGGGCGGATACGGGGGATTGTCTTTCTCTCTCTCCCTCCATTTGAACTTATGTGTTAGAAAAGGACAGCAGAGGGGGCCATCACGTGACTTTGGCCCCCTCTTCTGTCCTTTTCTAACGCACGCTTTCAAATGGGAGCGAGAGAGAGAAAGAAAATTCCCTGTATCCGCCCTTGCAATGGAGCGGTTGAAAGGGTCTGAACTGTTGCGTTTTTTGTAAAGACAATGAAAGTGCTTGATGAGCTGAGAACAAAGATGCCTTTGGTTTCTAATTAAGTCCCATTGTTCCGGAGATGAGATTTTGACCCAAAATACATTGTTTTAAATGGGAATTCCGCGTGGTGACGTCACTACGCACACGATTTTTTGCAACTTTACACATGTGTATCTCCAAAACCGGGACACTTAGGAAAAAACCAAAGGAAAATTTGTTCTCAGCTCATCAAGTACTATAATTTTCTTCACAAAAAACACAACATTTCTGACCCTTGCAACTGCCCCATTTAATTTTTGGTTTGTTTGCCTCGATTTCATTTAACCTTACATAAAAAAATGTAATTAATTAAGTTAAAATTGGTTTTAAATTTATCAAAATTAAATTGGGTCAAAATTGATCAGCAGTAATGTGAGCTTATAACTGAATTTTAGACTTTCTCAGTGTGATTTTCGGGATTTTCGCTGGTTATTACAGCACATTGGACTCTTCGTTTCCTCACAGCAAAAGTTTGCAAGAGCCCCATTCGCATAGGAACCGTCAATGACCGCCCATTCAAAAGTTCCGGGGGGGTACACAAGTCAAACAGACGAGAGGTCAACGCCGCCGCGGCCAGCGAAAGTGTGGCACAAAGGATGAAAAGCAGTGAGGCACGAGATTCACATCGTAATCCGGATTAGGAACGCGCTGAAAATGTAACTGCGCGAAATCCACCGAACAAAGTTAACTCAAATCCAGACTCTTTCTCTATTATTTCAATTTACGTCTGGCTCGGACGTAAACTGAAATAAAAAAAGAAAGACTCTCCCCCCCCCTCCTACCAGCGTCCCTTTCAGCGGCGGGGGCGCCTCGGATTAAGTGATTCTCGCCAAACTCCGACGACAGATTTCTGATAAACGGGCTCATAATGACCCACTTCAGGTGTCGGCGGGTTGAAGGGAGAGAGAAAGAGAGAGAAAGAGAGAGAGAGAGAGAGAGAGAGAGAGAGAGAGAGAGAGAGAGAGAGAGAGAGAGAGAGAGAGGGAGAGATAGGGGGGGGGAGGAATCCGGGAGTTGACACAGAACGCGAGCGCGGGCCCCGGCATGCATTGCGGCACGTTCTGAAAACGCGCAAAACTTGGTGGATCATTTGCAGTGCAGATGTGTTCTGATAAAGTTACGGAAGGGTAGTCTTTCACATCTCGCGGTGAAGCGGGGAAGGGAGAGGCGGCGGTGCCAAACCGCTTGAGTTTCGGCAAAACAAAAATCTGATGAGCTTAGTTACCGCAGTATGCAATATGCACAATGCGTCTACTACAACAGTGCTCCTGTTGATTCCCACACAACCCGCTATTATTGGCTCCAGGAATTTGTCCATCCCTCTCTTCTCCCATTCGAACGCTTGTGTTAGAAAAGGACGAATTAGGGGGCAGTCATGTGACTTTAACCCACTCTTCTACCCTTTTCTAACACATGCGTTCTAATGGGAAAAGAGAGAGGAGGACTATTTCCTGCATCCGCCAGTGTAACCCTTCACTATTTTTATACCACAGAATGGGTCTGTTGCAAACTTTTGCTACAGCGCTATAGAGTGTACAATCTAATGTAAAATCGCCTGAAAAGTCCAATGGTGGCATCAGAAAGCAATGAAATACAATAATAAACTCACAAAAGGCGTTTAATGAAATCGAAGATGGCGGCAAAATATCGAGCAATCTGTATGCATGCACCACGAACATTCAAGGATAGCCAACCTCACAATATCCATCACAATCAATCACAACGTAAACAAACACATAACCTCTACCTCCAATGAGGTTGTCAAAATTGGCAATCCTTGGATGATCACGGTGCAAACATTCAGATTCCTCGATATTTTGCCGCCAACTTGGATTTCAATAAACGCCTCTTGTGAGTTTAATATTGTATTTCATGACTTTATGATGCCATCAATGGACTTTTCAGGCGATTTTACATTGGAATACACACTTTTTATCGCTGTAGCAAAAGTTTGCAACAGACTCATACTCCAATCAGAACGGAAACTCTAATACATTTTGAAACATTCTTTACTTCGGGCCGCCATGTTCGAAAGTGAGCATCTTCGGCAATCTTCGGCAGATCTTCGGCAACTGGCCGAGTTGTGATTGGTTGTATAGCCTGAAAAAGCATGTCCGCCATCTTGAGAAGTGAGTAGGCACAGTTGCCAGTTTGTGCCAGTAAATTCCAAATCTTGTTTCACATTGGCTCTTATGGGAGTTTCCCTTCTGATTAGAGTATTCTGTGTTTATACGGCGGATACCGCTTTGCGGCTACTGTAAACAAGTTTTTAATTCATCACTGATGATTCCACCAGTGGCGGTTCGAGCAGTTTGGCAACAATATTCTTCCTCCATTTGACTGAATGTAAAACAATCGAATGCTGGTCACGATCGAAATCGATTGTTTTCCATAGAATCAAATGGAGGAAAAACATTGTTGCCAAATTGCACAAGCCACCACTGGATTCCACCGGACGAAGAAAACATTACACGATACATAGCCCAGTTCAGCAGTGTGGCAATTGACTCAAAAAAATACCCTGGTCTGTAATCTTCTCGCCTAACGAAGGAAACACCGTTGACTTTAAAATGTGGCGGACTTTTGATAATCACCGATGATTATACATAGCTGGAAAAAAAATTAAAAAAATTACACAACCAAGACGGTTCAATAATTTCCATGGGTTCAAAAATGGCCAGCATGCAATGTTGCCAGTTTTAAAGCTCCGTAACTGATTAAAAAAAAAAAAAAAATAGACTTGACAAACCAGACGCTCTGAAGGGCACGCCTGATCTTGTTCCATAGGAAATAAACAAGGGAGTCTCACCTGAAACACACAGAAAAAAGTAAAGATACATTAAGATTGAGCATAAATCAGAATTACGGATAATTAATTCGAAAAAACCAGTTCTAAGACGTTCTTCCACGCAAATATAAGTGAAAGCGAGCTGACGTTTGACGTCAATTTGGTCACATGATTCAACTGGAGGAGGGACTCCAAATAGCCCCCCCCCTCCGAATCTTGATTCCACTCAATTAACCAGACAGATTTGGCGATTACGTCACAAACGGAGTTAAGATACGTCCCTGCCGTGAGTAAGGTTCCGAACAGGACAATTATTCAAAGCCGACGTTTTACGCGTGTATTTAATGGAATTTTTCAATTCACCGATGATTCCACCGGTTGAAGAGAGCTTACGCAGTTCAGTTCAATTTATAGCTGTTGAAGCACGAAAATATACTCTCATCTGTAATCTTTTCTTAACCGGCAGTGGAGTCGTTTCCGACTTTATTCTACACAAGAGAAAAGATTCCAGATCAGAGTATTTTCGAGCATTACAATCATAAAGTGACCTCAACTGTGTAACCTTTCCTCAACCTGTGGAATCATCGGTAGGCTGAAAAATGCCGTTAAATATATCGTGAACGAAAATCGATTGATTCGTCCAAGGAAAGAAGAAAATGCGTTGTTGCCATTGGCGGATCCAGCAATCTGGTAACAGTGTATTCTTCCTCTTCGATTGCGTGAGGAATAATCGATAAGTCATCGATAACCCCTTCAAAAATCGATTTTTAATCATACATTCAAATTAGAAGAACGCGCAGTCGTCAGATTTATTGATCATGGTCGTTGCACGGAAACAAATAACTGGTAGAATTTAGAATCTGCACAGCTGATTATGGAGTCAACTATCGAGTATGGTAAATTCCACTAAATGATGGTAAAATGTACCAACAAGTTAACTTAATTTACCATCATGTGCGTTACATTTACTATTTACTTGATAGCTGACTATTGGACACCTTCGCATTCTACCTTTTACATGGGTTTAAATGGAAACATTTCAATGTTGCCAAATTGCACGCTACGCTACTGGTAGATTCGACCAGCCTTTTTTTTTCCATGTGCCACATTTTGCAGTTTTTCGACTTCACGAGTCGTCATTGCACCCAGTGGCGTCGCTTGCAATTTGGCAACAATGTATTCTATCCATTTGATTTCATGTAAAATATCGAATTCAGGGGGTGCACAGTGCACACGGAAAATTCGATTTATTTGATGAGTTTCAATGGAGCAGTTGCATTGTTGCCAGATGGCACGCGACGCCACTGATTGCACCGGTCAAATTATTAGGTGCAATATAAAAAACGGGCGCGTCTCCCACGTAAATACGAGCGAACGAAGGAAAAGGGTGAGAAGTGAGAAAGAGGCTGTACCTTGTGATTACTTTCTGCGGTCGACCTTTGAAGAAAAATAGACCAACCTTTTTCACCAAAAAAATAAAAAAAAATTAAAGACCAGAGTTCCTCCACAGTTTTCACGACCTTAAACCTCCAAGAAGAGGGCACCATCACTCGCGCTGGCTCGTGCAATAGCAATGACTTTATTACCTGATACCTAGGCGATAGAGAAATTAAGAGAGCATTAGAAAGGGCGAGAGAGAGAGAGAGAGAGAGAGAGAGAGAGAGAGAGAGAGAGGGGGGGGGGCACCTTCCTCCCCGATGAGGAGGAGAGGGGTGGGTATAGTGTGTGAGAGTGTGAGCCATTACGGAGGGAACGGAACGCGCCCAGCAGCTCGCAGTGGCAAAGCGCAATCAACACTAAGTGAGGGGTGTGATGTAAAAGTATACACCAATAACACAAGAGCCTTGGGATTACTCGACCCGATAAAACCTGAGAAAAACAATGTTTACAAAGATTACCGAGCCCCAGAGAGGTTACGAGGACAGCGCGAGAGCTGGATCCTCAAGCAACCAATCAAGGCGGTTGTTGAACACACGGTTAGGAAACAACGAGAGGGAATCGATTAAGATTTTAAAAAAAAAAAAAAAAATACTTTGATACACAGATTTAGAAGCGCTAGAGCGCTATGTTAGTACACGGCTGGTTTCAGTAAGAAAAAAAAAGACTGTATAATGGAATCGATTTGAGGAAGAGAGATGAAAGATTGCAAAGATACGGGTGAAGAAAGGAGAAGGAACGATATAGATTCCAAACTAGGAGAGGAGAGACAGAGAAAGAGTACCGATACCGAAGCTTAGGTTCTGGATCTTAGGAAGAAGCGCAGCAGTTGGAACGTAAGGGGGGGAGGCACCCCATCCACTGGACCCAGACCAGCAGGTAGAACGGAGAACCAACGAAGGCAGGCAAGCAGGCAGGGCAGGGCAGCCAAGCCGGTGGTAGGTACAAATTAACTTATTACATCCTAGCAATCACTCCCGAGTCCGGACCAGGACCACACATATACCTTTCATTTCTATTGTTTCACTTCCATCAGCATCTCAGCGGAGCCGCGGAGATGGGTTGCGGTCCGGCGCTCGGAGGACCAAGATCGGGAGACCCAACAGCTTCGAATGTTACGCTTGTTCCTTTTAGTGAGGTGCATCTCCCGGTTACGGCTGGGAAGGGGGGGGACCCCCGATTAGGTTCGCGAAGCACCTGCACTTCCCAAGATCAAATCCAGACGTTGCTCGCTTGCTCCCTGGGGCCATCGCCTACCCAAGTCCCTTAGGAACCTATGGATCTATGAATCAAGGACCTTCCACAGCCGAAGAATTCCAAATTCCAAAATCTTATATCAACTGTTCCTCAGAGTCCAGGGTCGGATACAGGAATTCGTTCTGTCTGTCTCTTCTCCCATTAGAAAATAACGGAGATAGGGACTAAAGTTTGGTGATGAACCCCCTCTGCCATCCTTTTTTAACGCATGTGTTCAAATGGCAGATGAGAGAGAAGGACAAATTCCTGTATACCCGGCAAAAAATTAATCGCCCAGGACACTGAAAAAAAATAATAATAAAATGAATAATAAATAATAAAAAAAAAAATGATAATAAAATAAAACAATAAAAAAAAAAAAAAAAAAAATAAACGACCAATGTAAAGCAAGAATGCATTTATGTTAACACCAGGACTCTGCTGGCTTGGATGTTTGTTCGGTTTATGAATATACATAATACAATACAAACCCTTCACATTACACTATACATACAGTGGGGTAATGGATGTGATACTAATCGTATACATGCAACCCATTCCCAGTTCAATCCCAAGACGGTAATTACTCACTCAATTCTGGGTTCTTCATTAGTCGTAGTTGGGTGGTTTGGACGAGTGAGACGGTGGAAAGGGTTGAAGGGTGAAGGGGGGTTGTACATTTTATTTTTGGGTTGACCAAAGACCGTTGACTAGAATTCCCTATTCCCTTCCGCCATAGAGCCGTCTTCGGGAAGACTGGAGAAATCAGACCACGAACCGCCGCGCCGTGCCGCCACCGTGGGTCCGTGGCCAGAGCAGGACGCCCAGCCCCATTCAAAAAAATAAACGACCAATGTAAAGCAAGAATGCTTTTATGTTAACACCTCCCGGGTTGGTTGTTTGCCGGGAAGAACCGGGAGGAATCGGGAAGGAATGTTTCACTCCGGCGGTCGCAATGCGTCGCGTCGCGTCGCACCATGAATCGGAATCTGGATTTTTCTGGACAAGAAAAGGATTAAGGTGTCGAACGTCACCTGAGCTAAATCCTTGCAAAAACCATGTCCAGTCTAACTTATTTTCACGCTGTAAAATTGGCACATAAAACTCATTTTTTTACACCATGTTACCAAAGGATCTCTTGCAAGGTTTTATTGTCGGCAAAATGTAACCCTTGAACAAATTGCTGCTTAAAATGATAATGAGACCATTAAAAAGGTCTAAAACTCACTCTTCACAGAGAAAACTTATACCTTCAAGTTCAGATGGACCACCCGTGTATTTACGCACTTAATACGTTTTGCAACCCAATCAAAAGAACAGTACTATGACTTTCAAAAGAATGTCTTCCCATCAAAATTGTTCTTAATGGATTTTTCTTGTGTTTTCCATCGTTTAAAAGTTTTTGAGGTGTCATGTCACAAGTGGCAATAGTTGAAAAACCTGAAAACCGTAAAAATTCGCAAATTGATCGAGGAATTAAGTAATGAAAATTTCTATCGGAATACTTTCTTTTAAAAGCCAAGACATTGAATGAACCCCTTTACGACCACGTTAAGAAGACGAAATCAATGTTCAAATTATGTGGGTAGTTAAAAAATCCTACACCGCGGTGTTGATTTTGCATACACACTTTTATGAAGGAGCTCGATGAAGCTCTATAACGCTCGTTTTCTGACCATCTAGCCCGAATGGGTCCGTTGCAAACTTTTGCTACAACGATTGAGAGTATATAATCGAATGTAAAATCGCCTGAAAAGTCCATTGGTGGCATCAGAAAGTCATAAAATGCAATAATAAACTCACAAGAGGCGTTTAATGAAATCCAAGATGGCAGATACATATCGAGCAATCTGTATGCATGCACTATGCACTATGAACATCCAAGGATGGCCTACTTTGACAACATCACTGGAGGTAGAGGTTATGGGCTTGTTTACGTTGCGATTGGTTGTGATCGATATTGTGAGGTTGGCTATCCTTGGATGTTCGTGGTGCACGCATACAAATTGCTCGATATTTATCAGCCATCTTGGATTTCATTAAACGCCTCTTGTGAGTTTATTATTGAATTTTGTGCATTTCTGATGCCACCAATAGACATTTCACGCGATTTTACACTCTTAATCGTTGTAGCAAAATTTTGCAACAGACCCATTACTACTTACAATTTTGGATTCAATCTTGAAGCTATGTCCAAAAAAGTCCAAATTTTGATCCACTTTGTGGCAGTAGGGTGGCTAGCGGTGGTGTTGCAGAGTAACAGAGAGAGGCAGAGAGAAAAAGAGAGAGAGAGAGAGAGAGAGAGATAGGGGGGGGGGGGGGGGGGGGGGGGGAGAGAGAGAGAGAGAGAGAGAGAGAAGAGTGTTTCCGGTCAATTTCTTCACCCCCCATTTCACGCGCGTTCGACCCACTAATCATCTCACCTCGATATTTCGGCCCCCTGAGAGACCTCGACTCTCGGCTCTACTCAACACCACTCGAATATTCGAAACGTCTCCATTTCGGGGGAGATGTTTCTCACCTTCTCGCCTAGCTTGACGCTCCTCCCCCACCTTTCGAGAGAAAGAGAGAGAAAGAGAGAGAGAGAGAGAGAGAGAGAGAGAGAGAGAGAGAGAGAGAGAGAGAGAGAGAGAGAGAGAGAGAGAGAGAGAGAGAGAGAGAGAGAGAGAGAGAGAGAGAGAGAGAGAGAGAGAGAGAGAGAGAGAGAGAGAAATGATTCACCGAGTAATTGTCGATCCGAATAATCAATTTGGGGAACTATTTCCTGTCAACGGCGGAGGTTCTGCGTAGGAACATTTGATTAAAAAAAAAATGTACCCCCCCCCCCAATAAAGAGCGAGAGAGGGAAAAAGCACGCGCCGCCAAAAGAGAAGAGAGGATCGAAAGAGAGATAATGTGTTTTGTCTTCACGCTCCACCTGATATCCACCGAGCAATTAGGCGAAATTATTAAAATTAGCACTTCAGGGTGGTCTTGTGTAGGAACAGGCTTCCCCCGTTTTGTAAAGTTATTAAAATAATAGCAGGTACTTCCTTCCTTCTTTATTTCTTTCTTTCTCTATCTTCTTCCTTTTTTTTACGGATTTCTGAGACGCCTTGATTCTTCACCTAAACCTTCTGTTTGAGGAGGATCTCGAACGGATTCCAAATTCACTAGTAAACTTAGAAAAAGCAAGAGTGATCAGAAATCGCCGAAAAGCGGCAAAAAATCAGTTTTTGTTTTTTTTTTTTCCTTTCTTTTTTTAAAAAATCAGCTTTACTGCTTATAAACTTTCAAGACTAATATCAATTACAAAGATCACTTTCAAAAAGTATAATTTAGACTTTGAAACGCCACTAGAAAGTTTTAAATCAATCTTAAAACGGTCGAAAAGGATAATTTTTGATAACTCTTTTTCAATGATTTTTGGCTATTTATCCCACGATCTCAAACCATAGTACAGTGTTGCCAGATTAAGAGTTAAAAATCTTTGAACTTTACATTGCTTCAAACGAAAATCACGAATGCGGCGCGAAACCGCATATTTAGCAACACTGGATATGCGACGGAGGACGGCCCGAGGAACGACATGCAAATATAATTGCGCAAGGTATCAAGGATATCACTGGAAATTGGGAGGGCGGTATCGGGGATGTCGCGCAGTGTGGATTGGGGGGAGGGGGGGGCTTTGGAATGTAGTGCGTTACCATCGGAATGAAAATGCGCAGGACGAGCACGGTGGCATGAGCTTAAGGAAAAGCGCGCGGGAGGGGCGGGACGGGTTAGGACTTGGGGGAGCGAAGAGGAGAGAGGGGCGGTGCGTCTTGGGTGGGTCCTCTGGTTGGTCGGCCGGTCGGGGTCGGTCGGTCGGTCTTGAAACCGGGAATGGGAGTATTAAACTTACTGATTATTTATTAGTCTACATGCATCAGCCCCGCCGTTATTGCCATCGAGTTTCATGAGCTGAGAGAGAGAGAGAGAGAGGGTGCGAGTGAGAGAGTGTGTGAGAGAGAGGGAAAGAGAGTGAGAGAGTAACAGAGTGCGTGTGTGAGAGTGAGTGAGTGAGTGAGTGAGTGAGAGAGAAAGAGAGAAAGAGAGAGTGGGAGAGAGTGAGAGAGTGAGAGAAAGAGAGAGAGAGAGAGGGGGGGAGAGAGAAAGAGAGAAAGAAAGAAAGAGAAAGAGAGAAAGAAAGAGAGAGAAAGAGAGAAAGAAAGAGAGAGAGAGAGAGAAAGAGAGAGAGAGAGAGAGAGAGAGAGAGAGAGAGAGAGAGAGAGAGAGAGAGAGAGAGAGAGATGTTTCTCGACGATGCCATTGACCAGCCGCGCAAGGAGTCACCAATCTCTAATTCCGCTCAAGGTGAATCGGCGGATGATGAGATGAGTGTATACATACCTGTACTGTGTACTCACTCGCACTCGTACCGCGTGGAGGAGGAAAAGAAGAAGGGAAAATTACAGCGATGACGCAAGGTATGGGCGTGATTTAGGTAGAAGTAACTCAGGGGTTGTCGCTCGGACTCCTAAAAATTTAAGTCCACGGCAAAGATTACATTGGAAATTTTAAGTTCCGGGAGCATAAAGGGGTCTCTCCACCTGTGAATTTAAAAGCGCGAACAAAACTGATTTGAGCCAATGAGCTACCTTGAAGTCGATAGGTCGAGTCCGATGTATCGACAGCAAAGAGACCCACTAGCTCAAGCAGTCTTTTCTTGCTTTCAAATTCGCAGGTGGAGAGGCCCCTTATAAGTATTACAAGTCTCCAGTGTGTCTTTTTGACAATAAGAAAGAAAATCTCAATCAGTTAAAGATTCTTCCTCGAAAAAAAGGCAACGTTGGGTCATTGCATCCCCGGTCTGTCGCCCAAGTCTACAGATGGTAAATGGTAATGGTTCGAGACCGCACTTGACAAGGTGACTTCTCAGCCTCGATATAGAACATAAATTTAATTAGAGTGGAGAAGGGGGTTAGCGGGCATATGAATAACAAGTAGAGCGTAGCAGATGGGCGGAGCATAATATAAAGGAGGAGCAAATTATTGTACAAAAACATCGCAAAAAAAAAAAAAAAAAAAAAAAAAAAATCTCCATCAAGACAAATGAAATCGCCCACCATTGGATGCCGATTTGCACGGAGGAAAAAAAGTTGGGACTTAGGGACTATTTCCCCAAAGTTTACTCTCTTTCCCCGGAGTTTGTCAACCCTCCTGCCTAAACTTTCTACTTGTCGGGACTCTGGGTTTACCAAAGCTGGTCCATTAATCAGCGATTGTGCAACGAAAACCGGAGCCATCCATCAAAATGGAGTCCCCTTCAATATCGACCTCGTATATTGACCAATCACAGCTCACTTCGTGACCCAAGTCGGTTCACAACATCCCCGTCATCAAACATATTTTTATGCATCCACCTGTATTAATCTCTATAAATCTACTTTGTATAAAAGAGAGGGTTACGTTGCAAGAATGATGCGGTCTGTGATTTTTAACACGACGCATGCGCAAATCGTTTCAAATCAACCCGCACTCATCAAGCATTGGCATCCAACGATTCAAGGTTGTGCTGAATGCTGCAAGTACCCCTCAGAAAATGCCAAGATTAGTGTACCTGCTACATCAGCCGATCAGCGTACACCATTTTAGACTCTGCTGATCGCTCGACACCACAACAACACTGCGATCGTCATTTCATTAGATTTTACGGCCGCCTCGGGAATGCGCGACTCTAAACCGCAAGTCCACAAAGATGGGAACCGCTGAAAAAAAAAAAAAAAAAAAAAAAAAACCGCACAGTCTCGAAGCGTTATTGTTTTTGTTCTCCCCTCTCCCCTCCCCTTCTTCCCACGCCACTCCCACCCTTGTTTTAAAGAGAAAAAGACTTTTTCCTCGCATGATGCGTACATATGCATTTTTTTTAATTTTTTTTTTTTACCAGCTTGCACAAATGAATGGAGGTTTCAATCCACATAGAGGACAGGAACCTGCAAAACGCCGGGTGTGCTCTTGCAGAGCCGTCTGAACACAAGCATAATGCTAATTTCAGGGAAAGGAGCACACCTGACGTTTCAAACGCATCAATAGCTTCAATTGCGGCCGACAGGTGACGCTCGTTTATACACGCATGGATGCCTGCAAAATACGAGCATTAACTGCTTCGCTGATTGACTGCGCTACGCTGAACCCGGCGTTGCCAATTTTCGGATGATTACAGGACAATTTTCTAATTAATTAATTAATCAAGCCTAAATTAATTTGTTGCAGATCATTGATCAGCGCAGCAGAGCTGCCGATTTGCGTAGATTTAATGGCATTTTGAAATTCACCGATGATTCCACCGGTTGAGAAAAGATTACAAAGTTTAATTCAGTGTATGACTGTAACGCACGAAAATATTAGCGTCTTCTATCTTTTCTCAACCGGTACATTTTAATGAATTAACGGCGTTTCCACCGATCCAGAAAAGATTACAGATCAGAGTATTTCGGTGCATTACAGTCATATACTGAATTAAAATATATAATCTTTTCTCAACCGGTGGAATCATCGGTGAATTTAAAAATGTCGTTAAATCTACGCAAATCGGCAGCTCTGCAGCGCAGTGACAGCTCGTAAAATGCGATTAAATCGATGTATTTTCCATTCAAAACTATCGGTAAGATTGATTTCTTGCGGGGGTTCGCAATTGCACCCCCTGACAAGTGATAATTTTCCGTAGTTTTAAAAGTAGTAGACACCGAGAAATCACGTTTCGCGCGTCACGAATGTTTGCTAAGGATAAATAAAAGAGTCGGTTGATGTGAACTTTTGCTACTACAAATTTAAGCGCTGATTGCAAAATAACAACAACGGAGGATTCTCTCCATTTAAACGTGCGTAAAATAACCGATCCCCAGAATATTGTATAGAATCCCTGAGAAATAGATACTTTTACATGGGTTCACATCGCAAAAAACACGATTTTAACTCAAAGTTGATTGGGATAACTAAATGGTCGGTTGCGAACTTTTGATACAGCAAATTTAAGCGCCGATTCCAGTGGCGCACAGAAAAATCAGAAGTAACGCTTTGGTAGCGCTGACAAAACCTTAGGGTTTAAGACCCATGGTAAAAGATTTTAAGATTTGGTTGACTCGAAAGTTTTGGTTGATTTTATGCTGGGTTATTTTTCAACCAAAGGTTTTATCAGCTCTACCAAAAAGTTTTTTCTATTGCGGCTCGCGCAATGTGGCAACAAAACGGAGGCTTCTCTCCATATAAACTGCGTAAAATAATCGATCTCCAGGAGTATTCATCGAATCCCTGAAAAATCTATACTTTCGCGTAGATTCATACGGCAAAAAAAAACACAGTTTTCGGACACAACGAAGATTCAGCAACGCTGGTTACGCGAGCTTGAGTTGTGCATGGGGTTGTGGGCGTGCATTGGTGAGATGTGTTTTTAATGCCGATCTGGTTTCTGTTCGTTGTGTTGTGTTTGCGTGTGAGTGAACGTCAAACTTGCGATCCGTCACGCAGTCACGCTGCTACATTTGAAGTCAGGTTTCGCTGGACGTGCAATTCGTAACACAATATTACTGTACGATATTTCCCGCAGACAAGACCCGACCCAAGAGCTCGCTTCTTGGCCGTTGCCTGCTACGCAATAAGCCAATTTTACCATCTGGACTGTCACGTGATTTTCGCCCCCCTCTTTCGTCCTTTTCTAACACATTCCAGTGGCGGCTCGTTCGATTCGGCAACAATGTTTTTCCTCTATTTGATTCTATGTAAAACAAGCGATTCAAAAGAGTAAGCAGCGCTTCACCAGCATTCGATTATTTTACATTGAGTCAAATAGAGGGCAAACGTTGTTGCCAAATTGCACGAGCCGCCACTGACACATTCCAGAGATGCCATTTTGAGTATAATCAAAGGTATTTTTCAATGGGGGCAGTTCCGCATCTAAAATTTTGTTAGATGTCCTGGTCCTCCCCCAATGAATACAAAACAAGGTTCCCTGGACACAAACATGGGTTTTTTTCTTGTAATTGGACCTGTAATCGCGTGAATAGCATACAATCCGGCTGAAATTTCCCTGCCGAGTTCGAATTTGGCCTTAGTTTTGAACGAAATATTCTAGATTTTCCACAGTTTAAACTTTATCGTGAAAAATGTTTAAAAGTAGAATATGCGTAAAATCAGGACGAGTTAAGCAGAAGTTAATATCATTTTTGACATCAGCGTCCCAAATACTATGGATTAGCATAATTTTAATGTAGTTAACAAGAAAATTCATTGAAATACATGTTCGAGGACATTTATGTCTATAAAGAGGCCTACTTCATTTTCATGATCCAGCAATGCACAGAACAGATAGGAAGTGGATCGAGAACCAGAAATAACTACAAAAGGTTGCCTTGACGCACTAGCGGATCCAAGATATTACTCCCCCCCTCTCACTCTGCCCTTTTGCATGCGTGTGTTAGAAAAGGATAGAAGAGGGAGCGAAGATCACGTGACTGCCTCTAATCAGTCCTTTTCTAACACACGCGTTCCAATGGGAGCAGAGAGAGAAAGAGAGAAGAACAGATTTCTGGTTCCGCCAGTGCAGTGCCTTGACGCCATCATCACACCACCAAGCCATACGACCCTATCTATCACGCTCGAAACCAACAAATAGATACAACCACATAATATCCGGGGATTGACCCGTGAGGGGGGGCAGGACAGGGGGGCGATCGAGTGTCAAGTGTAGATCCTCCAATCCCCGCGCGTCTTCCTTGGGTGTGCCTGATTCTTCTCGGTTCTCTCATCGCCGTGTTTTCCAACCCTTGCTTCCGCAACACATTTTTTGTCCCGCTTCCGATCTCCGAAGCACCGGAGAACGCCGCGACCCCTTAACATAGGAAAAACATGTACACGGGTCTCGAGCATGGGCGGCGCGTGGGGTCAAAAAGTGGGGGGGCTCAAATTCAACAGCTTTTTTTTTCTTTCTTTTTTTTCTTCTTCACCTTTTTCACAATAAACGTTTGACGCTGGCGGGGGGGGGGGGGGGGGGACAAATAAACTTTTTCCTTCTTTTTCTCTTTTTCTTTCTTTTTCCTCTTTCCCCTTTTCCCTTTTTTTCTCGTTCAAAAATTTTTTTAGCCCCTCGTTCCCAAAAAAGTGGGGGGGCTATAGCCCCAATAGCCCCTTATACGCGCCGCCTATGGTCTCGAGACACGAGCGTGAACGTGAACGCCAGCGCAGTCTAGCGGATGCGCTTAATCACTACAACAAACTTGCGCTTGAGAAAATGAAAATGAAAATACTCGACCATCTCGACCACCCTGATTCAAGAGGAGCAGTCGTTGTATTGCTCGATGCACGAAGCGAATGAATTAATAGATAGAGTACCTCCCTACCCCTCCCCCCCCTCCAGACCAAACCCCCTCCACTACATCCTCCGACCGCCGCAATCCAAGCCTCATTCAACCTCTCCTCCTCTCTCTTTCTGTTTAATTAGTCTTTCGTTCCTGCAATGCGAACCCTCTCCCCTCCCCTTAACACTACTTTGCCCCTTCCTTCATATCGAACCCCGATGCGCGATGAGAGAGAGAGAGAGGGAGAGGGAGAGAGAGAGAGAGAGAGAGAGAGAGAGAGAGAGAGAGAGAGAGAGAGAGAGAGAAAGAGAGAGAGAGAGAAATCGCGGACGATTCAATTCCCTGGGATTTGATTTCATTCAAATCAATTACAATTTTTAACGTCACTCTCTCGGACGTAACGAGGGATTAGATTTTTTTTTTATTTTTTCCTTGGTATCGGTACCGATTACTCGAGACAGCTCAATAGAGGCGGTTGGCGGCTCTCGAAAGGTAAGAGGGGAAGGGGCTCGGGGGTGCCTTGAAAAGTTTCCGCAGTTTACCTATAGCTCTTCCAGGTTATTATGACTTTTCCATCTCTCTTTTTCTCTATCTTTCTCTCTCTCTCTATCTCCCTCTCTAATTAAACTCTTGAGGTAGATTCCCGTTCCTTCATTCGGTGGCGTATTAATTGTTTTCGGATTTCAGATGGTACTGCTCAGTTTCGAAAGGAAGAAAGAAAAAAACAACAACAAAAACAAGGATAGAAAGTTTAATTGGGTTTCGAACGATTCGAACCAATAAGGAATCAACGTCAAAAATATTCTCTCGGATTGAAAAAAAAAAAAAAATTTATGAAAGTGATTCCAGAAAAAATATGATCGGAGATTTCAGTGGCGTCTCGTGCTACTTGGCAACAATGATTTTCCTCCATTTGATGATGTGTAAAACAATCGACTCGATAGCGAAGCAGCGCTTCACCGGCATTTCCAAATGGAAGAAAAACATTGTTGCCAAACAGCACGAGCCGCCTCTGGTAGATTTTAGCATGATAGATAGCACCGATTGTTTTACATGGGTTTAAAGGGAGAAATTGCGTTGTTGCCACATTGCACGACCCGCCACTGCTACACTGTGCGCCACTGTCACCCGAACTTTCCGATGAAAGGAAATGGTGACAGTTGAAAACATTTTCAACGGAGCCTGACACAAAGTTTTCTTCCCAGAGTGCAATATCCTAATCACCCATTGAGAAATTTTCGCGCATGAATATGCGATGAGTATCGTCGCTGCACTGCACCTCTCTCTCTCTCTCTCTCTCTCTCTCTCTCTCTCTCTCTCTCTCTCTCTCTCTCGCACTGTGCGGAGCAGGGTTAACGAACAGTGCGACGCGACGGACGCCTCGGCCGTTTAAAATAGAAAACTGGGACCGACATTGAATGTTACGCTGCAATGCAACTCCGGCTCTTAGCGACGACACGACTCGGCCGCGTTCGCCGCAATATGATCCAGGAAAATTGAAAATTCGCCAAAGATTACACGGAGAAGAATTTATATTTGGGGCCAGAATTACTTCTACGTAATAGTTAAATGTTCATTCGTGTATCCTTAACTAGATTTCTGGAAAAATTTAAAATACTGTAGTTCCTCGATTATCCGACCTAATGAGGCGGTGGGTTGTTCGGATAACGAAAAATTCGGATAATCGAGGGAGCTTTTAGATTATGCAAGATTTAGCCTGTTTTTATACGTTTAACATGTGCTAAACGTATAAAAACAACAAACTTGAACAACTGAACGGACGAATGCAGAAAACTGAGCACACACGCCTGCTTAATTGACTGGGGACTTTCACCCCTTTCTTCCAACAGACAAAAGGTGGGAAAACCCAGGTCAAAACCCGATTGGTTTCACCCGATTTCCGGATGTTCGGATAATAGGGGGATCGGATAATCGAGGTTCGGATAATCGAGGGACTACAGTACATTTTTCGTTGAAACCAGCAATATCTTCACGAATATCAGAATTTACATTTTCTGGTAATGTTTAAAATACAATTTTCGTTGACACCAGCAATATCTTCACAAATACCAGAATTTACATTTAACCATTCCGTAGAAGTAATTCTGGTAGCCCCGAATATAACTTCTTCTCCGTGTATGGTCTCGGTGCGCCTACACTTCTGAAACGAGCGCTCTAATCCACACTTTTTTTTCCATTTCCTAGACTTTTAATTTTTGACCAAAAAGGTAGCAGAAAATGGACCTTAATGGGACAGGTCTTTTAAGAGACATTAACTTCATGAATTTCCATTTATTTATTTATTTATTTTTTTTCTTCATTTTCATTTTTTTCTTCATTTTTTTTTTTTTTTTTTTTTTTTTTTTTTTTTTTTTTTTTTTTTTTTTTTTTGGGTCCACTTTTTGACTATCTGAGACCACAGTGCGGCGAAGGTAGCGGAGCGTGGACGCGCGCGGATCCAATCGGAGCGTGGTTTCAATGTCCGAAACTATATGAGATGCGTCTGATACGCTATACGCGACGTATCGGAAACGGAAAAAAAAGATGCAACAAACGGTTAAGCCGCTACGGTTTTGAATTTACTGTATGCAACTTCAACAAACGGCGCACAAGGGTTCGAAACAAGGGCTTCCCCGAACATAATTTTAAGAATAAAAATTAAGATTATGAACAATATAATAACAAGATAATAAGACATGTCAGCCATTATTTTACTAAATTTTGTGTGCGTATAACACTCATTTTTTAGACTTTTAATTTTGTATACACGGAGAAAAAAAAAAATCGTTTCATAAGGAACATCGAGGGTGTTTGGTTCCAGTAACCGAAGTTTTCAGTTGTGAGTACCGAACTTCAGTTAAGAGTACCGAAGTGGTTCAGTAGGAACGAAATGTGAGTCATAGTGTTAGTCACACTTACCGAAACCTTCGGTACTCCTGACTGAAGTACTCACAACCGAAAACTTTGATTACTGTAACCGAACACCTCGGTGTTCCAGATGAGCCGAAGTTCAGTTCTTAAAACCGATTTTTTTTTCTCCGTGTACTGTCTTCGACGTCCCTTAAAAAGCTGAAAAACCATAAATGGTTACGTTAACTATGAAGGGTAGGGCATATGGAACCATTTTACAACAAAACCCTGGGAAAATATTCATAAAATATCAGATGTATCGCTGATAAACAGGCTGTTACAGTCAGAACTCATTTATTCGCTTTGTCTTTTCACTCAATTTTTCAACTGGAACGGACTAGAAAGTTTCTTGTGATGCTTAAAATTTTGGCAATTATGGACTTAATATATTTTTCCAATGATTCAGGTTTAATGAAAAATATTTTATGCAAAATTAGTAACAGAAAAGTGCCCTGTTCATGCGAGGTCCTCAACGTTTTCAAATAATGGCTGTTGTGTAAAACCATTAATTTTAGATAATATAGGACAAATCAGTGATGGGCAAAAATCATTTTTTGAATAACCACGAATAATTAACGAAAATTATTCGCATTATTATCATGTTATTCCTATAAGAAAATCAAAGTTTTAACACTACCAGTCATTCATATAATGACAGATGAGTACGCTGGTAGTCTCAAAACATCCATTTACTAATAGGAATAACATGATAATAATGCGAATCATTTTAGTTAATTATTCATAGTTATTCAAAAAATGATTTTTGCCCATCACTGGGACAAATAAAGTGGGGTTTGCAAGAAAATATCATCAATATTAAAATGCAGTGTTGCCATTTATGGCAGAAATTATCCGGATTTTACCGTAAGTCAAATGGGATAGATCGGATAATTATCCGAAAAAAGGCAACTTTCGTTAAAATTTTTTCAAAGCAATGAACCAACAAATTTCCATGTCCGGTGAAATCGATGTATCAATCCAGTGAGCGGCGTCTTCCAAGTGAAAGAGAATAAAGAGATATCCGGTTAATTTCGGATACTGGTAAGTATAGAACCACTCAAACAAACCTCCTTCACGACCATATCTCCAGTTTCCGAAAAGAAAAAAAAAAAAAAAAAAGCTTTTAATGAGAACACTCGTGAATAATTGGAAGCTGGTGGTCCGCCAACCGAAATATGGAAAAGTGAACGGGTATAGATAGAGGTAGACCGTGGGATACGACACGATTAATTAGCTGTGAAGCTGCTCTATTAATGAAAATATTTAGGCGCGATTCAAGGCCTGACTAATTGCGTTAAGTCGTGAACTATAACTATTAAGAGACGTTTTTCGAAGAAAGACAAAAAAAAAAAAAAAAAAAAAAAAAAAAAAAAAAAAAAACGCGTGTAAAACGGAAAGTGAGGATTTCAACAGCGGGCATAAGGCGTGACGGCCTGTGAGTAAGATCCAAGACAAAAAGTCGAATTACAGCGACACAGAAATATTTTGATTGATTTGAGGTCCAATCTTCCTCCTTAACAATTCTATATTTCACTTTCATCGCAGTTCGTTAAGGTCATCAAATAGACCAGTGGAGTAGCGGGCAATTTGGCAGCATTGCATTTTGTCCATTTAAACCTGCGAGAAAGGTTGAACTTTTGGAGGTGCACAGTGCACACCGTCGAATCGATATTTTACATGGGTTAAACCTTTTTACGACCAGATTACGAAGACAAATCAATGTTCACTCGCTCAAATTAAGTTGATAGTCAAATAATCCTACACCGCGGAGCTGATTTTGCATACACACTTGATTGAAGGCGCTCTAGGAAGCATTATTCTTCAAATATTCACAATTTGAAGCCGCGATTTTTGTGAATAAAAAACTGAAATTTGAGGGGTGATTTTTTTTTTTTTTTTTTTTTTTTTTTTTTTTTTTTTTTTTTAAAAAATTTAAAATCATTAGTCAATTTTTTTTTTCTTTTCTTCAATTTTTGTCTTTTCTTTCTTGTGCTGACGTGTGTCGAATCTATCCGACATTAGAGTGGAAGTTCCACTGTAGAATGCAAGTATTATTGAGTCAGATACATCCGACAATGGAGTGGAAAAGGGCTATAAAAACGGTCTAGACTAAAGGTCGGAAATAGAAGGGAAAAAACAAATCGATTCGAGCGAGAGAATGAACTTGAGACATTAAAAAAGAAAATACGGAAACTGAAAAGTAGGCGGAAAAATCGAGCTGAATCTTTGAAGGGCGCGCGGTGAAGATTATAGGTTTGATTTTTTTACCCCGCTTTCAAACTTCAAAGCATCGCATTCAGCTTCTTCGACGATTTACAAAACCCTCGCCGATCTATCAGAGAGGGAAAGAGAAACGAAAAGATATCCAATCCTAATAAATGCAAACATTAGATTTTGAGAGAAAAGGATTCGTGCCATCGTCTGCTGATCGTTCATATTCAAAATGAGTGGGGGTGCTTTAAAAAGAAAGAGAATCCCTCTTTTTTTTCAACGTAAAGGGGCGGGCGGGTCTTGGGACACCAAGTTCCGGTCTATATGATCTAAGCCGCAGTGGCCTAATCGGGACGTCCCAAATCCGGGCGAATCTTTCAACATTTCCTGCACACCCATATAGAACCCTGATTAGTGATTATGTTTTAACCGGAGAGCAGACAGGGACATACACTATTACCAGATGATCTTTTGCTCAAAGTTCGGAACTCGCCAGTGTTGCCAGATTGGGGTGAAAAAGCCGTATATTCGTTTTACATTGATTTAAATGGGGACGATACGGCTTTTTACCCTCGATCTGGCAACACTGGAACTCACCAGTGCACAGCTTTCCCTCGGTGGGGAAAACCCCCCTTTGTACCTATCAATAGTTCCCAAAACTTGAAAAAGATCGGTTCCTTATAGGGTCCAACACGAAAAAAAAAAAAAAAAAAAAAAAAGACTGGTTGAATTTACCATCTGCATAGCTGATTTTGGAATCTGCTATCAAGGATGGTAAATTTTACCATAATATGGTAAATATAATCGTACCTTGTGGTGAAATGTACCAACAGGTTATCTTAATCTACCACAAGGTACGTTACATCTACCATATGATGGTAAAATTAACCATACTTGATAGCAGACTCCAAAATCAGCTATGAAGGTATGGTAGATTCCACCAGTTTTTTTTTTTCCGTGAAACGAATGGAATTTGACAGTTATTTCACAATGTTTGCATTTATATTGGTTACAAAGCTCGGTTATTTCGGTGGAAATCATTTCTGTTTTCCCACTGAAAACTTGAGATGATTCGATGTCTTCGTAAAATATCTCTTTTAGGCTTTTTCATCGATAATTTCCGCTCAATAGGTGCGTTTTATGGGTACATTTTGATATTGTATCCTTAATTTGGATAAAACGTTTTTTTTCACATAATCGGGAGGATTTTTTTACAGGTGAAGCTTTATTGACGAAATATGGACCTACAACTTAAGTGTTAACGAGTGTCACGTCACGAGTCAGTAGGCATTTTTAGCAAGCTGATTATGTGTATGTATTAACAGCCCTGAAAATTTGGTCACCTCTCTAAACTCTAGCGGGAGTTTCAGCGAGTAGAATATGACAATAAAATATCACGCTCCGAGAGGAAATTTTTCCCATCCTCCATAACAGAGGAAACACCGCGCAGCGTGGATCAAAAAATGGATGAAAAATTGGCTTTCCGCTTTGAAAAAATTTAAACACCTCATACTCCATAGACATGGTTAATTTTCACTTTCTCGATTCCCGAATCACGTCAGAAATTCAACTTGACTTCGGAACCATTTTGACTTTAAACGGCTCAAATCTGCTCACATGATGACAACGCCGCGCCGAGCGGAGCCAGCTCGTAAGAATAACCGACTAAAAAAAAAATAACAGTTTAAACGAAGTTTACTCCGTCACTAATTTGAACATCGCATCTGTTATTATAAAAAGAGAGAGAAAAAAAAAAAAAAAGAAAAAAGGGGGGGGGGAAAATCAGCGGTGTCTCTTCCGTCAGCCAGCTCCCGGAACTAGACAGAGGACAGAGAGGAAACGGAACGGGAGCAATAAGTAACACATGCATGATTGCAGGGGTGCACCTTCACAAACTGTGATACCGCACGCGGTGCGCCACACTTTTTAGTCACACTTCTCGCCTCTCTAGCATAGCGCCCCAGCAGAGGTGCCATGCCGCATGCCAGCGTCTGTTCATGAGCGGATACAGGAGTTCGTCTCTTTCTCTCTCTCTCTCTCTCCTTCCAATTGAATTCGTGTGTTAAAAAAGGACGGAGAAAGATGCTAAAGTCACGTGTTAGTTCTCTCTGCCATCCTTTTCTGACACACCTGCCCAAATGGAAGGAGAGAGAAAGAAAAATTCCTATAACCGTGCGCCATTGCCTGTTCATAGGCGGATACAGGAGTTAGTCTGTCTCTCTCTCCTTCCATTGGAGATCGTGTGTTAAAAAAGGACGGAGCAAGAGGCTTAAGTCACGTGATGGTCCTCTCTGCTATCCTTTTCTAACACGCGTGTTCAGATGGAAGGAGAGAGAGAGAGAGAAAGACAAATTCCTGTAACCGTCCGCGTGTGTCAGTTTCGGCTCCATTCCATATAACACACGCACTAACACACTGAGAAGACAAGTCGGGGGCGAATACTTTTAAAACGGCTAATACTCATTTGATTTGCAGCTGTTAGTTAAGAATGTGAGCGTGTGTGTTGACATTGCTTTGGGGGAGGTTGCCGCCGCACCCGCTGGATCCACGGAACCACGGTGCCCCAGCTGCGGTCACGTCATGTCACAGAGGTTCGGGGTTGACGCGAAACGCGAGCCACTGAATGTAACGTGACGTCCTTAACGAAAACACACGTCTCGCTTTCCGGAGAAGCGTCTTGTTTCTGTAGAGCATGAGGACACAACGTTGTCAAATCGCAAGTCGGAAAGTCCCTACATGTATAGAGAGTTCAGACTAACACTGAGAGAGAAATCAGTTCTTTAAAAACAAGGAAACACGTTTACTTGTGACCAGTAGCGTACAAAGGAATTTGTCTCTCTCTCTCTTTCCCCATTTGAACACGTGTGATGGGAAAGGACAGAAACAGGGGCTCGAACATTACTTCAGCCCCTATTTCTTTCCTTTTCTAGTTCACACACTCAAACGGGAAAAGAGCGAGAGAGACTAATTCCTGCGTACGCCATTGCTTGTGACAGTTTTCCTAGCGCGAAGTAAAGTTCTATTGAATGAAGGAGAATCACTGTCACGACGAGGAATCTTTAACTTGCAGCAGCAGACATTTTCCTTGGGTTAAAGGAATTTCCCCTTATTCAATATTTCACTGTGCAGTTTCTTTAACACAAACGAAACACACCTTGGATTAAAAAAAAAAAAAAAAAAAAATCTATCAGTGTGTGATGAGTTAAGACTGGAGTCCCTGCATGTAAGTGAAAAGTTCATGTGATTCCACGCGAAACTTTTCCAGATTTCACTCCAATGGATAGCGTCATGAATCGCTTTAAGGGAAAAGTCGGATTTTTGACATTTTAAATTGTAAACAAAGAAAAAATGCAAAGTCCAAGAACGTCAGAACCCGCGTAATTTTTTGTACGGATGTTGTGAGCCCAAATTAGGCAAAAATAGTTGAAGATTAAAGCCGTAATTTATGAAACGCATTGCGCCATAAGCTTAGAAAGTGCGAGTGATAATATAATATTTGTCTCACTCGCATTCATTGAGGCTTCAGGGAAATTTCGTACTTCATAATTTCCGGCTTTTTTTTAAAGTTTCCGCTTGAAACTTTCAGGGTATCTTCCGGAAGTATGCTTGCAGGTGCTGACGTTTCTCAAAAATTGTAAGTTTAGCGTAAATTCACCAATTTGAGTCAAAAACTGTTGACTTTATGAGCAGCGCGACGTGGTGTCCGCAGTTTGAACTAATCAACCCTGGAATCATCTCATAACTTTAAAAAAAGTACTAGGGCCATTAGAAATTAGAGATTCAAATTGGGTTCGATAAACTCGAGTCAAGTGCCATAGGAACAATCTAAATTCTTACACGGGTGCTTTTTCAAACCTCTCCCACCTCACCTGAGCACTCTTGACTATTAACTGTTAAGAGCTTAAACTTTTTAACTCCCCCGAAAGGGTCCAAAAGAGACCGAGAGACTTAATTCAAAATAAACCACCAATGAAATCCTTAATACAAATACGACTCAAAACTACAAATATTAATGTCCTTCCTATGTTCTCCTGTCATACATACATCAACCAGCGAGCGATCTAAATTACGGCGATAAATTTACCTGTTATTAAAAACAACTCGCCCAAACGAATCTTAATTCGAGCGGGGATTTAATTGAATAGCACTGTTGGATTAAAAGCATTTGTACACAAAATTTACTCCTCCGGGAAAACACCACCGAATAAATTCCGGAACAAATAAAAAACTAATTTTTCTTCTTCCATTTAAAACAAAAACGAATTGTTATTACCAATGAGGAGGGTGCAACATTTGGACAAGGAGACCTAAATGACCGCATCACTTTAAAAAAAAAAAAAAAAAAAAAAAATGTATAAAGGTAAAAAAAATTAAGTGCCTGATGGGAAATAATGTCTAAAGTACAGGTGCAGAGAGCCCCGGCAATGCCGTAAAGTGTCTATTAAAAGCGTTCTCACACTATACAGGTCGACACTCCTCGGGTAGTCCTAGATAATGGTAGCTCCGAATCACAGAGTCGCATGAGGAATGACTGGAAAAAAAAAAACGAGGACCAGAAAGAGTAAAAATAGTTAAATAATTGATAGCGCCCGAGACTCGATGGATATACCAAAGGTAGTCACTTGGGTCGCTTCGTCACTCCAAAACTCCATGAGCATGTTTTTAGGCTTAGCCCAACTCACCATTAACTACCCCTCCCCCCCTCTAAACTCGTCCTCTAACCGAATCAACTCAGCATTCTTGTCACATGGGTGGCTGATGGGCGTCCTAGAGTCTGGTTCACAGTGTTCAGCTTGTGACCTGCGTGATTATCATCTCGGGATATTCTTCCCATAAGGTGGATACAAGAATTTGTCAGTCAGTCTCTCTCTCTCTTTTTTTTCTCTCTCTCTCTCTCTCTCTCTCTCTCTCTCTCTCTCTCTCTCTCTCTCTCTCTCTCTCTCTCTCTCTCTCTCTCTCTCTCTCCACATTTGAACACAAGTGTTGGAAAAGGATATCAGCGGAAATCATGACGTGACTTTAGCTCTTATCTCCGTCCTTGTCTAACGCACACGTTCAAATGGGAGAAACAGCGAGAGAGAGAGAGAGATGGGGAAATTCCTGAATTTGTCTGCCTCTCTCTGTCCCTCTTACCATTTGAACACAAGTGTTTGAAAAGGATATCAGCAGACATCATCACGTGACTTTCGCCCTTATCTCCGTCCTTGTCTAACGCACACGTTCAAATGGGAGAAACAGCGAGAGAGAGAGAGAGAGAGAGAGAGAGAGAGAGAGAGAGAGAGAGAGAGAGAGAGAGAGAGAGAGAGAGAGAGAGAGAGAGAGAGAGAGAGAGAGAGAGAGAGAGAGAGAGAGAGAGAGAGAGAGAGAGAGAGAGAGAGAGAGAGAGAGAGAGAGAGAGAGAGAGAGAGAGAGAGATGGGGAAATTCCTGAATTTTTCTGCCTCTCTCTGTCCCTCTTCCCATTTGAACACACGTGTTGGAAAAGGATATCGGCGGAAATCATCACGTGACTTTAAGCCTTATATCCGTCCTTGTCTAACGCACACGTTCAAATGGGAGAGAGAGCGAGAGAGAGAGATGGGAAAATTCCTGAATTGGGTTGCCTTTCTCTGTCCCTCTTCCCATTTGAACACATGTGTTGGAAAAGGACAGCAGAGAGGACCATCACGTGACTTTAGCCCGCATCTCCCTCCTTTTCTAAAGCACGTGTTCAAATGGGGGGGGAGAGATGGGGGGGAGAGTGAGAAAGAGGGAGGGAGGGGTGAGACGTATACAATTCCCTGTATCTGCCTATATGATTTTCATCCTGAGCCAGCTGTTGGTTCGAAGAGTAAATCTGTCAAAAGAGACTTCCACAAAACCTCGGTGACTAATGAATGAAATTCTCAATAGGATCTGAATGAAATAAAAAATAAATTCCGACAGCTACTAAATAAATCTATTCCTTGCATTAGAAACGACTTTCAGGGTGATAAAATTTCTATGATAACGTAATACTAATGCGCTTATTCTGAATAAGTAGGCCAGCAAGTAGAGGTCGTTTCAGAAATGTATAGGCGCACCTACACCGAGAATCTTTGGAACTTTCCAACATTATTTCTCATAATGCGTACATTATGTGAATGAATGAAAATTAATTTGAGCGTTATATTTTCACTGAGGAACTCTTTACAATCAAATGGTCAAAGTCGCAGGCACGTTTTGTCTTGATTTTAAAAAAAAACGAAAATTGAAAATTCTTCAAAGACTGTCGGTGAGCTACGCCTGCATCGACGACTCCACTGGTTGAGAAAAGATTATACAGATGCGAGAATTTTCCTGCATTACAGACATTACCTGTCATAGCTTGAACTTAACTGTGTAATCTTTTCTCAACCGATGGAATCGCTGGTGAATTAAAAAATGTCAATACTTCTGAAACGCATTCTACACGAGTATCGTTAAATCCGACAACCTTTGGCGTTTGAAGAGTTTAGAGAGAAAAATATTCAAGTCACAGAAATCAAATTCACAAGTTTCGTGGTTATCATAGCAGGATAGAGACCGACCCTAGAACAAATAGAATTGCGAGATGGATAGGCACACAAGGCAAAGCTTTTTCAGGGCAACGAAAATACTTTGATTCCATAAGAGTTTAAGAAAAAGATCCTCTGGCTAAATTTTCTTCTACCCATCAGCTTAGTTAACTCATCGTTTTTGTTTTTGTTTTTTTTCAATCAACAACTGCTTACATTCGGAACATTTGAAATGCTATGCTCTTGCACGGGAAAAAATAACTGGTAGAACTCATCATCTGCATCATAGCTGATTTTGGAGCTAGCTATCGAGTATGGTAAATTTCACTAAATGATGGTGAAATGTGCCAACAAGTTAAATTAATTTACCATAATGTACAACCATCTATTTGATAGCTGACTCTAAAATCGGCGCAGATGATAGAGTCTACCAATCTTTTTTTCCCGTGTGGTCAAGATTAGTGTCACGTGATCCATTTCCTGAACAGAACAACAAGAGGATCGATTGGCACGATAGACATAAACAGATTAATCTAATCGATAGATCGCTATTCACATTTCACAAGTCACCACTCAACAACTGATACTGCTGTGTGTGACAACATTGGAATCTCAAGATGCGATGCGTCGATAAATCAGGGTGGCGGAATCCACCGTTCACCGGTTCACGTCCTGCACCGACCACCGACAATACCACCAACCCAACGTCCAACGTCCTCCGAGAGCCGGGTCTGCAGCGCGAGCGTCTCGTCGGTGCTGCAGTCGGCACACTGTGATCCGAAATCGTCAAAAATTGGCCAAAAATGAAAACATAAATTTCTCATCACTTATTAACTTTCAAGACCTAATTTAATCAAGGAGACCGTACTTTCAACACGTAATTTAAACCTAGAAATGTCACCGGAAAGTTTTAAATTACGCTTGAAAGGTCGAAAACGTTGATTTGTGATGGTTTATTTTTCACTAATTTTTGGCCAAATTTGTTTCCGTTCTCAGACCATGGTGCGGCGTGTGTGTGTATATATGTTCAGTGTGAACCGGGTAAACCGGGACTCTCTTTAAGACTCCACGGATGATCCAGGCTCGGCCGGAACCAGAATTCAAGTTCAGGCATTCCGCACACTGGATCAACACACACCTTTTTTCAGACATGGAAATCCATGTTCTTGTTTAGCTTTAAAAGCATATTAATGTTGACATTTTCTTGCAAAAATCAAACCGTTTGACTTCCTTATTCCTTAAAACTCTACCTCTAACAACGAGCTATATACCAATAGAGACTAATGCGGATCCAGCAATCTGGCAACTGCTTACTATTTCCATTTGAATGCATGAGAAACAATCGATCGATAAGAGGACCATGGCCCCCTCAAGAATCGATTGTTTCTCATACGATCAAATGCGATGAATTCATGGTGGCCAAATTGCTGGCGATTTTTTTGCCCCTTATTTTTTCGACTTGAAATTTTCAGAGAAAAATTGTCTGAAAATCCATTCAAAGTTGGTTTTAAACGAAAGTTAGAAAAACATACAGACAGAGGCACATAAGTTCGACTTGTGCCCCATACAAATATCCTTCTCAAACGCGTAAGTTCAAACGAGTGAAGAAGAGAGAGAGAGAGGAGAGATAGGGAGAGAGAGAGAGAGAGAGAGAGAGAGGGAGAGATACGAAATTCCTCGATCCGCCAAGTGGATTCGATGCTCGATTCCCTCCCCGCAGTCCGCACGACGCACGTTCCTTTGACGATGACTCGGCGACTCCTCCGCTCCGGTCCAACCGTTGACTCTCGACAAGGAATTCTCATTTGTGCGCTCGAGAAATAAAAACTTCAGCTCTTTCTTAGTTCCCCTTTACCCCCCCCCCCATTAACCCCCACCGTTCCTCATCGGGGTACAAATCGGATCCATTACTCCGGCTTTAACGGCAAAAAGAAAATCCGAACTTACTTAGACGCTCACCAACGGGCGCAGCTCACAGTGAGCGCGAAACGCAAGGAATTCAGGAAAATAGGTGACCAAAATTATTATTTTATAACTATGAGTATGATTACTATTGAAGAGGGTTCTATGGCTTTAAATCGCCCAAATATTAGTGTTACTGATGTGGAATGAAACTTGGAACAGTGGCGTAGCGTAAAATTTAGCAACGTTGTAATGTCTCCATTTAAACCCATGCAAAAGGTCGAATACCATAACCAAGCATTTTCAAGGACGTACAATTCATAATCGCCAAAAGGTCGCATTAGTTTCTTGACTGAATAGCCGGAATTTCCATTCAAAATGCGCTCATATGAGAAAAATACTTGAACCACAGGATAATCCAACCAGAACGGAAACTCTGTCGGATTTTGAAGCAAATTCATTTCGTGTCCGCCATGTTGGGATATAGGATGTTTACACATGGATTCGCGCACGAAAAAAAAAATATAGGACATGATCCGCGAAATTTCATTCTGAAATGCCAATAGAATAAAAGTGAGGCCGGCAACTTGAGATTTCTTTCCAGAATTTACAGAAATAAATGAGTTTCAACACAAATCACACTCGTCCGCCATGTTGAGATATAGGACCACAGCGTTGCCTATTGGTGCCGTTAAATTCCAAACTTGCTTCCATTGGCTCTTATGGGAGTTTCCGTTCTGATTGTATTATTCTGTGATAATATCGCTGCTGTACTAAAACAGTCCGATCACGAGCCGCTTTTGGAATCGTCCCATTGAGCGACCAACGGCTGATGGATCTAGGATATAAACTTACAAGCAAACCGCCCTTCCCGCCCTTCCCGCCCGAAACCCGCGTCCTATAAGCTGGCCCGGTCGGTCGGTCCCTTATCGTTGTCGATACAACGATATGTTCCACTCATTATCTGTGACCCAGGTATCCGGACGGAGGGCAACGGGTCTACCTCGTAAGTGCATGTAAATGTGTGTGAGTAAGTAAGTGAATGCAAGTACAACGCTCAACGAAGCAAGTGCACTGTGCAACGCAATGCACCGCATTGCCAGCGTCCGGACTCGATAGTATGCCGATATTAATGTTGACATCTTTCCTCCAACGGTTATGTTATTATTAGCTAGATTCCCAAACGAGGTAAAGCAATAGAGAGTCCAATACATGTTACCAGTCCTATCTCAAAATGAGGCACAGGGCGATCTGATTCTGGATTCTTTGTCTCATATTTTTTAACCTTAGATCAAAAATTGTAATTAATCCAGTTGAAATTGGTTTTTTTTTTTTTTTAAAAAAAAAGCAAGTTTTGTAGAGTGGCTATCAGGACAAATTCTAATAAAATTATCCACGTGAGAAAATTTTGCTTGTTTCTGTTATATATGTGTCCCTAAAGCTCCTTAACCCTCTAAGGGCCAGGTTATTTCAAAAGAACGCATCTCTTCTGTTTATGGAGGGAAGGTAGTTAACTGTTCGTACTCGGGGGAGTTGAAATTGCCTATACGGTACATTGAGGGCGCCCGAAGACATCTTGTAATGTACATGTTTTCATCAATGATCGCGTTTATCCGGAATGAAGACTGGAACAATGTGAAGTAGACTAGGGAAGAAAAACGAGTATTCTCGGGCTTGGCCCTTAAAGGGTTAAACGCGACGCACTATGATCTTAACTCGAAAAAGAGTGGCCAAAAATGAATGAAAAAAATTTATCGATAATCATCATTTTCGAACCTTTAAGCTAAATTTAAAACTTTCCAGTGACACAGCTGGTCTAAATAAGGCTCTTGCAAACTTTTGCTATGAGCAATGAATAGTCCAATCTGATGAAAAGACCGGCGAAAATCACGAAAATCACACTTAAAAAGTCTAAAATTCAGTAATAAACTCACATAACTGTTATAACGGCAATATGGTAATAGCGGTTCGACGCAGGTATCATGGGAGATTCCTGTCTATCATGTCACTTTCTCTGTGGAAAAACGGGGATATGTCTCAATGTAGATAGGAATCTCCCATGATACCTGCGACCTGCGTCTCTCCGCCATTAAGCCCGATTCTGGGAGTGAATTTCATGATTTTTAAGTGTACTCATCGTCATTTTTACAGGTTTTTATGCAAGAATCAACTCTTCAATCCCCTATAGAAAAAGTTTGCAAGAGCCCCATTACTTGGTAAAGAGTGTTCTCTGTGATTCAAAATGTTCTTGAGAGTTTACAAAAGACAAATTTATGAGATATTTAATTTCTGAGTTTTTGCCACTTTTTGACGATCTCAGACTACATTGCTACAAGGTGACAATAAATGGAGAAAGTTCGTTGGTTTCAGCTGAAAAGATTCTCAGAATTCCGCAAAAACTAGAAAAAAAACCAAAATGAAAAAACAAAAACAAAAAAACCGACGAATGACCGAGATACTTAACTTGAAGAATCCACTTTGAAAAGCCAGGAGGGCAAGCCCGCACCCGTGGGTGTAGTAAGTGAACCGAGACTCAAACAGGCACCAATCCTTAAACTCAAACACAAACCCCGCGACGTGGATATTAATTAAAAAGCTCCCTTGTCTCACAACATGAAAGCCGTCGAACAACGAGTGTACAAGTTTGTTAAACAGATACAGTATCAAAGTATATCAAGAGTATGAAGACGCCTGCCAAGCAAAAGCCTGCCCCGGTAGAAAAACCCACTCTAAAAAAGATCATCTGAGCCTGATCCAAGACCAAAAAGAGAGAGGAATCGCTCTGCGATCTCGACCAGGCTAGTCATCGATCAATCAGACGCTCGGATGAATCAAGTCGAGCCAAGACAAGTCAGTCAGTCAGTCAAGACAAATTTCATCGCGTTCAAGACTGTGTAGTCTACCTAGGTGGAATGACCCCCCCCCCCCCCCTTCTAGCAACAAGTAACGCATGCGCTTTAACAGGGTGGAGCAAAAGTTGCGGAACAACAACCAACAACCCCTATCCCCCCCCATTTTTTTTCTAATGGGCTAGTACACAGTAATAAAAAAATCAAATCAAAAAACAAAACTACGTCCCATAAGTAACACAGCCTTGTTTATGCGATAGATCTCAACCTGCGGGTCGATCATTTACTTTATCGTTAAACCGATCGTTAAGACTGTGTATGAGTGATTCTATTGATCGAATATTGTAAAACTTAGCCGTTGCTATGGTAACCATACTTATAGTGTCCGTTTTTTAAAGGTAACTCATCAATAGCCTTTAAAAAACGAGACTCTTAACGATGGTTACCATAGCAACAGCCAAGTTTTACAATTTTCGACCAATAGCATCACTCGTAGACAGTTTTAACGATCGGTATAACGATGAAGTAAATGATCGGCCCGCTGGGTTGAGTTTCAATCCGGGTCCAACTCGGGTTTGCGCATAAACACCCGTGCATTTGAACTCGAGTTCAAAGGATTTCTTTCTTCTTCTTCTCTGTGTTTGTTTACATTTTTGACGCAAATGGCGGCGGTGCTTGGTGCGGTACGGACAAGTGCGACTGCATAAGCCGCGTGTTTAACCTCGCTCGATTTGGTGACATCGATGCCGCGAAAACCCGGGTTCTAAACTCCGGGGTGTTTATTTGAAAATGTCAACCCGAGTTCACTGACTCGACTCGGGTTTGAATAGGTTAACGACGCTCGTGTCTTAACTCTCTACATACATACAGGGACTCTATCTGAATACCAACAACTTTATTTACACCCTGTACACACTACAGCATCTACGCATTAACACTGAGAAGAGCTGCTCACTTAATGAACGGCTTCCCGGAGTGTCTTAATTGTTTTCAAAAGTCAGGAGAGGTTCATTCGGAGGTCTCGGGGATGAGATACGATACAGTTTGTTATGATGAGTAAATTGATGAGAAGAAGTGAGGTGGAAATTCCAAAGATTACACATTCTAAAGTGCACGTAACCGCGTCCCCTCCGTTATAATATCTGTAATGAAAACATTTCGTCATGTGAGACGAGAGAGGAATTTTTGGAGAAGGAACCTTATACGCGTTCAGTAATCTTTACCAAGCGAGCGAGTGTTTGGATGATTACGTTGTCGCCATAACGGAGGAGTCATGATACGGACATAAGAAGCGATCACAGGAATTTGTCTTTCTCTCTCTGCGGCCATTTGAACACATGAGTTAGAAAAGGATAGCATCACGTAACCTTAGACCCTAAACCTCCGTCCTTTCCTAACACACACTTTCCAATAGGGAGGGAGAGAGACAGAACAAATTCTTTTATCCGCCCATGGATATACGGACGACTTAAATCCTGAGTCATAGAGCTGAATTCTCATTATAGGGATTGCACCGACACGACAGCTTATGATTAAGTTCTTTAACTCTAGTAAATCACTCAACCTAGCTGGAATGGATTATATATTATACACGACATAGAAACAAATCGCTGTTATAACGTGAGAGATCATGAAAAAGGGAGCGAAAAACTGATTTTGGAATTTTGAGCTTTTAAAGCCCGCGTGTATTTTAAGAGAGGCTTTGAGTTGTTTCCCCAACGATATTTTATAATTCAAACCTCGACTCATCCGAAGATTTTTACAACACAATCAACGTTAATAGGACACCCCTCCCCCCCGTTCAACGTTTAGACCAAACAAAATTGAGCCCATTTAGAGGCCTTCGTACACGCTCCAAGTAGGATCGTCAAATTGGCATCAGTGAGCTAAAATCCACCGCAGACTGTAGAAGTGCCAACCTGACATTTCTAAAAATCAAACATAACCTTGACCAAAACACCTCCTGAACGAGTTTATTGATTTTGTTGACAGTAGATTACACATACCATCCATCGTCCAATAACTCTGCAGTCTGCAGTTTGACGGACCGTCAAATGGGGCATTTTCAAAGGTCTGAAATGTTATGTTTGTAATGAAGAAAATGAAAGTACTTGATGAGCTGAGAACAAAGATGCCACAGGTTTCTAATTAATTCCCATTGTTCCAGAAATGAGATTTTGGCCCAAAATACATTGTTTTAAATGGGAATTCCGTGTAGTGAAGTCACTACGCTCACGATTTTTTACAACTTTGCACGTGTGTTTTTCCAAAACCGGGACACATAGGAAAAAACCAAAGGCACCATTGTTCTCAGCTCATCAAGTACTATTATTTTCTTTATAAAAAAACAAGCAATTTCAGACCCTTGCAACTGCCCCATTGCACAGTTGCTTGATGAACGGAACAGCAACCCAGGGCTGCCGTTTTGCGTATAATCAATGCTATTTTTCAATTCACCGATGATTCCACCGGCTGAGAAAAGATTACACAGTTCAATTCAGTGCATGACTATAATAAACTAAAATATACTCGCATCTCGCATCTGTAATATTTTCTCAACCGGTGGAGTCGTCGATGACTTTAAAAAACTTGTCGATATTTTAATTAATCAACGGAGTTTCCACCGATTAAGGAAAGATTATAGATCAGAGTATTTTCGTGCATTACGGTCGTATACACTGAACTGAACTGTGTAATCTTTTCTCAACCGGTGGAATCATCGGTGAATAGAAAAATAGCATTGATTATACGCAAAACGACAGCCCTGCAGCAACCAAACATGCAAGGGTTGGCTCACCTACCGTTTTGCGGTGGATCTCGGCTCAATCGATGCCAATTTGAACATCATACTTTGAGTGTGTACGAAGGCCTAATCACTGCTATAAGCAACACTTTTGCTCAAAAATCAACGTAGGTGCCGTTGAACGTTGTTTAGTTAAGTCCCAGAAAAAAAAAAGAAAAAAAAAAAAGGAGGTTGCAACTATACAGAGTCTCTGTGGTGCAGCTCGAACAATTTTCCCTCGTCGTCGCGTCATGCATCTTCCCGATGAAGCGATGCGGCTCGATCGCTTGTGCGCAGACGCGACTTGCACGTCGATCATCTTAGTCATATGATCGTTGATCGTGTCTCTCACGCTTCGGCTCACGGAGAGGAGATGCTATCCACGAATCCGTGCTCCCCGTGGTTTATTTTAACTTCCTGAGAGACCGAGAGACAACGGATGCCTCTAAAACACCAGCGAGTACGAAAAACGCCGAGTCATTACTCACCGCCGCGCACACCGGAGAGAGAGAGAGAGAGAGAGAGAGAGAGAGAGAGAGAGAGAGAGAGAGAAATAGAGAGAGAGAGAGAGAGAGAGAGAGAGAGAGAGGGGGAGAGAAAGAGAGAGAGAGAGAGAGAGAGAGAGAGAGAGAGAGATGGAGAGAAAGAGAGAGAGAGAGAGAGAAAGAGAGAGAAAGAGAGAGAGAGAGAGAGAGTGAGGGGGGGTCGGAAGAGGGTAATAGAGAGGAAACCCCTTTCGCCTTTCGGCAGCTTCGGTGATCCCACCAGGGCAGCGCGGCACTGAGGGAGGACCGGCCTCACGAGATGACTTGAATGTCAGCCTTGAGCATAAATCTCAATTTATGTCATTAGTCATGAATGGACGCCGTCTCGACAGCAGGGGCGGGGGTTGAGAGGAGAGGAGAAAAATAATTAAAAGGATAATGTGGAGTAAAAGATAAATAAGATCGATCCTCCCGTATCCTGGTAATCTCTCGCAGAGGCTCAACTCGGCGAGCGCGAAGGTGAGAAAAGGTGCTCTCATGTGTACTCGCAGCGCCGCGGTCCGGTGATCATTGGCGGATCCAGGAATATGTCTTTCTCTCTCTCAGTAGCGGCTCGTGAAATGCGATATTTCGATGTATACTCCATTTAAAACTATAGAAAAGTATCGATCGTCAGGGGGTGCAATTGAACCCTCGAGAAATCGATACTTTTCTATACTTTTAAATGGAGTGAACATCGATAAATCGAGAACGCGTGTGTTAGAACAGGTTAGGGGCAGTCACATGATTTTCGCCCCTTTGATAAATAATAAGTCGAAAAGTTATAAACTCACTTCAACAATGCCGTTAAGAGTAATGGTATCAGTGGTACACAGCAAGTTCACTTACCTGCAACAAAAAAGAGAAAAAGAACGTGAATAATGGAATAATAAAAAGACAATGTAGGTATCATACATCCCAGCAAAGAGACATGAAGGAATGGGAATGGGGCTTTTGCAAACTTTTGCTACAGGTGATTGAAGAGTTGCTTCTTGTAGAAACACCTGTAAAAATAACGATGAGCACACTAACAAATCACAGAATTCACTCTCAGAATCGGGCTTAATGGCGGAGAGACGCGGGTATCATCATCTAAATTGAGACGTATCTCTATATTTCCGCAGAGATAGTGACAGAAAAAAAAAACTTGTAGAATTTACCATCTGCATAGCTGATTTTGGAGTCTACTATCAAGTATGGTAAATTTTTCCATCATATGACAAATTCAAAGTACTTAGTACCTTGTGGCGAATTAAGATAACCTGTTGGTACATTTCACCACAAGGTACGTTGTATTTACCATACTTGATAGCAGACTCCAACATCAGCTAAGCAGAAGGTAAATCCTACTAGTATTTTGTCCCCCCGTGTAGATAGGAATCTCCCATAAGACACCTGAGTAGCTCTGCCTTTACGATCTTGTCGTTGCAGCCGCATTCTGAGTTTATTACTAAATATTAGACTTTTTCAGTGTGATTTTCGTGAGTTTTGCTCAAAGATTACTTATACATACAGATATGGCATTAGCCCGAATTCTGTTAAGTTGACTCCGGCCGTGATACAACCGGGCATACAGAAGGGATCATACAGATTACAGAGAAAAGATTACATTTTTCCATGTTTGTCTCTTAACTGTTCCGTATTCCACGTTCCACTGTTCACGTTCCGTGTTTGTTCTAGTTCCGCAAACTAACACAGGAAATGTGGGAAACGTAATCTTTTCGAACCAGAATTCTGTAATCTTTATGATCCCCTCTGTATGCCCCGATTGTATCACGGCCGGCGTTTTATCCATTTTTCACTTAACACGGGCGAGATGGCTAATGCCATATCTGTATGTATAAGTAATCTTTGGTTTTGCTGCTTTGAACTTCAAATACTTACAGCCCCAATAGAAGAATAGTTCGATCAAATTTTTAGAAGTTAAAGAATTTTCAGTTGACATTTCAGAGTTCGGCCTTTGAAGATTTGGCAACACCTCTTTGGTTCAATGGTTTGTCGCCTTATCTTTTCTAGCGCACGGCGGTGGCCTCTACACCACCTTTTTGGCCACCTCCGCCTCGCTCAGTCGCGGCCAGCCGTTGCGTTTGTTGCGTAGTCTGTTTATCGGCCGCGTCCTCTTAATCCTCATCACAAGAGAGAAAAACTACTCCAAATCCACTTCTGGGAGCCTTTGTGCTCGTCAAAAAATTATGCGTCCGCACGGCGCACGGGTGGCACGAATGAATGGGCCACAGTTACGAAGTGGTAGAGCACCGGGGGGGGGGGGGGGGGGTTGAGTTAAGGGTCAGAAGCCCCAAGACGAAGCGTTGACGGGGGCCCTCGGTATCAAGATCTAGATGCTCACAGTGGCAGCGGCGTCACACACTGCTTCCAAGCATGGATTTTTAAAGACACGCCGAGTTTCGTTTTTTGCTTCCGACGGGAAAGTTTAACCCTTTCAGACCTGAAATTACTTTTGTTCAGAAACGGATGTTTGGCCAACATGATTTACCTTAGTACTGTTTCCTCATCTAAATTGATGTGCATGTTGTATTTTAATGTTTTCCATAAGATTATACATGTTATTCCAAAGTCCATTGAAATGGACTCCAGGTGTGAAAGGGTTGAAATACAGAGAGAATTCTTTTTTTCATCCAAGGTTAAAGAAACTGCAGTGTGAAGTATTGACTATGAGGAAATTCCTTTAACCCAAGGAAAATGTCTGCTGCTACAAGTAAAAGATTCCTTCTTGTGTGATAGTGATTCTTCTTCATGCAATCAAAACCAACTTAGCGCAAGGAAAACTGTCACAATTAAACGTGCTTCCTTGTTTTTAAAGAAGTGATTTCTCTCAGTGTATATGATACATTCCTACACGGGAAAAAAAAAGGTTAGTGAAAATAACCATGCGGATACCTGATTTTGGCACCTGCTAGATGTTATGGCAAACCTAACCTAACCAGAAGTATGGTACATTTACCGATTCCTTGAGTAAATTCGACATGCAATCAGGTAAACATCACCTAGTACCTAGTCAAAACATAGTATACTTCTCGTTAACATTACCATAACATCTAGCAGGTGCCAAAATCAGGTATCCGTAGTTTTTTTTTTTTTTTTCGTGTGATACTTTCCTATGATACGAGCCATATGAAATCCGGTATATTCTACCATTGGACCCAATGTGTGGATGAACGGGGGTGGGAATATGGTGGATGGGGGGGTCGCACCAGGGAGGGGGTAGAAGGGGGTAGGTGGTGCCCGCCCGCCGCGTGAGCACGGGTAACTCTGAAGTGTGACAGATGAGGGTACAGGGTACACGAAGCCACGGAGGACGGATTTGAAACCATCACATCCGAACAATACACACGTAAAAACATTATGCTTTACATGCACACACCTCTCATACCCTGATAACAAACTCACTGCACTCACACAATACACAATACACATTACGCACATTAAAAAGACGGCGGTTGTGCAGTGCTTGACATTCTTCCAACAAACTCGAAACTCGAGTCCCTGGAATTTGTCTCTCTCTCCTCTCTCTCTCTCTCTCTCTCTCTCTCTCTCTCTCTCTCTCTCCCCTCTCTCTCTCTCTCTCTTTCTACGCCCATTTGAACAGACATGCAAGGAGAGGATGAGAGAGAGAGAGGGAGAGAGAGAGAGGCGTTGATTCGACTTTAGCCCTTATCTCTGTCTTTTTCTAACACTTGTGTTTGAATAGGCCAAGAGAGAGAGAGAGAAATATAGATGCCGCGGCTCGAGATGAACTTGAGCGTTGCGCAAAGTGGTTTAAAACAGAACATTTCCTGCGCATCCATCCATCCTTATTCTTACAGGAATAGAAAAATAAATAAATTTATAACAAGTTAATATGACTTAGATCCCAAAATGGTCCCCTCGGATACGAAGAGTCTTTATAACTAAAAATGAAGCATAAAAATTATCATTTTCCAGCTTGGAATCACTTACAATTGAGGTGGTAGCTGGAATAAGAGCCCATAAACGTTTGGGCCCTTTTTGCGGGGAACATGCAAATCGAATCGTCATACCCTCAAATAGTCATCCTCAAAATTTCGTGCAAAAATATGAAGTTTTGAGGGCAGGAGAGCGATTTGAAGATGAAGAGTATTGATCATTTACATGGGGTTTTTTTTTTTTTTTGCAATGAAAACTTTAAAGCTGTTTTTCTCAAAATTTGATTTTTGACTGTGGGCCCTAATTCCAGCTACCGCCAGCCATTTTTGGACCCCAGCCGTCCGATTAAATGAAAACAAAAAACCGAAACCAAAAACCGGAGGAACGTTAAATTTTACAGCTTACAATAAGTCAACTTTCATGTGAGACTTTAATTTGAAGTTCTAAAAACTGAAGATTTTCAAATTTTAAAAAGAAAATAAAAAAAAAAAAAAACCCTTTATGTCCGCAGGAAAGTTCTTGCTCCGATCCACAGTGCGACAAGGACAGTATCAACGACCACCATTAGGGGTCACCACTCAACTTCATCTGATTTCTGAAGGCACGTCTCTCACTCGGAGACACTCGAGAGTCAAGACGTGGTTTTGATGCTCGGTCAACAACAATCGGCATGCCGAATTGAGTAAACAGTTCCGGAAAACAAATTACAAAAATGACAAAGAAAACACTCATAAACGGCGCGTGTATGGGACAATCGGGGACATATGCCCCCACTTTTTTTTAAAGAACGCGGGGCTAACATTTTTTTAGGACAAACGAAATAAAGCAAAAACCCCCGGGTGCAGCTGCTTGCGTACCCCCCCCCCCCCTCCCCCGCCGTTCGAACAAGAAATAAAATTACTACAACTGAGAAACAAATGAGAAAGAAAGAGAAAGATGAAAAAAGGCCGTCATTTTTTTTTGTGGCAGTCATTATACAAACGATTTTAGGTTAGGTGAAAGTGATCTAGCCTCTATGTCAGGATCAGGTTCATGTGTCTCCAGTGAAGGAAATAAAAAGAGTCGAAAAAGAATCAAATAAATGCACAGCTGCCGTTTCGAAAATAATTCATGACATTTTTCAATTCACCGATGATTCCGCCGATTGAGAACAGATTACACAGTTCTATTCAGTGTATAATGCACGAAAATACTCGCATCTGAAATCTTTTCTCAACCGGAGGAGTCGTCGAAGACTTTAAAAAACTTGCGGATATTTAAATAATTTAACTTCGATCGTACAGATTGAGAAAAGCTTACAGATCAGAGTGTTTTTTTTTTCATGCATTATCGTAAACACTGAACTGAACTGTGTAATCTTTTCTCAACCGGTGAAATCATCGGTGAATGGAAAAATACCATTGATAATACGCAAACCGGCAGCTCTGCGAGTAAATGATCAAAACCGTGTGTAGCAGCAACCGCAAAAGTTTCGACCGTCAGGAATGCACGCGCAGACGGTTGCAGCGTTGCCAGATCCTGGGTAAAAAGCCGTATCGTCCCCCATTTAAATCAATGTAAAACGTACGGCTTTATTACCCAAATCTGGCAACACTAGAAGGTTACTTCGATTATACGATGATTCGCTACTTATCTCGCATTTCTCGACTGCCAAAACTATTATAGCGTTTGACAGTACTTTCAAAAACAAAACAAAAAACAAAAAATCATAAACCAGACGTGAAAATCTTTTTTCTATTACGCTATCACTCCAAGAGTCAATTAAATTTTGATGGAAACTTGACGGCAGAGCGACAGGGAAAACTCGTTCAATTCATCAAGCAATGTTGCCTCTTTTGGAAAGAAAAAAACAACAAAATAAAATGATTTACGAGAGGGGTCATAAGGGGGGTGTGAAGGGTGGGGGGAGGGGAGGGATGTAGGGGTGAAGGGGCCGCCCTTTAGCTCAAGCTTCAAAAGAGTTGAATGGCGTTTTGCACTGAACGAGAATACCAAGCTGAGGAAATAGGGGGGAAGGTGGAGTTAAATAAATGAGAGAAAAAGTTGGTCGATAAAATAAAAAAGAAAAAAAAAAAAAAAAAAAAGCACTACACAGTATACACAGACAACGAGTACAAAAACATGTACACTCCCTTCTTATTATTACAGCGTCTGTGCCCTGATTCCTTTGACCTTTGAAGGCACAAAGAAGAAAGAAAAGTCGCTCCAGATTCCATGCAAAGCCATAATTCGCAGGGACCCGACCCGACCCGTCCTGACGATGGTATAATTTGGTTTTGATTCGATTCTGATTCACGAAATGCCCTGCACAACACAAACACAACCATGGGCGGACACAGAAATTTGTCTGCCTCTCTCTCCATCCATTTAAACACATGTGTTGGAAAAGGATAGTTGATGGGGCCATCACGTGACTTTAGCCAGTATCTCCGTCCTTTTCTAATGCATGTGTTCAAATGAGAGGGGAGAGAGAGAGAGACGGACAAATTCCTGTATCCGCCCATTGGCCCATGAACACAGCACGCGAAAGGAATTAGCAGCCGTGAGGGGTGAGCACTGAACACATGGCAGCGACGAGCTCACAGACGCGGATCTAGTAATGTATCTATCTCTTTCTAAAGGGTTTAAAACACTGATGTTAAAAAAAGATGGAAAGAGAGGTCCCATCACATCGCATTTTCGCTACTATCTCTGTCCTTTTCTATTGAACAAGTTCTGATGGGAGCGGAGAGAGACATCTAGATAACTTTCAGGATCTGCCTACGGACAAGCAAAGTCAATGCCGCGCGTGCTTCCGAGCCAGGCGTTGTTGTTGTTGATCGATGAGCTGTGTACAGAGGCGAATCCAGAAATGTATCTCTCTCTCTCTCTCTCTCTCTCTCTCTCTCTCTCTCTCTCTCTCTCTCTCTCTCTCCCCTCTCTCTCTCCCTCCCTCTCTCTCTCTCTCTCTCTCTCTCTCTCTCTCTCTCTCTCTCTCTCTCTCTCTCTCTCTCTCTCTCTCTCTCTCTCTCTCTCTCTCTCTCTCTCTCTCTCTCTCTCTCTCTCTCTCTCTCTCTCTCTCTCTCTCTCTCTCTCTCTCTCTCTCTCCGTCCATTAGAATGCAAGCGTTAGAAAAAGAAGGAAGAAGGGTTCATCACGTGACTTTTAACCCGCCACAAGCTAACCAGAGAAAAACAAAGGTCGTGCCACTTTACGCCCCCTCCAACCACTTATAAATAAAGAAATGCTCAAGAAAATTGAGAAGCAAAACAAAAAAAAATCATCAAATTTTTCGAGCCTCCCCCCCTCACACACAGGCCCGTCACATCTAACTCCCGGGCCCTGGTACCAACTGGGCTTTCGGGCCCCCTTTTGGTGGGTCCTGGGTAGGGGTTCTAGGGGGGAGGGGGGGTATGGGGGGCTTTAAGGTTCTCCCAAGAGAAATTTTTCGTAATTTCTCTGAGTAACTGCCATTTTCAGCTATTTCAAATTGGTAATTGTAAATTAAACCAATGCGTTATAAAAAATTTGAACAGCTCCAAGCGTAAATTTTAAAATTGAGGAAAAGAAGAGAAATCATTTGAAAATTAGAAAAGAAGAGAAATTCTTAGAAAATGAGAAAAGACTTGCCTCGCTAAAATTCTGTGCCGGATCGGCGAAGGCCCGGCCCGCTAGAACAGTTTTTCATTTTCTTAACAGAAAAATGAGACTTTTAGTCAGGCTGCCGCGCCGGGCCCCTCTGACGCCCGGGCCCTGGACCTGTGGGTCCCTTGTCCCCCCCCCCCATGAGACGGGCCTGCTCACACACACACACATGAGCTCTCGGATCGTCATACTGACGTATACTTAGATTTGAGTCTGGTAAGGACTTCACGCAAGCACTGAACATACAACGTCATTTTATAATGATTTAATTTAAAGGGCAGTGTCACAACGGGAAGATTTTTCTCCGCAATCTCAGAATTTTGAGTTCTTCGGTAAAAGGGCGGATGAAACAGTGGATGTTCTCGTGCTCAAAAAACCTGAATTTCAAAATGTTATTAAGGTAGATGTCCCAATTATCGTCCCCCTTAAGAAAAAATTGCCGTAAAATGCCTGTAAAAATGTTAATTTTTATCAAATCTATGATCGGTTTTCACTAGGGCCTCTCAAATACTATCTAGTTTTATGAAAAAAATATAAAGTTGACGTAATCAATCAGGAAAACAAATTATTAATAAAACTCGAAAAAATGACCCACGTCCCAATTACCGCCACACCAAAAGTGGCTTTGTCCCAATGATTGTCATATCAGGTGCCCTAATTATAGCCATACATATTTGCGCTGGCTTTTCATTCAAATCATCATGTTTATTGTCAGGAAATAATGACATTATAATAATTTAAAAAGCAGAAAGTAAAGAGAACAGATTTTTAATAAGTAACTGCTGAGAGAAATCGGCAAAAACAGGTAATACGGGGGCAGGTGTCCTGTGTCAACTTCTATGATTTTTTAAGGGCACAACGCTGCTAAAAATCAACTTCAAACTTTTTTCACCAGTTCAGCCAACCTATGAAAAACACTTATCCCATATACACTTAAATTTGTCTGCTAAAGTAGGCTTATTTTAAAGAATAAATGAAAAGGGGGCGGTATTTGGGACATCTACCTTACGTTTACAAAGTGTTGGATTGGGTTGTTTTGATCATCTGACGATTTCACTATACCACGCTCTGATTGTTGGAGAATTAAGAAACCCTAGTTTTCCAAATCAGAGTTTCACGCGATGTTTAATCGTTTGAAATCAGGACTTTAGAGCTGGAGTACAGCCTCTGTTTTTCCGCCCTTTAACCAAAAAACTCCTCAATAGGGCAGTTGCAAGAGTCTGATATTTTGTGTCTTTTACGAAGAAAATAATAGTACTTGATGAGCTGAGAACAATGGTGCCTTTGGTTTTTTCCGAAGTGTCCCGGTTTTGGAGATACGCCACCAGTAAAGTTTTCAAAAATCGTGTGCGTATTGACGTCACTACGCGGAATTCCCATTTAAATCAATGCACTTTGAGCCAAAATCTCATCTCTGGAACAATAAGACTTAATTAGAAACCAAAGACATCTTTGTTCTCAGCTCATCGAGTACTTTCATTTTCTTTATAAAAAAACACAACATTTAAGACCCTTGCAACTGCCCCATTATGCCCGCCAACCAACGAGAACTCGCGCAAACATTCAAACCTAGACTTTTATCACTACACTAAATCAGCCAAAACAAATAAAATAAAATCGGCATACGAAAACCAATCGACAGTAAAATCGAGAGGGGCTGAGGTATTAAAAATACCCTTGCGATTTTTCGCACTGCATCTTGATAGCCGTTCCTAATCACAAAATGACCAGTGCGTGCGCCAACACTGACAACACAATACGTGTTGCAATACGCCTGTCATTATTGTTATTATTATTATTATTATTATTATTATTATTATTCTTTTTTTTTTTTTTTTTTTTTTTTTTTTTTTTTTTTAAGCGACCCTAAGTGCAAAATCGGTATCACTCTCGCTCCTGAAAACAAAAGTAAAAACCCTCCGCAGTTTCTGCGAAGTCCTTCGGGTCCTTTGCAAAGCGTGCGTAGGAGATCCATTGGAGATCTTTAAATACCAAGAGGGGACCGATATACCGAACATCAAAAGGACTCAGGAGGCTGAGTCACCGAATCCCCCCCTAACACCGAAAAACAGCGAATAAGACCGGAGGAGAGGGAGGGGTGTCGGGGAGAGAGGATAAAAACGTAACAGGAGAGATTTAATCAAGAGGAGTATAAGAGTGACCACCTACGATTCAAACCCTCATCTAAAGGTCCACTGGATGGATATGAGCGGGGTGGGGAGGGGAGCAAGAGAGAGAGAGAGAGTGAGGGTGAGAGAGAGAGAGGGGGGGAGAGAGAGAGCGAGAGTGAGGGGGAGAAATAAACACGAATCTTCGGGGGGTGCGACGGCCGGCGTTGGCATAAGAATTCCCGGCACATCGCGCATCGCGCCCGGGGGGTGATATGGGGGTGGGATGGAGAAGGGGGGATTCCCATATGAAGAGCCCCCAGGAGCAGGATGCTGGGAGGGGGAGAGGGGTGTAGGGGCGCCGAGACATTCAGAAAAGAGGCGAAATGCAACAAATTATACTCGGCAATGAATGAATGTGAAAACGCAGCACGGTGCGAGAGAGTGAGTGTGGGGGAGGGGGGAGATAGAGCCGAGTCTCGAAACATTTCGAGCGAGAGAGACAAGACACTGCAAGAGAATGTGAGAGTGAGTGAGACAGAAGAGATGTTGAGATGTGAGAAGATCACGGGATAAGCCATCCATACAAGAGACCAAAACAATAAACTGCACCAAGGATGAGAGAGAGTGAGAACGAGAGAGAGAGAGGGAGAGAGAGCGAGAGAGGGGGGTGGACGGAGAGGGAGAGCCAGGTAAAGTTCCGATTCTGTATTAGTGCTAGGTGGGCGAAGAGCTGGGAGCGAAAGAGAGCGCAAATATGGAAAAGTTGTGAGAGCGATAGAGATGGATAAAGAGGGAAGCTGGGAGAGCGAGAGAGATGGATGACGACGGAATCTGAGAGAGCGAGAGAGAAGAGGGCACCTGGGAGAGCGAGAGGGATGGATGAAGAGGGATTCTGAGAGAGCGAGAGAGAGATGGATGAAGAGAGTGAAGCTGAGAGAGCGAGAGGGATGAAGAGTTTGTGCGGCGGCGGCTTAGTACGAAGCTGTGTGAGCGGCGCTTCATTTCCGACCGTGGCTCCGGGGGGGGGGGGGGGTTGCGAGGGAGGTACGTAAGGGGGGAGGGGCAGCGAAAAGGAGGAACGCACACAGAGAGCAAGCCGACAATATCGGCACGATCGAAAGGATATTGGACTCGAGTCTCGAGACTTCGAGTCTTAAGAGTTCGACTCCATTTCGTGGTTGCCAGACCGGGCAATGGTTCTTCTGCAAACTTCTACTACGGCTAGATAGAGGGCTAATTATTGAGGCAGTTGATGCAAGAAGGACGTCTCTGCCAAATTCCCGAGTTGAGAAAAACGCGTTTAAAGTTTTAAAAACATCACAGTTCCAATCCCTTCCACGGAAATATGCATGCGTGCCAATTACTGTAAAATCATCGTATCAAAGTCAAACTTGGTACACATATACTTTAAGGTATAAAGAAGCGAATGGGCAATTCTAAACAATAAGGCCGTCTAGCGCCAAACGCCCTTCTCCACGGAATAAAAAAGACTGGTAGAATTTACCATCTGCATAGCTGATTTTGGAGTCTGCTATCAAGTATAGTAAATTTTACCATCATATGGTAAATGCAACGTACCTTGTGGTAAATTAAGATAACCTGTGAGTACATTTCACTACAAGATATGTTGCATTTACCCAGGCCGGCAGAATATTCCCTACCCGGCAATCTCGGATCGCGTGATCAGTGTGGCGAAGTAGGAAATTTTGTGGCAAATTGTTGCAACAATTAAGTTTTGTGGCAACCTTTTTGCAAAAAGTGTGGCAAAACAGAGTTCGTGCGGGGGAAAAAATGTGGGATTGCAGAAGAATACAGAGTTTGTGAAAGATTCTGCAGGCCTGCATTTACCATAAGATGGTGAAATTTACCATACTTGATAGCAGACTTCAAAATCAGCTATGCATATGGTAGTCTTTTTTTTCCGTGTGCATAAAATGCCTCAATTATGGTGTAACATCACTTATTGAAAAATAAACTGAATGAGAAAATGTCATTGTATTAATTGAGATTGATAGAGAATTTGTGGAGAAGGGTTTGTAATAGTACCGGATTTAAAGGGTTAACTCTCTACATACAGGGACTCTATAGTATACGAGTAGATTCTAAAACCCATTGACCAATCAGGGCCCTGTTCCACCAAAAGTACAAGTCCGAGAACAAGTAGTAGTTACAAGCGTTACTAGCGTTAACCCTCACCTAAGGACCAGGTTAGTTAAAAAGGCGCCAATCTTCCGTTTAAATAGGGAAGGTAGTTAACTGATTGTACTCGGGGGAGTTGGAATTGCATACACGACGCATTGAAGGCGCCGTATCTCATAAGTGTTTTCATCGCTAATCGCATTTATCCGGAATGAAGACTGAATCAATATGAAATAGAGTAAAGGAGAAAAACGAGGAGGCTCGGGCTTGGTCCATAAACGGTTAAGAAACGCTTGTAAGTACATCCTGGTAAAAATGGTCCTTGAAAATCCTTGCCCAAATCTCCCTGCAATAAGGATTTCCGTGAAATCATAAGGATCCTCACGTAATTGCACGGAAATCCTTATAAATTCTTGAGGATTTATAAGGAATTCCGTGCAATTACGTGAGGATCCTTATGATTTCACGGAAATCCTTATTGCAGGGAGATTTGGGCAAGGATTTTCAAGGACCATTTTTATCAGGCGCAACTTGTACTCGGACTTGTACTTTTGGTGGAACAGGGCCCAGAGGTTGACTACCCTTTTGTCTTGACTCTTTACAGATATAAACTCTAAAGCAATGATGGTAGCTAGAGTCCCTGGATGGAAATATTGTACAGGGAGTACCGACACGAGCTCAACGAGTTGTGATTGGTCGTTGGTTTTAGGCTCTCACGGAGTCGAGCAGGAGTCGACGACATCGAAGGCTCCACACGAAAGGAGTCGATTCGTACAGGAACGTATGGGAACGGACCGGAATGCCAGCAAATCCGCCAGTCCACCACTGGCCCATTGTCGAACTTAACCTTCGAATTCGTTCAGGCAGTTGACTAAATCGACTCCTGTCAAAATGCATCAAAATGCATAAAGCGTCGTGTCGGTACTCCCTATACAATATTTCCATCAAGGGACTCTAATGGTAGCAAGCACGAAGAGGCAACCGCGGCGTTCGGCTGTGCAGCATGAAGATGGTTCAAATGGTTATGGTGGTTATTACAGTGTTGCCACTTTCCGGATAGTAATAAGATTTTTCCCATTTGACTTAATGTAAAATTTGGTCATTCATACGAACATCCGGCAACAATGTAGATGCGTGTCGAGCAGTGTTGCCGGTGTGCAGAAGTTTCTTACAATTTTTCTTGCGTCAACTCGATGTAAAATTTTCGAATTTAATGCCAAATTCTGCCACTGGCGGATCCAGGATTCTATCCTTCTCTCTCTTCTCCCATTGGGACGCGTAAGATAGAAAAGGACAGATTAGGGGCACGTGATTTGCGCCCCCTCTTCTATCCTTTGCAAAAACATGCATTCTAATGGGAGAAGAGAGAGAGAAGGACAATAACTTGGATCCGCTAGTGAATTTTGCAACACTGGTGTCGAGTCCGAGAAACGACAGTAGTTCATTGTCTCGAGGCTGCTTTTTTATCTCTCTCTCTCTCTCTCTCTCTCTCTCTCTCTCTCTCTCTCTCTCTCTCTCTCTCTCTCTCTCTCTCTCTCTCTCTCTCCCCCCCCAAGTTTTCCCATTCCTTTCCTATTTCTTTTTTTCTTTTTTTTTTATTCCTTTTAATTACAACTCAATTGAATAGGAGGCGCGGAAACTTATTAAATTAGACTATTCGGTTCCCTTTCCTCTCTCTCACTCCCCACTTTCCAAGACTCCAAGAGTAAGGGCAACTGGCAAGGAGCAAGACGTAAGAACATAGACCAATCGGAGTACAGACAGGAGACCCCATTTCTATAATGCCTCCATACCGATGTCTGTCGATTTAATTAAAAACCACCGTTGCCGTGTCACCGAACACTGATTTATAACTTCAATAACAGCTATCGATTGAGGCTTGATTAACTTCGATGCATGTATGCGTACGCATCAAGTCGAGGGGGATTCGTGAGATGAAGTAATTCCATCCGAGTAGAGTCGTCCCTAAATGTACTAGCGGGGACAAAGATACCTGGCCAGAGTATGCAACACGCAACACACACACACACACACATCTAATACACGCGTTGAATGGTATGCTGTGTATTGCTTATTGCATACCCTGGCTAGGAATCTTTGTCTCCGCTGGTCCAGTCAACGAATTAAATAATGTTCTGTTGACTCCTTTGATCCTTGAGACATGCTGAACGTAATATGATGGGAAAAAAATGATTTTTTTTTTTTTTTTTTTTTGCTTACAACCTTCCCTTATAAGGTTAAAAAAAATGAGGCAAACGAACCGAGCATGCGTGACAATATCCATAAGAGATTTCCATCATAGCTGCTTCCGTCAGAGGCGGCTCGTGCAATCTGGCAATCATGCTTATTTGCCATTTAAACCTATGCAAATGTATCGATATCTTGGGGACGCATTGCACCTCCTGAAGATCGATTGTTTTTATTAGGTTCAAATGGAGAAAAAGTGTTGTTGCCAAATTGCACGCGCCGCCACTGGCCTCCGTGCAGCTCCTTGATACCTCCGTAAGATTTCAGACGAGAAAAACTGAGGGAACCAAACTAGGTTTGGCAACAAGCATTGACGAAAAATTATTCAGGACTTTAAATGAAACATGAGAGAGAAGACAGTTCACAGAGACCGCTTAAAGTTGAGCGCTTTTCATACGTAATATACAATCCTCAAAACTTGAGACAAAAGAGGCCAAGTCAAGCAAAACTGAACTGATTTAGAACTCATTACATCTAAAGGATTGTACTCGAGAACCGCTGAAAACAAAGACAACAATCAGAGAAAACCCGCTCTTCTGTGAAGAGTAAAGTGTGAGCTCTTTGCTTCGTCCGTTCGTTGCTTCACACCGCACAAAGGTCTCAGATCATCAAAAAGTGGCCAAAAATTCTAAAGTAAATTTTTTATTAATTTATCATTAAAAACTTTTAAGGCCGATTTTAATCACAGAAAACTATTCGAACAAGAAATTTAAAAACTAGAAATATCGGTGGAAAGTTTTCAATTAAGATAAAAAGGTAAAAAACGATAATTTTTAATATTTTTTTTTTTTTTTTTTTCACATATTTTCGGTCACTTCTAATTCATCTCAAACCATAGTGCGTATGTCCATCCGTCGCGTCGGTCGCACAGTTAGTCGAACTTAGGATTTTCCAGAAAAAGAAAAAAAATCTGTTTCAATTTCGAAAAAAATTGGATGCTGATATTTCCTTGCAAAACTTCTGAGATATGACTTGTTTAAAGTTGTAAACTTTTTAAAGGAACCCGTTTTGTTGGGCCTTAAGTCGTTCATGAACTTAAAATTCACGCTCATGAAAAGATGTCCAGAGTACTTCCATAATTCGAACCACTGTGCTAGGCGTGGGTAGGTTGAAAATTAATCACGAATAGGCGAAAAGCATACAATTAATTAGTTGAAGTAGCGAGGCGTGAGAATGCGGCGAGGAGACGCCTCCTACAAAAGTTTGAATAGGCAACACGCTTCGCAGTTCGCAACGATTCACGGTACGAGATGACTGTAGTGGTAATGAGCATAATTTATTACAGCAAGAAAAAAAAAGAAAAAAAAAATCTTTTCACATTTAAAGCCTAACGAAGAAAAAATGTATGCTATTTTAATTTGTTTTTTATTTATAATGGGGCTCTTGATGCTTACTTTTACACTATATGCGATTAAATAAATAATCCTAGATAAAAATGAAGTCCGGGGTCTCAGGTGGACCCCCTATAGGGTCATTTTCATATTTCAGGTTGAAAAATAAGATAGTGGGTCTAGTTGTCCACAAAAACCATTCACCTCAAATAAAAAAATATAAATAAAAAAATAAATAAATAACTAAAAAGAAATCATTACATTCATTTATTTAAAAAAAAAAAACTTTAAAAAAATTCAAAAAAAAATTGCACACATTTTTAAAATATGTCACAAATCAGGCGTGGCCAAAAATGCAAGGGTAGCCGTTGGGGACACCTTACAGCATTTAAAGACAGCAATGGGGGCTCTTGCAAACTTTTGCTATAGGGGATTGAAGAGTTGATTCTTGCATAAAAACCTGTACAAATGACGATGATCACACTAAAAAATCACGAAATTCACTCTCAGAATCGGGAATAATGGCAGACAGGCGCAGATATCATGGGAGATTCCTATCTAAATTGAGACATATCTCTGTGTTTCCGTAGAGAAAGTGATATAATAGACAGGAATCTCCCATGATACCTGCATCGAACCGCCATTATTATCTTGCATTTATGTGAGTTTACTAAATTTTAGACTTTCGTAGTATGATTTTCGTAATTTTTACTGGTCTTTACATAAGAGTGGACTACTTATTTGCTTATAGCAAAAGTTTGCGAGAGCCCCATTCAAGGAAAACTCTAGAAGCTAGGAGTTGAGTACAAAAAAATCTGAAAGAATCTATATTTACTCCATCCTTTCCTGAGTATTCCAGAATTTTTTTTTTCAGAATTTGTGCATTTTTCCCTAAATGTCTACAGCTATTCAAAGTTGAAAAAAGCTTTTAAAGAGGCGATAGGGGATCCACCTACAGCTAAAGTTAGCAAGATGTTAGTCAAAATGGGAATAAACCAGTTAGAAACAATACGGAGAGCTCATTTCGATCCCTAAACGCAACGCTCCTTGTCCGGACCCGATGCTTAAATTCCTGACACTCATCTGCTCTGACACGCAACACGCAAAGCCTCGAAAATCCACCAGAGAAAGGACGCTGTCCAAAGTAAGTCCAAAGTAAGTCCAAAGTAAGTCCAAAGTAAGTCCAAAGTAGAAACTTAACAATTATCCTGCTCCCGGAAAATGCATTTCTGCATCACCGCAGTGCACTTCACGAGAAGCTTTCAAACTTTCTCGGGATTCGTACGACGCCACACACACGGACCAAAATGTGGATTTCTCCGGACACGATAAAAGTCAGTGGCGTTGCGTGCAATTTGGCAACGGTGTAATGTGTCCATTTAAATCCATGAAAAAGATCGAACTATTGGGTGTTCGGTGAACACCTTCGCATTCGACCTTTTACATGGATTTAATTGGACACAAAACAACGTTGCCCAATTGCACGCTACGCCACTGGATAAAATACTTCAGTTTTGCGCAGCAAACAAATTTACGAAACAAATATTTATTGATTCAAACCTGAGGCATAAGTTACGACCAGGACCGGGTAAAAAAATTAGCCTCAGACACTAAACACGAAAAAAAAAACCCCTGGTAGAATTTACCATCTGCATAGCTGATTTTGGAATCAGCTTACTAAATTGTTGTAAAATGTACCAACAAACTAACTTAATTTACCATAAGTACTAGCGGGGACAAATATACCAATTCACAGAGTATGCAATACGCAACATATCTAATATGATGTGTTGAACGATATACTGAGCAGAGTGCATTGCATATTGCATACCCTGCCCAGGTATCTTCGTCCCCGCAAATACGTTGCATTTACCATCTACTTGATAGCGCGACTCCAAGATGGTAGATTTTACCTGTCTTTTTTTTCGATGAACACTCCAACAGTGACGCAATTTAACGTTGTCGCTCACAACGCAAAAAGAAGTTCGTTCAGAACATCCCACATTTTGAACCACTTGGCGCTGCTTCAAAATGCAGCTCGATCCACCCAGGGGTGAAAGGGGGAGGGGGAGGGAGGTGGGAGGGTGTTCCAATTTATGCAATCTGTCAAAAGCACAGACACAAGAAGGTATTAGATACGTCTTCCCCGGATATTCCCATAGTTTCGAGAGCGCTTAACCTGAGCCAGGTTGTTTCCTCGCGTGCCCCCCCCCCCCCCTACATTTCCATCGACTGTTTTAAAACCTTTCAAAAGATAAACATTTTCGACGAGATCAAACGAAGCTAGACGACTTACACACAAACACACACACATTCGTTCATTTTTTTTTATTTTTTTTTGCACCGAGCTGGTGTTCAAACCGTTCATCCGCCAAGTTAAACACACAGAGACGAATCGATTTGCCGAACTGCGGTTTTCGACAGAGAGAGAGAAAGAGAGAGAAGCGGTTAAAAAGGAACACCGCGCCGTGCCGCATCGCCTACCCGCCAGCACACTAGCGCCACTTGCACTCTCTTTCAGTTACCGGCAACCCCCCCCCCCCTCCATCCCACCGCCCCCAGGGGATCACCCATCACAGCCACACGGTCCATTTCCGTTTTGCAGCGACTTTGCCAACCGACACATTCACAAGTTTGCGCTCGTTTGCGTCGTGTTTGCAGTTAGCACACCCCTAATTAATAGTGCGCGAAACGTTTTCAAAACACGTTCCTCTTCTTTTTCTTTCACAGACAGGAAGGACGGGAAGCCAGCGAGGGATGGAGGGGGCGGGGGAGGCGGAGAGAAGCCCTCCGCGAAAATATCGACGACAAAAAGAGGGTGCTCGCGGAATCCGTACCGAGCTAAACCTGTCTCCAAAACGTTCTAGATATTTCGTGAAATTTCAATTTCAATTTGGCGATTAATTGAATAACTATCTAATTTATCTCTCTCTCTCTCTCTCTCTCTCTCTCTCTCTCTCTCTCTCTCTCTCTCTCTCTCTCTCTCTCTCTCTCTCTCTCTCTCTCTCTCGTCGCGCCGTCGAATTTCCAACGCAGAGTTTTGATTCTCTTATCCACACAAGAATATTGAAAGCCCACTTGATGTATCTGCTAGATGTAATCGACTTTTCAAAAAGTAGTAATGACTTTTTGAAAATTGGTCCAAATCGAACTTAGACCTTCGACATATCAAAAACTAAAAGCGACATTGACCAGCGGTTTGCGTTACAAGTCTTGGAATTTTATATCCTTTCAAACAAGGTATCACAAGATGGGGGTTGCCATTTGAAAACTTTAACCCCCCTTTACGGGCGCCCCCGGATTTTTTGGGTACGCCAAAAAGTAGTTCCTTTTAAATAATAAACATCCCCCGAGCCTGGTTTTTTTTTTTTTTTTTTTTTTTTTCTGCGGCCGTTCAAAAGTTATGAAGCTGTCCCGGGATTTCTGGCCCACCCTGTATACGTGCGTAATTCACTCCCATGAGATATTGTCGGTGAACGATTTTACTGAGGTGTCCTCAGTACAATATTTCACCGAAACGTTACTAATTAATAGCCTCTTCGAATACAGGAATTCTCTAATTTGGAATTCCCGAAATCGAAAGCGACCAACAAACAAAAGTGCGAAGGTTGGCACTACACGTGTGATGACGCGGACTGCTCGCCAGCTCGTTCGCTGAAACCTGCTCGAAGTGAGATCGTACAAATTATTTTTATCGGGCATCAGAAACAGTGTAACTGTTTCGAAAAACGGAGATCATCGAGATTTCATGTAGCCTATTTTATACTGTTTAGTTAGGGGGTGGTAAGAGAAGGGCGGAGAGGAGAGGGGAGGGGTCATCTCCCCGATTCCCATTTCGCGGACAGGACAGGATATCCGAAACGGCCAGATGCCCAGATGCCCCGGACACGCTTCTCAGTTTTGAGCCGTGACTCGCTTGCTCGCCCGTCTCCTCAAATGTTTTGGAACGAGTTCAAAAAAGAGCCCGACGAAAGCTCCTACTCCCCCCCTCTCATGGCCTTCGGCCATGTCCCCGGTATCGGCGAACGGCGCATCGTGGGCCGATATCCCGGGGGCGAATGGACATTAAAGAGCGAGTTGGCACCGCGTCGCAAGTCGGCAACTTTTGAACTTTCGTAAGAGCAGCACTGCTTTATGTGACTGTTTCAACCAATAACGAGAAAACCCAATTCAGAGGATTTGTGGGACAGTGTTGCCAGATGGAGGGTGAAAAGCCGTATCGTCCCCCATTTAAATCAATGTAAAACGTACGGCTTTTTCACTCCAATCTAGCAGACCGATAATCTTTTGAATTGGCAACAGTATTTCTGATATTACTCGATAAAAATGAATGAATATGAAATCGTGCGTTCACCTTTCATTGAGGAACACTTTAAAAGCCAAAGAATAAAGTCAGAAGCAAGTTCGGTTTGATTTGAAGGACTTAAAGTTGTAAATTCGTCAAAGATTATGGTTTAGGTGCGCCTACAATTCTGAAACGAGCTCTATAAAAATGTTATACCTCGCGTTGGATTCATTTACTTTAGAATCGTTTCTTTCTTGCTATAGTAAAAGTATTCAGCCAGAGGTGGCTCGTACAATTTGGCAACCATCCTTATTTGTCATTTAAACCCATATGAAAGTATCGATATATTGGGGGTGCAATTGCACCTCAGGTGAAGATCGATTGTTTTACGTAGGTTTAAATGGAGAGAATATGCTGTTGCCGCATTGCACGAGCCGCCACTGTATTCAGCAGACTTACAATTTTCATCCCATTTTTTCACCAAAAGCGGACCACAGTGATACGATCTTTCGCCGATAGCGGGTCGGTATAATACGCTGTCGCTGGGTCGCGTGAGACGAGTCTCCGTCTCATTCCTTCAATTATTGCAATCCGATCCGATGTCGTTAGCGTCGTAGACACGCTCTTAGCGTCTAGAGTCTGAAAGGACTTTTGTTTGAACAAGATGAAAGAACAAATAGACCCATGTTTGACAGAAACGGATTTATACATGCAGACATCCTCGCGTCGCGTCACCTCTCAAAATTAAAGTTTTACGGTATTTCAAAGACATTGATCGGTTTTGAACACACACTATCAAACTGATCAAAACTTCCTTATTATTTCAATTGTTCGCACCCTAATTTGATTTCTAATCCTGCTGACCTTCAGCTAACGAGCAGATCCGTCGTTTAGCGACATGGAATTATGTGAGTGTTTTTCAATTTGAGTCTGGTGTTGAGGAATTCTGAAACACGCTGAGCATACTGAAAAAAAAAAAAAAAAAAATCTAAAGCCTAACTCTTTTTTGGTTAAAAGTATGGAACACCACTTAAAAACTGCACTGAGAGAATTATTTTTTTAATCCAAGGAGCATTTTGTTTGTTTTAAAGAAACTGCACAGTGAAATATTGACTATGGGGAAATTCCTTTAACCCAAGGAAAATTTCTGCTGCTACAGGTAAAAGATAAAGAAGAAGGGGGGGAGGGAGAGAGAGAGAAGGGAGAGAGAGGAGAGGGAGAGAGAGAGGGAGAGAGAGGTGAGAGAGAGGGAGAGAGAGGAGAGAGAGGGGTAGAGAGAGAGGGGAGAGGAGAGAGAGGAGAGGGAGGGGAGAGGAGAGAGAGAGAGAGGAGAGGAGAAGAGAGGGGAGAGAGAGGGAGAGAGAGGAGGGGAGAGAGAGAGAGAGAGAGAGGGAGAGAAGAGAGAGGAGAGAGAGAGAGGAGAAGAGAGGAGAGAGAGAGAGAGAGAGAGAAGAGAGAGAGAGAGAGAGAGAGAGAGAGAGAGAGAGAGAGGAGCGAGAGAGAGAGAGAGAGAGAGAGAGAGAGAGAGAGAGAGAACCATCCGTTGGGAGGGGAGATACTCAAAGTATTAGAGAGAAAAATTGCGTTGAGTACGCTTAGTGCTAATCAATCGATCGTGCAACAGCGCTGATGTCTGTAAATATTAGCTTTATTCTCGTAAATTTTTTAAACAAAGAATAAGAGAGAGAATACCCACCTTCCCCCGCCTCCGACCCTGTCGCAGAGAAGAAATGAGACTATGTGACTCAGAGAGCGAGAGGGTACAGTGGGGGGGGGGGGGGGGGAGATAGTGTCAACACTTCGGGATAAGTGCGCCCAGCCAGCCACGCCAGACGGAAATCAATTAATAAATCAACTTAAATAACTCTCGCTCCGGGTGAAAATTACAAAAATCGATGTTGCCAACCTCATTCAGGTCGTGAATTACGTCAAAGCTCAAAGCACTCATAAAACTTTGGGTACCTAGCTGCTGTAAGCTCTCGTCACTCAACAGAGATTCGTCTCTCTGACAACTTCATACAAGCTATTTCAGAGTGACACACTTCGATCGAAGATCCTTTCACACTCTGAGATTAATCAGGCTTATTTAAGGAGACGCGAGGTGATTCCTGGAAAAGCAAAAAAAAACTCCACATATTGACTTTTTGTAAATTTTAATTTACAGTTGGTAATTATAAATGTTGTTTGGAAAGTTCATAATTGGCTGAATTAACACGTCTTTAAAAGCTGTAGATATCAAGTTGAATTTTAGTTTTCTCTAATAATTGTGTAATTTTTGCGTTTATTTAGGATGGCTCCACGTCAACTGGATTGCTGAATGGTCATTTACATTAACGCATGTTCTCGCGTATGGAATACGCAGGAATTCGCGAAGATCCACTTAAATAGGTCAGTCCGATAGCGCTTCAGTCTTTGAGACTAAATCGGGAAACCGAATGTCACTCAAATTGGGTTTCCCGATTCTGTCATGTAACTCTGCCAGCATATACTGAAGGGGGCAAAATATTACAGAGCGATTGGACTGGCCTATTTAAAATGTTTAAATAGACTTTGGCCAAATCGGAAAATTGGTTTCGGGCGTAAAAAATTGGACAGTAGAGTTTTGGACATATCATGCGTGGATCAAAAAGAGAAAGTGTATCCCTACAGCTACGCCACTGTGCTCCACCCGTTCCATTTATTACGGAAGGGTTGTACTAGTTCTTGATTGCACTTCGGACGGAAGAAATGAAAAATGGAAAACGGATCATATAAAAAAAATCTCCACATCTTGCAGCTAGCTTCCAGCTCTGCAAGGTTGATGTAACACGCTAAGAAAGTAGAGCGTTCCTCCCCCCCCTCTCTCTCTCTCTCTCTCTCTCTCCTCTCTCTCTCTCTCTCCCCTCCCTCTCACTCTTTTTATGAGTATGAACTGAATTCTATTTTTAAAGTATTAACTGCGTGCGTATCATTACTCCGACACATCACGATCAACAGGGAACTTCCCTATGTTCCAAGGAGGATGAATAAAATTCCTGTACTGAGGCGTTCGAGTTAGCCAGAGAGGAATTTGGAAAGGGGGTGGGGGCTGATATTGTAAAACAAAAAATCACAGAATCAGCGATTCGATGAAAATGACTGGACGGAATGATGGGAGAGAGAGAGAGGGAGAGAAAGAGAGAGAGAGAGAGAGAGAGAGAGAGAGAGAGAGAGAGAGAGAGAGAGAGAGAGAGAGAGAATTTCTTCAAAGTGATACGTTGAGTGAAGAGAATCAGTGGCTATTGTTTTCCAAGAGATTCACGATTACCGAGACATAAGAATACGGAAAATATCATCCTTCCGATTAATGCGAACAATTTATGGCGCATTTGACATCTTTTTTTGTTTTTTTTTTTTGTTTTTGTTTTTTCTTTGTCGACCTACATATCCTTTAAGCTGGAGCATTTATTAGTGACGAAAAAGAAGACGAAAGAAAGAAGAAAGCAGTTTACTTTCAGTGTGCATGGTTTTGTAATTTTAAGCAAAATAATTTCATCAGCAATTCGAGAGAAATGGCGACAGTAAAAATAATTTCTGTGCCTAAGAATCAGAGCTGCTAGTTTGCGAATTTTTCAATTCATTGATGATTTCACCGGTTGAGAAAAGATTACGCTGTTCAGTTTATGACTATTGAAGCACGAAAATACTGATCTGTTATCTGTTCTCAACCGGTAGAGTCGTCGATAACTTTAAAAAATTTGAGGATATTTCAGTAATTTAACGGTGATTGCACCGATTGAGAAAAAAGTATACAGATCAGAATATTTTCGTGTTTTAGTCATAAACTGAGCTGAACTATGTAATCCTTTCTCAAGCGGTGGAATCATCGGTGAATTATTAACTGTCATTTTGTATGATTCTTATAATTATAGTGTCTGGTCTCTTTTCCGTGCTGTTGGGACTTTCCGTTTTGCGTTTGACCAAACGCTGTCATGAAAAACACTAAACAAACAGCTCTGATTTTTAAAGAAAATGACGCCGACTAAAGAATTTCTAGGCCAAAATATGAAGTCTATTGTTTTCCTGAAGCTTCACAGTCTCGAAGATCAGAACGTGAAATCATACTCTTGCGTTAGTTTCGTGGGGAATAATTTCTGGCCCAAGTCTGTACTTTTTTTTCATTTTTTCATGATGACACGACGGTTGAATTCTAGGTATTTTTTAAGAATTCAGCTTTCTGTCTATGTGAAAAATGGAGGGAGGGGGGGATAAACTAAATCCAATTCATTCAGCAGGCAAAATTAGCAAAAGTAGAACCTAAACGATGAACAATAGAGAACAATAATGCGAATTGCTGCAGCATTGAGCACATCTATCATTATACAATGACTCGATATTTTTCAACTTGTCACGCAATAGATTGAAAGACTACGACACACGAAAATACTCAGATCTATAATTTTCTTTAACCCTTTAAGGACCAGGTTAGTTCAAAAGAACACCACTCCCCGTTTCTACAGGGAAGGTAGTTAACTGTTCGTACTCGGTGGAGTTGGAATTGCCTATACGACGAATTGAAGGCGTCCGAAGACATATAATTTATCAAGAGTTTTCATCTTTATTTGCGTTTATTCGGAATGAAGACTGAATCAATAATGTGAAAAAGGCCTGAGGAGAAAAACGAGTATACTCGGGCTTGGACCATAAGGGGCCCAAGTCTCCTCCATCACTAGATCTGAAACAAAATCGTGGATATTTTGACAATTTAACGAAAAGAAACCATTAAATATACAGAAAAACCACAGATCAGCCCTTATTAATTTGACTAAATCTTGCATCCGTAACACCCATTTTTGACTTTCACGTTCTTACGCGCTCTTGTAATTGAAGGGAGCCATGGATGGAACAGGAATTTGTCTTTCTCTCTCTTTTCCCATTTGAGTATGCATGTGTTAGAGAAGGATAGAAGAGGGAGCGGAAATCACGTGACTAACCGTCTAATAACACACGTGTTCTAGATATAGGAGAGAGAGAGAGAGAGAGAGAGAGAGAGAGAGAGAGAGAGAGAGAGAGAGAGAGAGAGAGAGAGATAAACTAAAAAGCGATGAGCTGAGTGAGCAAGGAGCAGTCAAAGAGAAGAGAAGAGAAGAGAGGCACTTTTCTCCGCACTGATTGTGAGTCAACATCTCTCGGAGAATGGCCTGGCAACAGGTTACGCCGCGCGCCGATTTGAAGGGTGTATTTGTTCTGCGTCGTCGAGTTTGTCGTGAAACTGGACGCAATGAGTTTTTAAGTTAAATGAACTGACAGAATCCGTGCTGATCGAGGACATACCGCGAGAGAGAGAGAGAGAGAGACCGCGACAGGAGACACCGCGATGAGTGGGCGCAAGCTGTGCGCAGGACAAGACAGCCTTTGGGGGTGGTGGGAGGAGGGGGAGAAGGGGGAGAGACAGCTCCCGCCCCCGAGGGACGGTGCAATAGAGAGCTCACTCAACCAACCGGAATCGCAGAGTTGCCGCGGTAGAAAATACGGTATGAAAATCGCAAAGCCGCCTTTAGACAAATTCACAAATTTGTCCCCCCTTCGTTTTTGCACCCCCCCTCCCCTCCCTGACACAAAAAAAGAGAAACCATTACGGTGATAGCGCTGCACACTGAGAGAATTATTATTTTTTTTTTAAATCCAAGGTGTATTTCGTTCGTGTGAAAGAGAAACTGCACAGTGAAATATTGACCAAGGGCAAATTCCTTTAACCCAAGGAAGCCAAAATTGCCACTATCCACCTTAAGGGGTGTCTCCACCAGCGAATTTAAAAGCGCGAAAAAACTGATTGAGCCAATGAGCTGCCTTGTAGTCGATAGGTCGAATCCGATATATCGACTACAAAGAAGCTCATTGGCTCAATCAGTTAATTCGCGCTTTTAAATTCGCAGGTGGAGACACCCCTTCATGTTCTTAGCTTTTTCCTATTTTTGCTTTTGCTTTAGCTTTTTGTTTTGCTTCAGCTTTTTTTGTTTTTTTTTGTTTTTGTTTTTTTTTATTTGTTTAAGACATATTGTACGGCATCGTGCTATTTTTTTTATAGTTTACATAGCTTTTTATTGTTTTTATGTGTTTTACTTGCTTATAACTTTTGCTTCCAGCCACTAATGCTAACTATGGTGATCGTAAAAGGTCTTTGATTTTCATGTTAGTACTAATTTGATTTTAGTTACAAGAGTGGGTTGTATTATGAATTTTGTTTCATTTTATTTGTCGTTTTTTCTTTCAATTTAATACCTTTGGTTAGCTCTACTAAGAATTGTAATAGGTCGTTTTTCTACCGAAGGTTTTGTCAGCGCTACCAAAACGTTTTCTCCGTGCAAATTGGAGTTTTGGAGACGATTTTGAACGGAAGGGAGGAAATATGCTTTAAATTGAGAAAATCCATTGTTGCCACAATGCCCGAGCCGCCACTGTTAAAAATCTAGGAATCTGACTGACACCGATGCTTTTTACTTTCTTTAAAAGGGCGAAACCGACATCTGATAGGTCTATTTTGAATTTCCCGCTGTTTATATTAAACATAGGTCTATTGAATTCGTTTATATTATAGGTCTATTTTGAATTTCCCGCTTTTTATATTAAAACATAGGTTTATTTGGAATTTCCCGCTTTTTATATTAAAACATGGGTCTATTTTGAATTTCCCGCTTTTTATATTAAAACGATCATCTATTTAAAGGGAATTTAGGGGCGGTGACCGCGGGCTTTTAAGTTGAATTTTAATCTGACAACCTTGTTTGACCGGTAGAGACGGGGGCCGCCGAGCCCTTCCCTAGCCCGTCTCCCCTCCACCACCTCCCCGACCATCATGCACTGCGAAAAGAGTTCATAGTATAATCCCGCGGGGCTAAATAATCCCGGCGGACCATTTACGGTGACGTTTGTGATGTGAAAGTTGGAATCGAAGCCAGGAGACCGGAGATGGCGAACCGGGTGCACCTACGACAACTGCTCTAGGGTTAACCACGCACCGCACCGTGGACCCGATTATAATTTTCAACCCATGGAGCCCATAGAAAAGTATCGATTATTTAGGAGTTTAATTAGATCGATTCTTTTCGATAGGTTTATGTGGAAGAGACTCCAAGCTGTAACTGCGCCGCGGACCCGATAATCATTTTCCACCCACTGGAGCCCATAGAAAAGTATCGATTATTTAAAGGTTCCATTTGACCCCCAAAGGGTCGATTAATTTCGATAGATTTATGTGGTGGAGACTTCGATCTGTTACTGCTCCGCAAACCCGATTATAATTTTCCACCCATTAGAGCCCATATAGAAAAGTATCGATTATTTAGAGGTTCAATTAGACCCCAGAAGGATCGATTCCTTTCGATAGGTTTATGTGGAAGAGACTTCGATCTGTTACCACGCCGCGGACCCTATTATAATTGTCCTCCCATTGGAGCCCATAGAAAAGTACCGATTATAATTAGACCCCCGAAGAATCGATTCAATTCAACAAGTGTCTGTGGAAGAGACATTGAACTGTTATACACAGCTGCTGCGGACCCCAACATCATTTTCCACCGTTAGAACCCATAAAAAGTATCGCTTTTTTAGAGGTTCAAAGGAATCGATTCTTTTCAATAGGTTTATGTGGATTGTGGAATAAGTTTCGAGAAATTATCACTCAAGCGCTGCAGTACAGTAAATCGCCGCTAGCGCAAATTAAAGTTTGAAACCGACCCACTTCAAAACCAGAGTTGAGGTGATGAAAGGATAAAGAGAACAGACAGCCACTTCATGTAAACAATTATTTTCTGGCTGATTCTATATTGTAACCTCTTATAAGGGATATTCCCACATTGTCAAGCTTCCAGGTCTAGAGAACCTACATTAATACGTCTCAAGGCTGTCTTTTAAGCCAGAATAATAAGAAAATTCAGAAAATATGCAGGGAGTGACTGTCACTAGTTACTAGAACGAAAAAGTCCTTACTGACACTACCGACGAATAAAAGATTGTCGCGAGATTTTCACAAACTAAGTTTCGCCTTCAAGGACCCAGTTCGGACACTCTTCATACTCCTCACACTTTGCACGCTGCGAGGGGCCAGAGCAGTGCGGGTGGGGTGCGGGAGAGCCGTTGAAGATTACACATTTTTCAAGTCTCAAAGGTGAGCCTTAGCTCGTGAAAATCTCACGAAAACCTTTAATTTTGTCAATAGTACATATAGCTATTTATTGGGGTGCGTCCGTCACTGGCACACCTGTTTTAGTGTTTTAATTTTAATTTGAATTTTTCTGAGCTTGTTATTAAGTTGAAAAGTATGATGTGATCCAAGGTTATAGATTAAAGAGGTATGCTCATCTGACTTCGCGCCACGAAATCAGTAGCGCGCAGTTCAAAATCCAGATCCAAGATGGCCGGAAAAAGCAGAAAACATTGTATACTCTTTCCAGAAAAGCAGAAAATAGCCCGATGTTTTCTGGAAAGAGTATACAATGTTTTCTGCTTTTTCCGGCCATCTTGGAGCTGGATCTTGAACTGCGCGCTACTGATTTCGTGGCGCGAAGTCAGATGAGCATACCTCTTTAATCTATAACCTTGGATGTGATCATTCAAATGATAGCTTAAGGTCTAAACTTTCAACTACCAAACATATTTGAAATCCTTTGAGTTTATCGGTAGTTATGGGACAAATCCTCTGAATGTTTCTAAGAAACATTGTAAGGGGTGTTTGTTACCGGAGTGTTCACCTTACACCCCAGAAAAAACCCCAGAATCTGAACGATGTGCGACGAGGCGTCGGGACCAATATTTCCACATTTCCACCTCTGCCGGGACGTTACGACTTGCAGCGGCAGGCGGCGCAGCCAATATTCGCGACCGTCATCGGTAAATGGTGTCCCACCGCCACACAAGGGTCAAAAATGACTGATTTCGTGACCAAAAACCATTACTTAAAATCAAAAAAATTACAAATTATCTTTTTAAACGCTGCCTCGTGATACAGCAAATATTAGCTCCAATACTTTAAGTACTCAAGTTTCAACGGGAACCTATTAGGCCACTGCCCAGACAGTTTAATAATATGCAAAACATGCTGGAAAGCTGGAATTTGGCTTAAATGGTGCCTTAGGATGTCAGTTAATATAACCTGAATTTGCATCGTTTTTGGAGGTCGGGAACTAGCCGCCATCTTGGATTTTGTGGCCTAAAATCGCAAAATTTTCAGTTTTACGTTAACAACTCCGTTCATATTGACTTTTGGGTAGAAATATCCCCTTCTATGCGTTTAAAGCTTCGTAACTTCGCCACAAAGAAAGTACTGTGCAATTTCCACTGACCCAATTTTAAATTGTCTAAAAACAAACCTTCAGATCTTTGAAACGACGATGATGATAAAAATCCGAGTTTTTTCTGGCCACCAAATAAATTCAATTTCACCTACCGTGCGTCACCTGGCTGCAGCCACCTCCACCTCCCCTCCAGCTCAAATCCGCACGGTGACCTGACCGACCGCAATAAACGCCACTGACCAACGCAACGCAACGCGAAATGAGACAGAAGCGCACAGTGAATAAAAAAAAAAAAATTTTGAGGACATTTTTTTCATAACCAAAAGTCAAGATTTGAAACAACACACTGCAATAAAACGAAATTAAGTTATTAATGTCATAGTTAAAAATGAGTCTGATTATTTTAATTTTGCGAGTCCATGGATAACAGAGCATTTCTGAAGCGGAAAACATGACGTAAAATGTGTTGCCCGGCAGAACCAAGGCTTGAATCCAATGTGCGCTTCAACGACACGGCACGGCTACGCTGATCACCATGTCTCCACCCATCATGCGACCATATGGCTTCTTATGGTCAAGTGACAGGTCACTCTTGAGAGACCTAAATACATAAACATATATGTTTGAAGACTATAGTCTTTGAAATCAATATTCGCGGTCCTCAAAAAGGACCATTCGATTCCAGAAAACTTCAGCTAGAGCAAAAAAAAAAATGGGGAGAAGGTCAAAGCGAAAAAAGTGGCGGCTGTTTATCTGTGTGGGGATCCCGATTGGGGGGGGGGGTGCTCATTAAAATAACAAATTAAATTATTATTATTTTAAATTATATTTTTTTATTATCAATTCGCGAAAGCCAAAAGATATCCCAAAATTCACTATTTTACTCCGTGCTCACGCAATTTGACAAACACGAATCTTCACGAGGAAAAACTGATCCTCGCGAATACTCGTGTAATCAGTGGCCTCGCGTGCCATCTGGCAACAATGCAACTGCTCCATTTAAACTCATTAAATAAATCGAATTTTCCTTGTGCACTGTGCACCCCCTGAATTCGATATTTTACAAGAGTTTAAATGGATAGAATATATTGTTGCCAAATTGCACGCGACACCACTGCGTATAATCAAAGTAACTATCTGCACAATTATAACGAGTGCATTCTTGACTGTCAAAACTTTAGTGTTTGCTAGTACTGTGGTGCTACCAACATCAATTATTACTATATTTTTCTTCGTGAAGATGGGAAAATAATATACTTCAATCGCAAAAAAGGAATAATAGCTCTCAGGAAACTGTATATAACAGGGGCTTCTTCCCGTATGCTTCTTCTGGATAAGATTAGCAACACTCATAGTGCATACACTGAGAGAAATCACTTCTTTAAAAACAAGGAAACACGTTTACTTGTTATAGTTTTCCTTGCGCGAAGTAAAGTTCTGTTGCATGAAGGATAATCACTGTCACAACAAGGAATCTTTCACTTGTAGCAGCAGACATTTTCCTTGGGCTAAAGGAATTCCTCCCTTAGTCAATATTTCAGAATGTGCAAATTTCTTCATCACAAACGAAATACGCCTTAGTGGATTAAAAAAAGAATTCTCTCAGTGCGTATATGACCCTTCTGGATAAGATTAGCAATACTCTCATTTCATAACGGGCCTTTTATCTAACAACATGACACTGCCGACATTACTACTTTTCAGAACGAAGGCATCATGATTCAAGACACGCTTGTTCTGCGTTTTTTTTTTTTTTTTTTTGTTCTTTTTTTTTACGATCTCATGGGCTTCCAAATTAAGCTTTTAAAAGAATTCTGCTCAGGATATTTTTCATCACAAATCAAGAAAGATTCTCGCTATGACTTTGAGTTAACAGTCAGACCGAATTAGCAGCGGTACCCTCTACACTCGGAATGTCCGAAAATTAAAGAATTAAACCGTCCAACGAAAGAGGGTATAAAGGAAGTAGTTTTGCTAAAACGGATGAATGATCGAGAGGAATGTGTAAGACTTTTTTAGTGCCCCGGTGCCGTGCATGTTATAGAGTCGTCGGTACTTATTTCAACGAAATGAGGCGCGACTGAAGTATGGTGTTGGGTGTTTATCTGCGTTCACCAAGCATCGCGCAATTCAAGCTCAAAGCATCGGATTTCTGGTGGGCCTCAACAGTTCAACACTCAACAGCCTCCGATGTGTTTGTGGGAAACACATTTGGCGAGTGTTTGTTCGCGGGTCGAAATTAGTGGCCGAGTGCGAATTTAAGACAGAGCGGATAAGACACACGAAAGAAAATGAAAGAGCGTCCGTGATTCCTCACTTTCATTCTACAGTGTGGTCGGAAAGTACGACCGTATTTACCCCCGTGTCGAAAGAAACCAACAGTATTATCACCCTATAGTTTCAAGATTCGTTTGAGAAATGATATTTGATGAATCGACGAAAAAAGTATGCGTGTTTGGTGCAAAAAAAGACAAAGGGCTCTGAGAAAAACCAACGAAACAATAGCACAATTTTTGCTTTACTGCAATTATTGGCTTTGTCTGCAATGTCTGATTCTTATTTAAAATTTAAAATCAAATAAAAACAAAAAACTGAGCTCAACACAGTGCTATCGATGACAGAAAGATTGTTACCGCAATTTCTCGTCTCTTTTTTGAAATTATTAAAACGGACATTTCATCATATTTTAGTTAGAAATCAGACGAGTCAGTGCATTAAAACCCACGAAAAAGATCGAATTATTGGGTGTTCGGTGAACACCTTCGCATTCGACCTTTCAAAAGGGTTTAAATGGGGCTCTTGTCTCAGACAAGTTGTCTCCGATAACTGATTCATATGGGAAAAAAACGAAAAACTTTCTAACGAGACCACAATAATGGCTGACCTGCGACAAACGGTTCTTGAGCTACAACGACCTAAAGGTGATGGCCTCCGCTGACATTTTGCGAAATTTGGCAACTTTGAAATTCGCCAATAAATCAACGGATGCTCGAAATTTTTTTAAAAAACTATTTTTTCACACAGTGCAATAGGCAAAAAAAAAAAGTGTACCAAATTTCATGCAAATCGGAGGGGGTCAAATTTTTCACTGGTCTGATTTGACATGGAATGACCCAATGCATATTTTATCATACTTTAGTTAGATATCTTAGATTGCGTATATAATCAGTCGCGAAGTTTCGAGATAGGTTCGACAAACTTTTCACGAGCGAGGGCCGCGCAGGGGTTTCAACACTTCAGAGTGCTACTAAAAGTGCTGCTACAGGTTTGAAATGTTTAAAGCGAATCAGTTCCAGCCGATGCATAATGAATAAGACGATGCGCCCGCCGCGCAAAATTAGTGTCGGTGTATGTACACTGGCGGATCCAGGAATTCATCCTTCTCTCTCTTTCCTCCATTAGAATGCGTGTGTTAGAGAAGGAAAGAACAGTGGCAGTCACGTGATTTCTCGCCCCCTCTTTCCATCCTTTTCTAACTCATGCGTTCTAATGGGAAAAGAGAGAGAAGGACAATTTCTTGAATCCGCTAGTGTCGGTGTATGATGGTACATTGATGGTGTGGTGGTGGACCGGTGCAATCGGTCGGAACCGATGCAACCGCGTACATACACCGCGCAACGCCACGAAACGGTCAAGGATGAGAATCCTCGGTAATAATATTAATATGCAATGTTGCCGTATTTCACAACAAAATTAATTCATTTCCTTTCATAAAATATTTCACCAGGTCTGTGAAAGTGACAACTGTTGTACTGCTTAATATCGAAGTTCCCACATTAATTCAATAACATTTAAAAAAAGCCAAAAATGCCAAAATATTACTCAGGAATAGCGGTTAATTGTTTCTTTTTTTTTCTTACCCACAATTAGTTTGAGGTTACCCTTATTTATTTTTAATCAGTTAAAACAGACTTAATTTTTTTTGCATAATTTTTTTTTTTTTTTTTTTTTTTTTTTTTTTTTTTTTTTTTGTCAGTTAACATTTATAAGAATTATCATTTATTTTTATTTTTTTTAAAGTTTTGTTAAAGCTTGCTTCGGATAGAAGCCAAAAGCATTATCCTCCGATACTGGTTAGCTTAACGAATTCAAATGGATCCGCTGCAAACTTTCGCTTCAGCGTCGTACGGGAGGGTCGATTCCAATGTAATATCGCGTGAAAATCACACTGGAAGTGTAAAGAAGTCCCAAACTCAAAACTCAAATTTAACAAAATACAAAGATGGCAGTTGAATGAAACAAGATAAAAAAACAAAGAAAAAAGATAGAGAAGAAACATCAAAATAGATAGGAAACCTATCATGGTACCGGCGTACATAGCTCCGCCGTTATACACCTTAAACTTTAGAGTCATTTTGTTAGTCTGCGAGTGAATTTTGTAATAGTTTAATGCGTTCATCGTAATTTTCGCCCCATTCACCATTTACATCTTTCTTCGGATAACTAACTGTCCCACTAGCGAATCCAAAACATTTTCCTTCTCTCTCTTTTCCCATTATAATGGGAACGCATGTGTTACAGCAGGATAGAAGAGGAGGCGAAAATCACGTGACTGCCCCTTACATGTCCTTTTCTAACACACGCGTTCTATTGGGAAAGGAGAGAGAAGAAATTACTTCCTGGATCCGTCAGTGAATTACCCGATTTTTCCCAACTTGACTCAATGCAAATAAAAGTTGGTAATTTATGTATGGAAAATTTGGCAACATTACTTCTCATCCCAAATTGCGGTACCGGCTGAGTTGGCAACATCGGTAATGAAATAATGAGCCGCGACCATTTTGGTCGCGAATCAAAACGCGACGACGTAGTCAAACGTTGCCACGTTTACCTGTAATTCACCAACTTTTACATTACGTTAAATAGGGAAAATCAGATGATTATCCGAAAAAATGGCAACACAGGACGGACACACAGCAGGGCAACCGACAATCAAAGAGAGGAAAAAAGAATCAATTTAGACGCAGAGCGAAAAAAAAAGGAGAGAGAGAAAGGGGGAGGGGTAGAGAAGGAAAAAAAAGAGGAGAAAATATCTTTGACAAATCCGAGCAGTGCATTTTATCCCTCTTTCTTTTTTAATCCGCTTCAATCTCGATTGGTGCCTAATTATCGAAAGCCTGAAACGTCCGAAGGAAGGTAAATGGGTGGTAGAGATGGTGGAGGAAGAGGGGGAAGAGGGGGGGGGGGGTAATTGAGCTAGCGAACTGTGAAGACGTGGCGAGAATAAGACGATTTGAAAGTGAAAAATCTGAACCAAAAAAAAAAAAAAAATGAATAAAATAAAGAAAAATAAGTGTATTTGAATATTCAGATAAGTCTCTTTGAACGAATTGCCGATTTTGGTTCACAAAATATTCAATGTGAATTGATAAAAAATATTTTGAGAAGAAAAATAGAAAAAATAAATTGATACATAATATTTTGAGAAGAAAAATAGAAAAAAATAAGCAGAAAAAAAAATAAAAAAAAATAAAAATAAAGTCATAATGAAATAATGGAAAAAAAAATAATGAAAATAAGGAAAAATAATTATAAAATGATGAAAGAAAATTATGAAAAAAAAAAAAAAAAAAATGTATTTATAAAATAAATTCTTTTTGTTTCATACAGTAGGTACACTGAGTCAGACCTGATTAGAGAACTCTCGGAGAAACAACATAATCTTTGAACAATGATACATACCTGCAACAGAGAAAAAAGAAAAAAAAGAAAGATTAATAAGTAGGATTGACCAGTCGACAAAATAAAGCAGACTCAGAACGCTTCGAGACAAAACATTAGGTAGACCAGAATGACCGAGATAAATAATCGTAAAATCTCATAAATAATTTATCATTTATAATCTTTCAACGCCAACTTTAATCGCAGAGAACACTTTTAACAGGTAATTTCACTGGAAAATTTTTAGATAAGCCTAAGAGGCCGAAAACGATAATTTTTTATGCTATTTTTTTCACTAATGTGTTGCAATTTATTTTTCGATCTACGATTATTGTACGCAGCTTACTGCTTAGTTCTTCGGCTTTTGATTCGTTTAAGCTACGAAGGTGGATCTAGAATTTTGATTTTTCTCTCTTTCTCTTCTCGTTTGAACGTGCGCGTTAGAACAGGACGGAAAGGGGGGGGGGGGTTAAAGACGCGAAAGTACCTCGATGGCCTTTACATCTATCTTTTTCTAACACATATTGTGTTCAAATGAGTGGCGAGAGAAAAACACAAATTCCTAAATCCGTCAAGGCCTCCAGTAAGCTATGACTAACAGGCGTATTGAAAACTATAATGACGGCAAATCCCTCGTATTTTCAGTATGATCTTTGTGCAGCCAATTTTTCCCCCGCATTTTTTTTTAAGGATGGTTTACGCTTGCAATAAAGTAGCGTGGAAGATTTAACAAAGAGCTAACGACCACTTCCTCTGCACTCATAGGATCTGCGCAATCGGGTTATGCCAACATTGCCACGTTTCTTGATGGAACCAAACAATATGGGACTCTTCCTAACTCTTGCTGCAAGCGTTGAACAGTGGTGGCTCGTGCAATTTGGCAACCATGCTTTTTTGCCATTTAAACCTATGCAATAGTATCGATAACTGGGGGGAGGGGGGATTGCAACGGCACCTTCTGAAGATCGATTGTTTTACATGGTTTAAATTGAGGGATTAAGTTGTTGCCATATTGTGCAAGCGATCCTGGCTGCGATTGCGATCAAAAAATAAAAAAATAGCCAGGATTAGAATCAAGAGTTCCCAAAAAGCAATTTTGGCGGTTTCTGGGAAACTCCTACATAATGAAACCACAGAAATCTCCTGAAAACTACCAGAATTTCTACTCGGGAACTTTTTTCAGTTAAAATTCTGCGGCAATTTTTAGTCGAAGATTTTTCTCCATGTATCTTGTCCTTGCTATCTCTATAGTGCATATGTGTACATTCTGGGCAGGGTCAAGGGCGCCAAGGCCAACTTTCACATATTATCATGAAAAAATGTCATGGGCCACTCGCCAATATTGTCACCAGCAGCCATGAACTTTCCGAACAGCGAAATGGTCCAGCGAGAGCTAGATGTCATGATTTCATATTCATAAGAAGAATATAAACATAATAAAAATTGAGTCGCGAGGCGCCTTAACGCAAGTAAATCATAAATCCAAAAAGTAACCGAAGAATCGATTTAATGGTCCGACCCTGGACGACTTAGGACTGAACAGTGACCAGTGACCTCCCATCGAGTCAAAAAGACAGGTGACACGCGCCACCAGCCAGACGTAAGCCAGTAATTTGTCTACATCTCTATTCGCACATTTGAACGCATGTGTTAGAAAAGGACGGCGGTAGGGGTTGTCACGTGTCTTTGGCTTCAATCTCTGTCCTTTTCTAACAGATGCAGTGAAATGGGCGGAGAGATAGAGGGAGAGAGAGAAAGAGGGGGGGGGGAGACAAATGCCTGACGCGCGGAGAAAAAGTTTCATTCAGATAGAAAAAACCGCGCAGCAAACACTTCTCGATTTACTTTCGCGGGTAGCAACAGACGCAGCCCCCCCCCCCTCACACTCATCCCTCCGACTGCATACAGTCATAAATCTAGCCATGTAGCCATGTAACTGATCGGGAGTTCACCGGGGGGGGGGGGTGTCGCAAGTATCAGAGAAGACTCGCACAGGGGACTGATTAAAACTAGAAAGGGGGGGGAGAAGTAAGAAAGAAAAGAGAGAGGGAGAGAGGGAGAGAGAGAGAGAGAGAGAGAGAGAGAGAGAGAGAGAGAGAAAGAGAGAGAGAGAGAGAGCGCGGGGGATTATTATTTAAAACTGAAACTGCCTTCTACGGCCGATAAGCGATGGGGAAAAAAAAGATGAGTTTGCACAACATGATACATGACGGGATTGTAAGTGACAGTGGTGCCAAATATGGTCACATTCATGCGTGCGCCAGCGAGTACAGATAATAAATAAAACCAGATTGAGCAAACAGAATTGGGGGTGTAATTGATAATCGCCGAAATGGACGCCAGCATTGGATAGCACGCGTTTTTGCATATTCGTTCACATTCTGGGAGCCGTTGTTTGTGTTTCGGTCTTATTCAAAGATTAGCACCGTAAAGTGTAAGTGGCGTAGCGTGCAATTTGGCTACGTTGGACCGTGTCCTTTTAATCCCATGTAAATGGTCGAATGTGGAGGTGTTCACCGAGCACCCAACAGTTCGATCTTTATCATGGGTTTAAATAGGACAAACTGCAACGTTGCAGAATTGCACGCTACGCCACTAACAGGGCCGTGAAGAAGAAGGGGGTAGAGACTGTAGAATCTGCGTGGGGGGGGGGGGGGGGGGGTTATATGCGATCCCGCAGCGCGTTGAAAAATAATTCGGGAACTGCATCGTCGAGTGTCGCCGTTGATTCAGCGTCTTCTATCTATCGGCGACAATAACATTAACAACAACAATAACAACAATGTCGATTGTAGCGGCTGGAAACTCGAGCACGATGCCACCACGCGAGTAATTCATCCAGTGCGCACATAGGCGGATCCAGGAATTGCGTTTCTCTCTCTCTCTCCGGCCATTTGAACGCACGTGTTAGAAAAGGATAGTTGAAGAGGTCATCACGTGACTTTCGCCCTTATCTCCCTCCTTTTCTAACACACAAGTTTAAATGGGAGGAGAGAGAGAAAGACGAATCCCTATATCAGCTCATGAGTGCACTCATGCAAGGGCAAAAGAGCATGACGCTGCAGGTCGCTATACGCATGCAAAAAAACAAAAAAATAAAACTGGTGACAAAAAATAAGAAATGTGACGCGGATATTCTATGCTACAGTGCTATACACTAGGCCAGAGTCTTATAGCACTCCTAGCGAATCAAAAAATTTGCGCTGTGTGAGGTAGAGTCCAGAGCTGCCGATTTGCGTAGATTTAATGACATTTTTAAATTCACCGATGATTCCACCGGTTGAGAAAAGATTACATAGTTCAGTTCAGTGTATGACTGTAATGCACGAAAATACCCTGATCTGTATAATCTTTTCTCAATCGGTGTAAACGCCGTTAATTAATTAAAATATACCGGTTGAGAAAAGATAAAATACGCTAGTATTTTCGTGCATTACAGTCATACACTGAGCTAAACTCTGTAATCTTTTTTCAACCGGTGGAATATTCGGTGAATTTCAAAATGCCATTAAATCTACGCAAATCGGCAGCTCTGGCTAGAGTGAAATAGAGACCATAGACATTATATCGTATAGATGGAATGCATAACAGCATTCTTGAGGCCGACTTGCGGTAACTTCGCATGTTCACCAAAAAACGCTCCCAAGTCATCTGTTCATTTAAGTCCCTATACAGGCTATTCCAAAAGTCAGGTGCCACCCCCCAAAACTCGAAAACTGCAACGGTTGAAAATAATGAAACCAAATTGTGCATGTTGTCTCAATAATTTAGGACCCACTTTTAGGGTAGACAAACGCCCCCAACTCGACATTTTCAAAATAGATCTCCTATATTATGATACATTTGTCGAGAGGGCATAGAATTCCAAGATTCTTTGCACATTATCCGAGGTCAATATCGGTTTTCGTTTTTGATACATTGAAGGTCAAAGTTCGATTTGGACCCATTTAAAAAAAAAAAAAAAAAAAAAAAAAAAAAAAAAAAAAAAAAAAAAAAAATCATTACTCCACTGTGAGAAGTCGCGAAATTCAAAAAACTAGGAACCTAAAACACTCCAAAAATCAAGAATAACTTTCACGACTTCAAACGCATTCAAATTATAATCCAAAAATTGAAATTAAAACTGCCTCATACAGCGAAAAGTCTTAAAGACAGAGACGGAAAATAATTATGTAGAGCTCGAACGCAATACAAAGACAGAAAGAAAGAAAACAAGCAAACGACACATTTTACGGGTTCAGAGTAAAGGTCCATAGAGTACTGACCAGTGACCACCATAGGTCAAAAAGGAGAGCAGGTGGGAAAAAAAAGTCGGAGCGGAACGGTCTAAGATCTAAAGATGAAGAGATGAAGAGATCGCAAGGCGGATAATTACACGGAATTTTATAGCAAACATTGAAATAAGAAAGGGAAACACTCAAATACGAGAGCAGAGAGAGATAGTGTCCGGCGGGGGGGGGGGGTTGAGTGAGAGGGGGGACGGAGACATAAATTATAATTAAAATAATAATAAAAATAGAATGAGTCAAAGTGTAGGTCTGTCCAGTCTATTCCGTCCAGGTATCCAGGTCCTCCTTTCCTATCCGGTCAGGCGGAGGACCAAGAGTTCGCGTCCCGTTGGAGCAGAGGGGAAAGGGGGAGCGGGGGGGCTGCCTCGACGAGAGCAGATGAATGGAGGAAGTGCGAGAGCGCATGAGCAGTCGAGGTATGTGCTCGGGCTTCGAACCTCGACCCACCAAGAAGACACCTGGGGCTTTAAGTCGGGAGATCCCACCGACCCCCCGCCTCCACGCCCCTCAAAAACCCCCGCACCGATGGTGAAATGGACGACGAAATGAGGGAACTCTTTAAGCGAGTCCAGATACCGGATTCCAGCGATAATCAACGTTACGAGCCATGGCATGCCATAGCCATACACTATATGCACCAGCGATCGAGGGCGCGATGTGATGTGAAACGACGACCATATACTAAAAACTTAAACCATAGCAATAGCAAAAGCATAAACCATAGCAATAGCAAAAGCATATAGCCTCAACGCAAACGTTCATAATTCAGAGTAATCATTCACTCAGCGTTTTAAAAAAAAAAAAAATCTTTTCTTCCCCCTTTCTTGATCGGCTCAGCTGCACCAGACTCGAGAGCTCTCTCGCGGAGGGCCGAGAGAGCAGTCGAGAAGTCGCGGTCCCCGATCGGAATTAAATCGTCCTCAGCTTCGCACAGTGAATGTAAGGATCGGTCGATTATGATTCTTATCGCATATGAACCAATGAAAAAGTATCGAATGGTCCGGGAATTCGATTATGATTCGTCTCTCATACGAACCAATGGAAAAGTATCGAATAGTCTGAGAATTTGATTATGATTCTTCTCTCATACGAACCAAAGCAAAAGTATCGAATGGTCCGAGAATTCGATTACGATTCTTCTCTCATAAGAACATTTGCAAAATTATCGAATGGTCCGGGAATTTGATTATGATCGTCTCTCATACGAACCAATGCAAAAGTATCGAATGGTCCGTGAATTCGATTATGATTCGTCTCTCATACGAACCAATCAAAAAGTATCGAATGGTCAGGGAATTCGATTATGATTCTTCTCTCATACGAACCAATCCAAAAGTATCGAATGGTCCGGGAATGTAAGGGCCGGACCGGTCGATTATGATGAAGATTCTTCTCTCATTTGAATCGATGTGAAAGTATCCGATGATCCGGGGCCAGAACTGCTCCATGGATGTGGATTGTGGGGCGAGGCGAGGGGACTCTGACACACTCACACCTTTAGATTCGGCAAACACAACTTTGATTCAACAAATCGGTACTGAAAGGGTTGAATAAAAGCAGCATCTATTCACTGTGCGACGCGACGGCGACATCGGGGCAAATGAGAAACACCATCCGGAGTCCCCGACATTCCTACTCCTTGACTTCTTGGTCAATTTTCCTCAACAGTTTTATGACTTGCAATCCGCTGAGCCCCCCCCCCCCCTCTCCCCCGGACTCTAAATTTACGGACCCCGACACAAGGTGAGATTGCTGAGGGATCTTACAAGACGACCGACGACACCGGTGTTCGCTGCAATGCCTCCTCCCCCTCGCACCAACAACCGGCGGCATGCGCCTGAGCTCAGCAGTCAACAGTCAACACCAGCCGCCGACGGAAAAGACAGTACTCGCGTGTGATCAAGGGCTACTCAGCTGGGGCTGGACTCCTACATTTTTTAAAAGAGTCCCGGGTCCAGAGCGCGCGAGATTCAGAATGGACTCGAGGTCGTGGTTTGAGGGAGGGGGGGGGCGAAGAAGAGGGAACGATTAATAATTTAACACGAATACACCGAGGATCGGAGATCGGGGACCACCAACAATCAACAATGACGGACGCGAGCAACACACTCAACGTTGTATATCAACTCTGACCACTCAACTATATCACCTAACTCTGAAGGATAGAGCTGAGAGCACGCTTAAAATGTCATCGACGCTGATTCTTAAGGAAACTAATGAGAATCGCAGGATTCGGCACACTGCGGTCTGAGATCGTCAAAAAAACGGAAAAAAATCTGAAACGTACTTTTTCGTCAATTTATCATTTATAAACTTTCAAGACCGATTATTAGATTATAATCACAGAGAATACTTTCAGCAAGAAATTAAAGCCTAGAAATGTCACGGGAAAGTTTTAAACTAAGCTTAAATGATCGAAAACGAGGCTTTTCGGTGACTTAGTACTGTAGAGCACGGAAAAAAAAAGATTAGTGAAAATAACCATACGGATACCTGATTTTGGCACCTGCTAGATGTTATGGTAAACTTGATCAGAAGTATGGTCCATTTACCGATATTTTGAGTAAATTCGACAAGCAATCAGGTAACATCACCTAGTACCTCGTCAAAAGATAGTATACTTCTGGTTAGCTTTACCATAACATCTAGCAGGTGCCAAAATCAGGTATCCGTATGGTTATTTTCACCGTAGTTTTTTTTTCCGTGAGGAAGGAGGTATTGACTAGATTTGGGAATTAAAGTAGATAAACTAAAGGAAGGCGGAGAAGGAGCGGAAAGTATAGGAGGCGTGAAAGGATACAATCTTACATTATTCCATAGAGCCGTATAGCCAGGAATTTGTCTTTCTCTCTCTCTCTTAGCCCATTTAAATGTATGTGTTAGAAAAGGACAGAAACAGGGACTGAAATCACGTGACAGCCCCTATATCCATCCTTTTCTAATTAAAATGCATTCAAATGAGCTAAGAAAGAGAGAGAGAGAGAAAGACAATATCCTGGCATGGCTGAGGCTATGTCTTACAGTATTCACTAACCTTCTGCAACTTTTCTTTGATCTCAGACTATACACATATAGTGCAACGTTGATTCGTTTTATATTTGAGCGAATGATAGGTCAGATAGGTGTGCTCATTTTAGTATATTCTAATGAGATCGTAAGGCTTGTTTTCTCGGAAGAATACACCCGATGTTTTAAAGCCTTTGTCCCGCAGACGGCTTCAATTGAGATTGACGGCCGCGGGCCAGACGAAGGCAAAAAAGATCCAGCTGAACGTCCCCCCCCCCCCACCTAACGGATGATTAAGGGCCTTGAAGGCGGAGTGAAATGGCAGTCAATAATTGTCAAGATGCGATGACTTAATCGGGAGAGTCTTCTGAAATTGACGTTCCTTGGGTATCTGTAAAATTAAGCTGCGGGAGAATTGAGAACTGTATGGGTATACATGCAGCGACATTCTAACTGTCTATAACTTAGCGCAATTTTACGTTGGACAAAAGTAGTCATTGGAGACCTCCAAATGAGACCACTTGGGGTTCTCTACGTTGAATAGTTGAATGGGACCAGATTTAGGACACTTCAAAGGAGAGGACCTCTGCTAAATATTGTGAAATTTTGGCAACTTCAAAATTCAACAAACAATGGGTCTGTTGCAAACTTTTGCTACAACGATGAAAATGACGTTCCTTGGGTATCTGTAAAATTACACAGAATCGCCTGAAAAGTCCATGGTCATCAGAAAGTCATAAAATGCAATAATAAACTCACAAGAGGCGTTTAATGATATCCAAGATGGCGGATAAATATCGAGCAATCTGTATATGCATGCATCGTGAACATCCAGAGACAAATAGAGACGGAGCACTACGCCAAAATACATAGGGAAGATTTGAGGCACTCTGAATTTTCGGGGATTCGGCAAGTGGTCAAGAAAATTTGAAAAAATTGGATTTTGCAAAGTTTTGACCAGGAATAAAAGTGTAAAAATAAAAGTATGTGCATAGATTAGTGCTATATCGACCCTCTCTTCGAGTAAATATAGGTAACTTTCTTCTCAATACATAGACCCCCATGAAAGTTATGATCAGATTAATGCAAATGTTCAAAATGGCATCTATAGAGCCTTGCCTGATACACGAGGAAGGTTTGAATTGAGTCTGCGAATCGCTCGAGGCTGCGCTCAACATCGGGGCGGAAAAGATTATCGTCAAATTTCTTCAATTGCACTTCAAGCCTTAATCGTCTTTCTTCTAGTCTTTCCTTTCAATACTATTCACGTCGGATAAATTGTCAAAGCTCTTTATTGAAATATTTCTTCCACAGAACAAAAAAAAATTCTTCGGCGATACAAAAGGACCTTATAAAAAATTAAAAAAAAAAAATAAAGAAATGAGTAAGGAGGATGATGTCCTAATGATGTCATCTGCGCAGATAAGGACCTTCGAAATTTCTACCAAATCGTTATTCAAAGCTGAGGGCACAATGGATGCTCACTTCACATCTTCATATTAAACCTGTTATCATGATCATGTTGTTAAGGCCGAGTCAGATTATCCAGAGAATTAAAAATTATGACGCGTTCCTTTCGACGTGCGGCAAATCACTGAGCGCAAGCAAAAAAAAAAAAAAAAAAAAAAAAAAAAACATTCAAAGGAACGGTAAGTGAAGAGGATAAGAAAGCGGGGGGAGGTGATGGGAGGGGGAGAGGGGGGGGGGCTCAACTCACGAGTCCTCAACCTCTGCGGATTCCAAAAGCGGATTAAGTAAGAGCGCACGCAAGCCTCACTCAAAAAATGGTTAAAAAGAGCTCAAAAAGAAAAAGGAAAAAAAAAAATAGTTTTGATTAAGAAAAAAATAAATAAATCAGATTTACTTCAAAACACCCCAAAATAAGATGAAAAAATAACAATTTGAATGGATTACCGAGACACATTTTACGGGTGTTCAGTTACAGTGGATTTAGAGAAAGAGGCGGGGAGGGAGGGGAGAGGGCATGAAATAACTTCGCATTAGAGAGAGGGGGAGAATCGCGTTAAAAAAAAGAAGAAAAAAAAAAAAAACTAGCCAACAGCGCGAGAGGAAATGTGAAGGAACGCAATTGGGGGGGGGGGGGGGGGGGGGGGTTATTCCCGATTGCGCATAGATAGAGAAAACCGTCCGCGCGTCCTAGAGCGAGCTCGGAGGGAATCACAATAATTCAGGTATTTACCATTTAATAACGTTATTTCGTGCCTGCATTGTTATTTTTAAAATTAATTACGAGTGGTAACAAAAAAAAAAAAAAAAAAAAAAAAAAAAAAAAACACTCTTTTAATATTAATGGTTTATTTTTTTCACCCCTAATTCAAAATTATAGAACGCGTTTTTAGCAGTGACAGCGCTTGCTTTTTCGGTGGCCCCTTAAGAAAGAAAGAAAGAAAGACAAAAAAAAAGAAAAAAAAAAAAAAAAAAAGAGAGAAACACGGATCCCAGACACACGGAAGGTGAAGAAAAAGGTTTAGTATTTCGTCTTCCAGACAACTCGTACAAGGGGTGTGGGGGGGGGTGTGTTAAAAAACAAACGTGCCGTTGTTGAGCAGGACATGCACTGGGATCCTTCGAGATAAGATGAGACCCTATGGGTGAGCAGTTAGTTGAGCACCCTGTAGAGGTTGTTGAGGTTCCAGTGAGCGAGCGTGGGTTCACAGGTAGCCTTTCAGAAAGAGTCAAGACAGAGAGAGGGAGGGTGGGGGTGAGGAGATAAGGGTCTGATTGTGATAGGCGGCGGCTATTCTCAAAAGGTTGCAATAATACCCTCCGGAGAAGCATCATAGATTACAGGTAAACAAGTAATTTAACACTAAGTCTTTCGCGATTAAGAGCCTGGGCTTTACGAAAACGCATTATTTGACACCACTGCCCGGGCTTCAAGAAAGATGTAGACAGTTAAAAGGGTCTCTCATTGTCAGTACCTTCAGAGGCGAGTTTGGAAGGTCGTCAACGGACCATCTTTTGTTCAAAAAGGGTACCGCTAACTTCATTGTTTTTTAACGTTTTTTTTAATTCTGTTTTATCTGAATTTTCTTTTCCCCGAATTTAAAACAAATTATGACCCCTTATTCGATCTCAGCGGAATTTTTCCTTGAGATTGACTCCAATTTTCACGCAAATAGGCCAAGGTTTGCTGAAATTTAAAAGATTGAACTCTGAATTTTCCTGAGCTCATCTTCAACTTAATCTCGACTATTTGCTTGAAATTTTGGGGTCAATCTCAGGAAAAATTGCGCTGAGATCGATAGGTGGTCATAATTTTTCTTTAAAATCGCGGAAAGAAATTCGGATAGGCACTGAATTTAAAAAAAAACGTTTCAACACAATGAAGTTGCGGTACCGTTGAACAAAAAATGGTCCGGCGGATCGTTCAAACTCACCTTTGAATGAACTGACAGTGAAGACCTTTTATTTGTCTCACAGTGTTGTCAATAATGGTTTTCGCTCGACAGCCCATGGCTCTTAAATC
>VMOF01000388.1:7444162-7754162 GCA_011764245.1 Trialeurodes vaporariorum
GAAATTCGTTTAACTGCATATAACGTTTTACGATCTATTGATATTTGTTATGCGTGTTTTCATGCCTTAAACCCCTGAAGGTTTCGTCTTCATCAAATTTCATTCATCATGTCACCTCCTCGCATTCCTCACAACCTTTTTTGCACTCCCGAAAAACTCCTTTATTCCCTTGTCTTCGCTGCTCTTTTTCCCCGCCGATAAGATACTTTGTCGCATAAGCTGCGCAAAGGCGAGCGTAACACCCCCCCCCCCGGTCATTAATAGTTGCCAGATCGAGCCAAAGAATCGCCAGATTTCCTAATGGAGTCAGTGAATACAAAAAATTTTGATTTTTCGGCATGGTCTGGCCTCAATGCGCTCCGCCAACAACGCAACGCCGAAATCGAGAGGCGCTAATCATTTTGCATTCTCCTCTGTCGACAAGCCGCTCATCGAGACTTGAAACGAGAAGAGGGGGGGGGGCCCTCACAAGAAGCATCTCAAGTGGTCTTGATGAAATGGGATCAATCATATCCCCATAGAGACGGATTCAAAATATTCACATCATATACATGGGCGGAAACAGGAATTTGTCTTTCTCCCTCTACTTCCATTTGAACGCATGCGTTAAAAAAGGATAGCAGTGCGGGCCATCATGTGACTTCAGCCCCTATCTACGTCCTTTTCTAACACACGCGTTCAAATGAGAGGAGAGAGAAAAAAACAAATTCCTGTATCCGCTCATGATCCATTGGCGGATCCAATGCGAACGGTGGGGGGGGGGACTTGAAATTTTTGCCCTTAGGCCCTTTTTTGGTTTTTCTCCCTTTCTTTTCCCCATTTTTTGGCCGAATGGGGGGGGGAGGCGATCGCCCCCTTCTGTATCCGCCAATGCCATGATCATAAACGACCACCTCGCAACATTGTATTTTGTCCTTTTTAGCCCCATGTAAAAGGTCGAATTTTTCTTTAATCCAAGGTGTATTTCGTTTCGAGTTAAAAAGCCTGCACAGTGAAATATTGACCAAGGGGGAATTCCTTTAACCCAAGGAAAATGTCTGCTGCTGCAAGTAAAAGATTCTTCGTTGTGTCAGTGATTCTCCTGTATGCAATCAAAACTTTACTTTGCGCAAGGAAATTTGTCACCAGTAAACGTGTTTCCTTGTTTTCAAAGAAGTGATTTCTCTCAGTGTACGTGTCACTGGACAGTTTCAAATGAGTCTTATGAAAAGTCGAAAACGATGATTTTTAATTACTTTTTTTCCCCCACTGATTTTTTTGATCCTAGACCATAGTGCGGCGCCAGTGGCGTAGCGTGCAATTTGGCAACGTTGCAATTCGTCCATTTAAGCCCATGAAAAAGATCGAAATGTTGGGTGTTCGGTGAACACCTTCATATTCGACCTTTTGTATGGGTCTAAATGGACTCAATCCAACGTGCCAGATTGCACGCTACGCCACGGTGCGGCGCTAGATTTCACTGCACGGCGGAGGAGAGGAGGGACAGGGTAAATCAGAAAATCATCAATATTGATTTTATGAGCATGGACAAAAAAAAATTACAGGAGGGGAGGGGGGGAGGGGGCTCATCGAAAAAGTGTAAAACTGAGTAAAAGATCAACGAAAGATTAATAACTGTGGTGGTGCTAGTAATCCTATAACTAAATATCACTTCAAGGCTACTTCTTACGTACGAGCACATCCCTCATGGTCAATAACTTGCTGAATGCTGCTAATGGATTCAAGGAGGTGCCCGCTGTGCGAAAGTGCGAGGAGCTGGGAACTGGAATCCGATCCCGGAACAGAGGAAATCCTGGAAATGCAGCCTCGCTCGACCAACAGAGCCATCATGGTTGCCGATTGTCACACGGAATAAGAGTGAGATATAATCGGTTCACTCTCGGTTAAAGGTATAAACAAGTATCGATTTAAAAAAAGTAGCCGAAGGATTGATTACTTTATATTAATTCATACGCAAAAAGACGAACATCGATACATCAGACGAAATCGAGCCGCAAATGTGTAGAAGGGCCCGAAAGAATTATAGCAAGGAGATGGTTAGCTAGCCCTAAATTTTTTTACCTTGGTTGATCTTTGTAAGAGAGGGGGGGCAGTGGCGTACGCAGAGGGGGCTAAGGGGGCTAAAGCCCCCCCAGACCTCCGATTTTTGGGGGTGGAGGGGAAGGGGGAACAATTTTCCGTCAAACGCTCATCAGTGCGAGCCCCTCCCAAGAAAAATCCTGTGTACGCCACTGGGAGGGGGCAAGAAAGACCTAAAATAATTTCAGGGCTCAACCCTTAAATCAAAGAATATTAAAAAAGAAAAGAAAATCTGATAAAATATATCTAATTACCCCTGTAGCATTTCTTAATTACATAGATTGCATTGGAGCTAGTTTCAAATGAAAATAATAGTGCTACATAATATAATTATATTATAATCACACGATAATTATCTGCTTAAATGAACGGTTAGATCAGTACATAAGTGTTTGATTACACTTTCTAGGTTTCGGATACGAAGATGTTTTCAACCGAGGATTAGCAAGTCCCGAGTCGAAAGTCGAAACTCAAAAATATTCAGTTGTTTTATTGATGAACCGTTCAACAGTAAGCACTTTCATATTGATTTCAATAACTAAAGTTGTACTTATACTGTACTTAGTTGTAGTTATACTTCACAATTTATTTACTTTTGAAGACAATTTAGATGTGAATCGATTATCACCTGTGTTATTTGTGAGATTTTCCAAGGTTAAAAAATGCAAGGCAAGCAATAAGCTTTATCCATTGCTTGGATTGGGGGGGGGGGGGGGGTTTGACGATCAAAACGCTTCTGACTTTTATTCAATTTTTACGACATATTCCATAGTTACATTGCAGATACATAGTTAGATACATTGTAGTTAAACTGGTTTTCAATGGAAACATTGCAGCGTCATATAATTCCAAACCACAAAGTTCACTGAAAAAATAAGAGACAGAAAAAAATACCAAAGGCACAAAGATATTAGGAACCAAGGTATAAGAGATGGTATACTTTTACCGGCGGGCCGATCATTTACTTCATCGTTAAATCGATCGTTATAACTGTCTACGAGTGATCCTATTGGTCGAGTATTGTAAAACTTGGCCGTTGCTATGGTAACCATCGTTATAGTGTCCGTTTTTTAAAGGTTACTCATGAGTATCCTTTATAAAACGAGATTCTTAACGATGGTTACCATAGCAACGGCCAAGTTATACAATACTCGACCAAGCAACGGCCAAGTTTTACAATACTCGACCAATAGGATCACTCGTAGACAGTTATAACGATCGATTTAACGATGAAGTAAATGATCGGCCCGCAGAAGATTTAGTGTTTGCACTAAAGTTCTTGAAAATGTTGAGGAAATTTCGGTACTGTGACCAAAATCTAATTATTAACACCTGAATTTTCTGGTAAATGTGCTGAACTCTTCGCGCTTTTACAAATCGGTCTGCTTTTGATAATATTACAAGAATTTAAGAAATAAATTTTTTTTCAGTGAACAATCTGACAACAAAGGAAGAAACCATCAACCAAGGACGCGGTTACACACACTCGCTACATGTATTCTCATCTCGTGGCGCCCTCGTGTTGAGGCAACCCTATAATGCCACAACTTCGCACTTGGAAACTTAATTTTATTCAGGACAAGAATCACAGTTCCGTGCTCAGGTGAAAAAAGTTCAGAGCATGATGAAGAGGGGAAAATACCGGGTCGTCAGAGAGATTCGGAAAGGTTTGGAGTAGATCCTTTCGATATGCACAAGATGATCAATTACAATCTTGCTAAGGTGAACGCACCGGTAACAGACATTTTTGAGGAATACTTTCATAAGATTTCGTCCATAACTTTCAATAAACTCAACGGATTTCAAATATTTTTGGCTAAAATGACAGTTTAGACCTTTAGCTTTCATTTGACTGATTACACCATTCTTTCAACATAATAACAAGCTCAGAACAATCAAAATAAAAAGAAAAATAGATGTTCCAAAGACAGACACCCCAAAATAACTATGTAAAACACTTTCTTTTTCTGCCTTAAAAGACTATTTTGAGACATAATATAGGTTCTACAGACCAAGAGGCTTAGCAATGTGGGAGAGTCATTTAAAAGGTTACGCCATCAACTGGAAATAATTATTTACATGAGGTGGCTGTCTTTGTCCTTCAATCTCTCTGCTTTACGAGCATATAATTCACAATATTTAGCATTTAAAGCACAGCTCTTTGTGAAGTATCTAAATTATTGCAGTAAAAATAACAACGCACGCAAAATGTGCTCCGATTTATTATTATTCCTGGAATCCCAAATGGAAAGGATAAGTGTCTGTTACTGGACCGATGTGTTCACCTTACTACTGCGTTTTTCGAGTCCTAGAAATTTTGAAGGAAGCTCTGGTATGGAAACTATAAAAAGAATTTCTCGGTTGATATATCGTAGTCTTTCTGGTAAAATTAATAGAATTTAGGTACTATTATTATTATTATTACTATTTTTGTCAGCCTAGGACGCTTCCAGCGCAGTTTCCGTAAAATATAGCGAATCTCAACAGTGTGCTTGAACGTCCTTCAGAAGATAACCCAGACAATATTTCAGGACAGTCTAAAAGGTTTTTTTGTTTATTTAAGCGAACTCGGTAGTTACAGGTGGAGCCGAGCCGGTCGAATGGAAGCAGCATGTCGTAGATGTCTAATTTGTGAAAGGGGACGAGCAAAGGAAATGACATTGAGTGGATCAATAAAGACAAAATGTCAACAGAGAAAAGAAAAGGTAGCGGGTGTGGGGGGGGGTGTTATAGATTTCCGGGCGAATCTGCAAGTTCAGACAGGTCCCGAGAATATTGTGAGATTTTAGGATTTCTTAGCAGATCTGCGATGGTTTACCTCGCCGAGTATTCAGTATTTGTAGCAGTGCATTGAAAAATGAAGACATTGTGTCAAGTCATTTTAAGTATATCTTGACAGTTTTTTTTTGTACGAATGCGAAAGGTAGATTAATACAGGTAGATGCACAAAGTGTTCACAATTGGATACTTAAATTAAAATGCTGCATCCTGAGAGCCATTCTAAAACATGTGCACTTTTATTTAACCCTTTGATGGCCGACTGTACTCACAAGCATGCCACCAAATTTTACAGGAAATTTAATGGAAAATGCAAAAAATCAATACACACCTCAATTTACATTAGAAATCCACGACTAGATCACCCATAGCAGTCCAAAAACCTGACGAGACTGATTGTGAGAAGTACCCTTGGGCAACAAAGGGTTAAAAACCAATATCCAATAAATTTATAACAATTTTCAATTTGAGGTTAAACTAAAAAATGAGGCAAACAAAGCAGAATCAGATCGTCCACGCTGTCAAACTTTGGAAAAGGACAAAAGGGGTCTCTCCACCTGTGAATGTAAAAGCGCGAATTGACTGATTGAGCCAATGGGCTTCTTTGATGTCGATTCATCGGACTCGACCTATCGACTTCAAGGCAGCTCATTGGCTCAATCAGTTTATTCGCGCTTTTAAATTCGCAGGTGGAGAGACCCCTTTATATAATTATTATGACATTGCATGCAGCCCCTCTATGAGTACAGCTCATTGGTCTCTGAAGGGGTCTATCCACCTGCGAACTTGAAAGCGCGAATAGACTGCTTGGGCCAATGGGACTCTTTGTTCTCGATACATCGGAATCGACCTATCGACTTCAAGGCAGCTCATTGGCTCAAATGACTTTATTCGCGCTTTTAAATTCGCAGATGGAGAGACCCCTAAAGGGGTGTCTCCACCTGCGAATGTAAAAGCGCGAATAAACTGATTGAGCCAATGAGCTTCTTTGTTGTCGATACATCGGACTCGACCTATCGACTTCAAGGCAGCTCATTGGCTCAATCAGTTTATTCGCACTTTTAAATTCGCAGGTGGAGATACCCCTTTAAGCACGGATGTAGCTCGTGGGTGCAAATACCGATTGAGGGAGGGAGGGGGAGGAAATTGGCTAAAAATGGCAACACCGATGGCAAGAATGTGAACAGTCGGCTGTTGGTAGTGACGGTGGAGGTGGAGGGGGGGCGAGTGAAAGGGAGGAGGAGGGAGGGAAAAGTATGGAGAGAGACGAAAAGATTTGTTTTGCCGGTGTGCTGCAGCAGATCAAGCAGAGGTGTTCTCAGATGAGGGAGGGGGTGGTAAGGTTGGTATGAGGTGAGTGGGGGGGAATGGTGGAACGGTGGGGGGGGGGGGTTTGGTGGAGGTATCGAGAGGAAAAAAGAAGACGATCACGGACGAACGGAACGGAGCCAACTCTGAGCTGAAGAAACGTTGAATGGGGAATCCTCTCGTAAAGGCGCACGGTTGCATTGTTGAATGCGCCGCTTGCCCCGTTGCCAAGTCGCTCATAATTAATCAAAGGCAGTGTTGCCGTTTAGTGGAGTTTCCTCCGATTCCTCCTGTTAGCCTCAATATAAAACTTTCGTATTTATAATGCCAAATTCACGGCAGAGAAAGTACAAGGGTTGTTCTTGTCGCATACAGGAATGTATCCATCTCCATCTATCCCTATTTGAACGCGTGCGTTGGAAAAGGATGGAAGTCACGTGATGTCCCCCTCATTTGCTATCCATTTCTAACGCATGTGTTCAAACGCGCAAAATTGGTCGGGACAATAGCCTACTGTTGAGCAGTGGCATGGCGGTTCGTGAAATGCGATACGATCGATGTCCACTCCATTTAAAACGATAGAAAAGTATCGATTTCTTGGGGGTTCAATTGCACCTCCTGACGATCGATACTTTTTTATAGTTTTAAATGGAGTAGACAACGATAATTAATCGCATTTCATGAGCCACCACTGATGTTGAGTGATAGACAAAGGTTAGCGTTTCTTCATGGATTAAACTGACGTTTCTTTTAAAGAGTAATTGTTTCAAAATAATTTACCTTAATTAATTGAACTGTTGACTTCGAAACTAACTTTCGATTAGATTTAAATCAGAGCAACGATCACCGCTCAACGGTAGGCGACTGTTGCGTTGGCTGCTGTTTCGATGAGTCCCGACCAAAGAGCTGGAAAAAGGGTCACCAGTCACGTGTCACAAGCTTTGTACAAGCAACAGCAAAAGTTTTGACTGTCAAAAATGCACGCGGAGCGCAGAGGGTTGCTTTGAATCACCACTTATCTCGATTTCTGGAGTTGACTGCCAAAACTTTTGCGTTTACTAGTACTGAGAACGGTGACGTACGCACGCAGGATTTTGGTTGGTAGTTATCCCCTTCTTTCCGTCTACCCCTAGATATCGGAGGCAGGGCTGCCGTTTTGCGTAGAATCAATGCTATTTTTTATTTCACCGATGATTCCACCGGTTGAGAAAAGATTACACAGTTCAGTTCAGTGCATGACTATGATAAACTGAAATACTCGCATCTGTAATCTTTTCTCAACCGGTGGAGTCGTCGATGACTTTAAAAAACTTGCGGATATTTTTAAATTTAAACAACGGAGTTTTCCACCGATTAAGGAAAGATTACAGAACAGAGTATTTTCGTGCATTACAGTCATACACTGAACTGAACTGTGTAATCTTTTCTCAACCGGTGGAATCATCGGTGACTAGAAAAATAGCATTGATTCTACGCAAAACGGCAGCCCTGCCCTAGATATCGGAGGTCAGGGGGAAGCGGTTTTATCCCCCCCCCCCCGGCCCACTGACTGGGTCTCTAATAATTTGTCTTCGGACTTTACGGAGTACGGTATACGGCAACAATGATTGTAGCCGGAGGGAAATCATTCTAAATCAAACTTTCGGAAAGTCTTGGAACTTCAAAGACATTCAGGAGCCTCATCAAGAATCGCAGAGTTTGCGACGAGTTAAGTACCGCTCCTGACTGTTTCGAGAATTTCTCGGTAGAGCGAGCACTGAGCGAGCGAAAGATGCGGAAGAGAGAGCCTTCATTTCGCGCTAACCATTTCGGAGTAATGAGAGTCCGCCAGCGAGAGGGGATTTCGGACTAATTTGTTTGCGATTTGCTCGAAATGACGCTCAACTCGACAAAGTCACAGCTCCAAACGATCTTACACAGAAGAGACAGTGACATGCTCTTTTAGACAGCAGTAGGCACACTATGGTCTGAGCAGTGGCGAGACGTGCGATTTGGCAACGTTCCTTTTCCCCCATTTACACACATTAGAAAGGTCGAAACGCCTGGTCATCGCCGATGACTGAAGCGTTCGATTTTTTTGGTGAATTTAAATGGAGAAAATACATTGTTGCCAAATTATCGAAAAAAAATTCAGGGATCTATCCTTCTCTCTCTTCTCCCAATAGAACGCGTGTGTTAGAAAAGGACAGATTAGGGTCAGTCACGTGATTTTCTACCCCCTCTTCAAAAACACACTCAAATGAAACACACAAACAACATCGAATGCAACAACAATCATATGAACCTATACGGAAAGATTAAAACGCTTATGAACCACTTTGATTCACCCGTAGGAGAAACGGGCACAGAAATCAGCGTGCTCCCATCGAAGCTATCTCCCGAAGAAGTGGCCACAATACAACGGGTGCGCTCTTACAAAGGAACCTCAATGCAGCTGTATAATGCTGATTTCATTAAAAGAGCTCACCTCATGTTTTCATCGGCCCTTCTCCCGGAGAATCGCTCATCGGCGGCCGCAATAGATCTTCAGGAGACAGTTTGACTGCGAGAGAGAGAGAGAGAGAGAGAGAGAGAGAGAGAGAGAGAGAGAGAGAGAGAGAGAGAGAGAGAGAGAGAGAGAGAGAGAGAGAGAGAGAGAGAGAGAGAGAGAGAGAGAGAGTGGAAGAGAGAGGGATTAGAGAGAGAGGCAGAGATAGAGAGAGATAAATAGAGAGAGGGAGATAGAGAGGGAGAGAGAGATAAATAGAGAGAGAGAGAGAGAGAGAGAGAGAGAGAGAGAGAGAGAGAGAGAGAGAGAGAGAGAGAGAGAGAGAGAGAGAGATAGAAATAGAGAGAGAGAGATAGAAATAGAGAGAGAGAGAGAGAGAGAGAGAGAGGGGAGTGGAAGAGAGAGGGATTAGAGAGAGAGGCAGAGATAGAGAGAGGGAGATAGAGAGGGAGAGGGAGAGGGAGAGAGAGAGAGAGAGGGAGAGAGTGAGAACGAGAGAGAGGAGAGAGAGAGAGAGAGAGAGAGAGAGAGAGAGAGAGAGAGAGAGGGGGGGGGGAGGGAGAGAAGGGCAATCAATTAACCGCGAGACACCTTTCGCTATAGCCATTAACAAATGGCCGAATTAAGTTCGGCCGAATATACCGTGTCGTGTCGTATAAGCATGCATCGTACTCGTATCGTATCAAAGCCAATCGAACACGAAAATAGGCTGGGTCCTCGCAGCCACAGCGTCTTAATAGAATGGCCCACATTTACAAGTTACAACTGATGCGCCGCACCACACGCACCGAGACACCGACGCAGTGCACAGGGGGTAAAAATGGCCAATTCGAAGGCCAACTTGCACGAGCGTGATGGCGGCGCATGACACTAGTAAATGAAGCGAACGGTTCTGCAGACATTTGCTAACGAAATTCCACCATGGACTACAATCATAACTCTTCGATAAATTTTAATTTTTTGAGTATGTAAGTAAAATTTTGAACAATAGCGTGAAACTTAACACGCTGAATCCAAATGTTGTCAGTATTTTTCATTTAGACTCAATTTTACTTCGGAAAACTGAAATTATCTGCACCTAACCTCAAATTTACGATCCAACGGAATTTTAGACTTTTTCGGTGTGATTTTCGTGACTTTCGCTGCGGTTTTTACATCAGAATGAACTATTCATTTCCTTACGGCAAAAGCTTGCAAGAGCCCCATTCTTTTGCAAATTGTATTTATAGACGAAAAATAAATCATCACCAAATCATTACCTTTATAAGTGGATTCAATTGGATGAATCTTTAATGGGACATTGAATCGATCCGTTTAGCCTACAGTGCGCCGGCGGCACAGAGAAGAGCAGAGATGGAAAAGTGGAGGGGTCGGGGGTGCAGAGCGGGGAGGGGGAGGGGAGGGGGCGGAACACCCGCGAGATTGAGACATAAATCAAAGCGAGGGCAGTTATGTTATGTAGTTTGAAAAGAGTCAGTTTTCAAAATCGTTAACTTGGCCTCTTCTTCCTCCTCTCCGCCCCCCCCCCCACCCTTGGCGCATCTTTCGAATGTATTCATCGAAATATGAGCTTCGTCACCTCTCATCGGGCTCAACGGGATACTAAAAACTCGCCACTATATACACCGAGCGATGGACCCATCATCAGGACCGGACCTGGGAGCCGCCGCGCCGGGACCACCGCTGCCTTACCGCCACTGTATCTGGTGATAAAGTGGCAACATTTTCTGGACAATTCATCCGAGGCCGCAGTGAACGCGGTCGCGGTGGGGCCGTGAAACGATCTATTGCAGTTTCCCTCCCATTTGAATCAGTACGAAAGTATCGATAATCTGATGAATCGCCTTAGAAATCGATTCCTTCCCAAGGGTTTAAAATGAAGAAAATTGCTCCATATAATACAAATCACATTTATTAGCGCTTTCCGCGATTGTTAACCCTTCACTGCATGGTGTTCCACCGGTGGAACAAATTCTTCAAACGCTCATATAGAATACAGGTTTTGAGATATGCCTTCGGCGCATGGTGTGTCAACGCGGGAGAAGGTATGTTTTGAGCTAACAAAAAAAAAAAAAAAAAAAAATTGGCTGAAAGAAAACATCATGCAGTGAAGGGTTCGTGATCGAAATCATGTCAGGGGGGAAATTTGTCCCCGTATCCAAACTGACCTCATTTTGATTATTTTTATAAAGTTTCCGGCATTGGCTTTTTGAAAAATTCAATTAAAGTAAAAAAAAAAAAAAATTTGAAAAATTAAAAAAAAAAAAAAATAAACAAAATTTCCCACAATTTCTTATGGTGTTATATCACTTGTAAAAAACGAGTAAAAAATAGAAAAAAGAGAATTTTGACCGAAAAACCGTCAAATTATTTTTTTCACTATTTTTCCCATGTATTTGACCACCTAATACATTGAAAAATCCACATTTGCTTCAGAAAAAAAAATCATGCAGTGAAGGGTTAATTAATCTACTGAACGATCTATTGCAGTTTCTCTCCCATTTGAACCAATACAAAAGTATCGATAATCTGATGAATCGCCTTAGAAATCGATTCCTTCCCAAGGGTTTGAAATGAAGAAAATTGCTCCATATAATACAAATCACATTTATTAGCGCTTTCCGCGATTGTTAATCTACTGAACGATCTATTGCAGTTTCTCTCCCATTTGAACCAATACAAAAGTATCGATAATTTAGTGAATCGCATCAGAATCGATTCTTTCCGATGGATTTAAATGGAAGAAAATTGATTCATAATAAAATTATGTGTAAAACAAATTATAAGCGCTTTCTGCGATTGTAATTCTAGTGATGGTGAGCGATAACGAACTATATATCAATAAATCCTATCCCGAAGAGGGACAGCGCGGACGATCAAATTCTGCTTTGTCTGCCTCATTATTTTTAACCTCAAATCAAACAATTTTATTAATTCCGTGTAGATTGGTTTTAAATGGAAGTGCAAGTGTTTTGGAGAGGCCATCTGGACACAGAAATCAGAAATCGATATATAATTGTTTCTTCGGGAAACGATATGCACGATAAAGAAACTATTACATGAAAGAAACAAGCAGCAACATTTTCTCACCTGAATAGTTGCATTAAAACTCAGTGTCCAGATAGCCACTCTGAAACACTTGCATTTTCATTTAAGATTAAAACAAAGTGAGGCAAACAAACCAGAGTCAAATTTCCCATGCTGTCACATTTTGGGATGGGACTCACAACATGTACTTAGCCCCTCTATAAATTTGTATACCTCGTCTCATGAACCCCAGCCCGGTTTCATTTATAGAGCCCCAAGGTATAAGAAAAGGGTTCAGATGGGCGGGCTGCGGGCTGTACTACGGCTTCACAACACTGGGTTCGGGGCCGCAAGCGACCGCGCGAATACTCGCGATAAATACGCGACGCGGAACAAGCAAAAATTGACAACGTTGCGTGACACGTGACACGGCAACGGTGGCGGCCGGTAAACCAGTTTATATTCTCTGCCTGTTAATGACGCTCATTGTCGAAAATTAGTACCCTTTAAAAACTCGATGGAATTGATGAAGAGGGGGGAGGAGTGAGAGGGAGAGAGAGAGAGAGAGAGAGAGGCAATGGACTCGAAACCCCATCAGGACAGGAGCATAGGACTTAGACTTGCGCACAATTAGCTATAAGTTCCTCGTCAGGAGGGACAAAATAATCATTGGCCGATCGCCGGGCGTCCCAGAGCTGCCGTTTCGTGGTATATTTCAGCAGTGACGGCTCGTGCAATCTGGCAACCGTGCACTTTTACCATTTAAACGTACGCAAAAAGATCGATACTAGGTGAGGCGCTACGCCTCACCAAGTAATCGATTATTTTACAGTTTTAAATGGAGGAAATCCATTGTTGCCACATTGCACGAGCCGCTGCTGTATTTCAGGGCATTTTTCAATTGTTCGATGATTCCATCGGTTGAGAAGGGATTACGCGGTTCAGTTCAGCGAATGGCTGTAATGCTCGAATTAACTCTGATCTGTGAACTTTTTCTCGATCTGTGGGATCGCCGTTAAATTATTAAAATATCGGTTTTTTTTCCAGCCAGCGAAAACCCAACCGGTTGAGAAAAGAATACAGATCAGCGTATTTTCGAAGTAATTTTGCCATAAATTCTGCCGTTTTTGACAAGAATAATCTGACACTGTACACATCAGAATCATCTGGCTAAAATAGCTAGAATTCTACCTACAAAAGACTAGAATTCTCTTGAAAGATGATAATTTCTTTTCGGGAACTTTTTCATTAGAATTCTGGCCATTTCTAGTAGAAATTTTTCACCACGCATGTATACAGAGGAACGATTCTTTCCTACACTGAGAGAATTCTTCTTTTAATCCAAGGTGTATTTCGTTTGAGTTAAAGAAACTGCACGGTGAAATATTGACTAAGGGGGAATTCCTTTAGCCCAAGGAAAATGTCTGCTGCTACAAGTAAAAGACTCCTTGTTATGACAGTGATTCTTCTTCATGCAATCAGAACTTCACTTCGCGCAAGGAAAACTGTCACAAGTAAACGCGTTTCCTTGATTTTTAAAGAAGTGATTTCTCTCAGTGTATTGGTTCTAATGAAGGAGACATCAAAAAATCGTCTTTCACCAAGTGCTGCTTCAGCGCTAACCCATTTGGCAACCGCGGTAACGCACCTACGGTTTAACAAAACTATGCGACAGATAATATGAAGCGACAGAACTCAGTCAGCTGTCCAGCGGTCCTGGCCCCGACTCGAGGGGAGAGAATGTAGGACCCGCCGGCCCCTAGGCCCTGGTCCTGGGATCGCCGAAGTTCATTCATGGACTGCCGGGTTATTATGGTCTGGTCATGGACGAGCTCATAATAGGAATATAGGTATGTCATAAAACCGCTGGCCTCAATTCTTTACTTTTTATGTTTACATCTTCATAGATTATTTCACCACTACTCTTCAAGATCTGATAAGCGTAAAGGGACGATGGGAAAAAAAAAAAAAAAAAAAAAAAAAAGTGGAAAATCATTCAGAATTTCGAAAATCCATTGAAACGAACTACTTTCAGTTTTACACGGAGCAAAATGCGGTTCTTGAAGGAAAATAACTCTACGTAAATAGGCGAGTGTCTTGACCGTGTTAATTTGTGACTTGTATTTGACTCGAGATGTGACCACGCGGTCAATGGTCATGTTGAATCGTCGCAAAGGTTAACACTGAAAAAGAAATCCGTTGATTTAACTATTTTACTCTAATTTTAAAAGTGGAGACCGCAAAATGGTAAAAGTTAATTTAACTAAATTAAGAAACATTAAAGTTATACTCTGTTCAGGATACGATGAAACTTGGCGAGTCAGGTAGAAACGCTCTACTTTGCAACGTAGCCCTTTGAGTTGTACAGCCATTGTGCTCACTCGGACTCTTTTCGACTGGACCCTTCTTCGGGAAGAGGCATTCTGAGGCAATACCGAGAATCGGCTGACTATGAATGTTATCCGTGCAAAAGTCAAATTAGAAACGGTCACAGATACGACGAAATGGATGAAATTTACGCCCGTAGGGCCGTAACTCGTCAAAATTAGTCGAAATTGACTCCTCATTATCCTCAGACACTTATTTTTTTAAAGAATTCGATTGAGGTACGCTCATAAACGGAATTCTCACAAAATAAATCTCCGAAGATGATGAGGTGTCAAATTCGATTAATTTTGACAAGTTATGGCCCTTTGGGCATAAATTTCATCCATTTCGTCGTATCTGTGACCGTTTCTGATTTGACTTTTGCACAGATAACATTCATGGTCAGCCGATTCACAGAATTGCCTCTTCTTGAAGAAGAGTCCAGTCGAAAAGAGCCCGAGTGTGTACAATGGCTATACAACTCAAAGGGCCGCGTTGCAAAGTAGTGCGTTTCTACCTGACTCACCAAGTTTCATCGTATCCTGAACAGAGTATAGGACAAAATAGGTTGTGAAATATTACTTAAACAATCATATTTTATTAATTTTGCAACCAGTTTTGTTAAATTGACTATAACTATTATGAATTTTGCAGTCACCATTTTTAACATGAGAATTGAGAGTAAAATTGTTAAATCATCAAATACCCCCCCCCCCCCCCCCCCCAGTATACCGGTTCAATCAAAGAGAAATAAAAAACCAAAAATTAAACGAAGCGGCATAAATGCACGCGGGATGCTGCCGGTGAGTGAATTCAAGCGGAAAAAAAGAGAGAGAGAGAGAGAGAGAGAGAGAGAGAGAGAGAGAAAAAGAGAGAGAGAAAAAGAGAGAGAGAGAGAGAGAGAATCAATAAATAAAAATGAAATGTGACTTCAACCTCAAAAATATCGGATTGCAACCGTAGAATGACACTGACAACATAATTGCGATTAAGGCGTTTTACGGAACACAGCCGTAGCCAGGCTATTGTCTTTCTCTCTCTTAGCCCATTTAAACGCATGTGTTAGAAAAGGACAGAAAGAGGGACTGGAGTCACGTGACAGCCCCTATATGCATCCTTTTCTAGCACATACGGTCAGAAAGGCAAAGAGAGAAGAAGGCAAATTATTCCTAGTGGCTATGCTCAGGAATTTAGGTTTATAAAAAAAACAAAACGAAACAAACGAAAAAAACAAAAAATTAAAAAAACAAAATAAAAACAAAACAAAAAACAACAGGCGTGCTCTACCGAAGCGATCACAATTCTACCATGATACCGATAACTCAGATAGAGCACACCTGATGTCTCCACCACAATTCACCAGTCACCAGTCCCACAGCCCGATTGTCATTTGATGAGATAGAAAATATAGCCAACATCAAAACCAAAGGTTGGATGTTAGAACGTTCAACAAAAAACAAAAACAAAACAAAAACAAAAAAAGAAGGTCAACGCTTAAATTTATTTTCATTGTGTAACATGAGAAAAGGTAAAATTCCAAAGATTATCGGTCTAGGTGCGTCTACACTTCTGAAACGACCTCTATAGCAAAAGTTTGCCAATGACCTAACTGATTTGATTAGGCGATGCACTGAGGAGATCAGCGATTGAATTAACTAAAATATGATTAGACGGAAACAGCCAGATTTGTTCTGGTCAAATCGCGACGATTCCTTTCCCACGGATCCTCGACATCAGAGATTTCAAAAATATTCAGACGAAATATTCAGTCAAAAGGAAAAACGTCGACCTGCACGTCCACAAAACTCTCAAGTCTCGGACCGGATTAAAAAAAAAGTACAGGAGAATGAACGCGCTCTTCAGGACGGAAAGGACACAGGGTTGCCAGTGAATTCGGCCGGAGCGAAAAAAAGGACACACACAGGAAACAGGGCTGCCGTTTTGCGTATAATTAACCGCATTTTTCAATTCACCGATGATTTCATCGGTTGAGAAAAGATTACACAGTTCAATTCAATGTATGACTGAAATGCACGAAAATACTCTGATCTGTAATCTTTTCTCAATCGGTGGAAACTCCGTTCATTAATTAAAATATCCGCAAGTTTTTTAAAGTCATCGACGACTCCACCGGTTAAGAAAAGATTACAGATGCGAGCATTTTCGTGCAATACAGTCCTACACTGAACCTAACTGTGTAATCTTTTCTCAACCGGTGGAATCATCGATGAATTGAAAAATGCGATTAATTATACGCAAAACGGCAACCCTGACAGGAAAACAAAAAAAAAACTAAAATCTAATAATATTACTAGAGGCACAATGATAAGTGAATCTTGGAGATTCTAATGCTTTCATCCGAAAATGCTGGTGTTACTATAAGAACATGGTCGAAGGACTAGACAATGCTGGTGTTGCTATCAGAAATATGGTCAAAGCGCCAGAATTTCGTCAAAAATTTCCAAGAACTATAGTATAAAAACAGAATAATTCTGGTATAATCTTACTTTATCTCTTTTTTCAATGAATTCACATGTACTGTTACAGGGACTCGTCTTTCTCTCTCTCCGGCTATTTGAACACATGTATTAGGAAAGGTTAGCAGAAGGGGCCCGTGACTTTAGCCCCTGTTTTCGTCCTTCTCTAACACACACGTTCAAATGAGGAAGGGAGAGAGAGGAGAGAGAGAGAGAGAGAGAGAGGAGAGAGAGAGAGAGAGGGAGAGAGGAGAGAGAGAGAGAGAGAAGAGGAGAGAGGAGGAGAGAGAGAGAGAGAGAGAGGGAGAGAGAGAGGGAAGAGAGAGAGAGAGAGAGAAGAGGAGGAGAGAGAGGAGAGAGAGAGGAGAGAGGAGGAGAGAGAGAAGAGAGAGAGAGGAGAGAGGGGAGAGAGAGAAAGAGAGAGAGAGAGAGAGAGAGAGAGAGAGAGAGGAAGAGAGGCAGACAAATTCCTGTATTCGCTCAGGTCCATACATTCGTCTTACATCAAACATATGGCAACTCAGCATGCAAAGAACGTTTAAAATACTTCGTCAGAAATCTGCATAAATTCCGTCCACTCGGCCTCATCCAGCGCGCCCAGTCAGGTTGATCGGCAGTAGACTCAAACTTCTTCCAACCGGCCGCGACTTCAACTCAAGAATCATCGCAAATTATCTTTCGACGACCCCCCCCCCCGTCTCTAACAGAATTCTCTCTTACGTGTGTCGATACATGTTCCATGTTTGAGAGCAAAGAACAAAATAAAAATACTTAAAAAAAAAAAAAAAAAAAAAAAAAAAAAAAAAAAAAAAATGTCTGGCATGCGACGCGAAGATCAGAAGTAAAACAGAAACACAAACGGGTGTTGGGGGAGATTGACAATAATTGATTCAGTGAGAACACGGAATGTCTGAATCGATTATTCTCTCTGACTCTACCTTTAATTTGTTTTATTTTTTTTGGTAAAATTTTATATCCTTAAAAATTAATTGAGTTGTTATAGCATATAGAAGTCGCACAGCAAAGGGCGAAAATTCAGATTACAACACGCCATCATGAGAAGTGGGTCTACGACGTCCACGTGCAGACTACATCCCTTGCAACGACTCGAGTCCCTTGATGGACATTTCGTTAGGGAGTACCGACACGAGCTCAACAGGTTCTGATTGGTCGTTGGTTTTAGCTGCTTTTACGGACGCGAGCAAGATTCGACGACATCGAAGGTTCCACAAAAAAAATTCGATGAGGGGAAAGAGGCACGTATGGAAACGGACCGCGGAATGCCGGCATGCGATATTTCATTTCTTTTGGTACTTTCAGCCTTATTTTTGAAGTTAGAGATATTTTGCAGAGAAGTTCTTCAGATGATTATCTAGTAACTGACACTCCGTTTTCTAAAATGTAAATTACTTTCGGCCTATAATTTGACAATAATCGAACGGAGGCGCTCTGGTGCCAGAAATCGGCTCTAAACGGAGAAGAATCACCATAACCTTCGAATTTGTCATATATTACAACAATTTGGAGCCACAATTATTGTGATTAAAAAACTGAAATATTGTGAAGCAGATCTAATTACAGGAACGAATATACTCGGGCCAGTGGCGGCTCGTGCTATTTGGCAACAATGTTTTTCCTCCATTTGACTCAATGTAAATCAATCGAATGCTAGAGAAGCGCTGCTTCACTTTCGAATCGATTATTTTACACACAATCAAATGGAAGGATAACATTGTTGCCAAATTGCACGAGCCGCCACTGACTCGGGCGTGCTAAAAAAAAGTGGTGTACATACATAGAGCACTATTTTCAAAAAAGATCAGAAAGGGGGGCGGAGGGTATAGAGTAGCTCACCCTTACTTGAAAAAAAGGCAAGGGAGCTTTATTAAGACCATGTAACAGGTGTTGCGTAAGCTGGCGTTGAAGGCGTTTTCAATACTCATTGTCAAGAGTGATGACACGGACTCGGACTCTCCCTCATTTCTATCAAAAGCTCTCAAATTTGGCAACACAGCTTTCATGACTCAAAGCTCGCTCCTTCGACGACACAGCACTTCGCACACACTCGGCGCGGCGCGGCGCAGGGTCAACACTTGCAAGAGCGGGTGCTTCAAGTCTAAAATCTAAACGAGCCAGCCGATGCGACGATTGCATTATTGTATACAGGGTGGCCGAAAAGTAACCGAAAAATTGTCATAAATTGTTTGCAAATGAATATTTTTGAGATCCGTTTGCGCCATTCTTCATCATTTCAAAAGTGATAATGGGGCTCTTGCAAAATTTTGTTGTGAGCAAACGAACTGGGGGCGTTATCTTTTTTTCGGTTTTTTGAGCTATCGAACTTTGTACATCGAAGCTTGACATTCGATAGCGAAGAACGGAGCAAACCGATCTCAAAAATCTTCAACAATTTGGGGCCCCCCGATAGGATAGCTCCGAATTCGTCAAAAAGCCGCAAACCCCTATCTTGTGATGAATCGTTTGAAAGGACATAAAATTTTAAGACTATATTGGCACATACTAGACATCAATATAGTTAACTTTTGCTGAAAAGTCAGGACCATTTTTCAGTCACATTTTGGACACACTGTATAAACGCCTAACACTTTACGCGCGGGATGATTCAATATTATTCACCAATCGGATCAACGCCTTTACTATCCATCATTCGCCATACCCCCCCCCCCCCCCCCCAAGACTACACAATCCACTCCACTCGCGCTGTATAATCTCTACTCTCTAGCATGCTATTTCGTTTTTACTCCCTCCGTTTTCTATTATATTCAAGCGCATCCAGATTTTTAGCATGCAAGTACAAATGGCAAATATTTACTTCTAACCCCTCGTCCTTGTGTCCTGTTGCTCACAGCTCTTCCTCAGACAGACTTCTCCTTTTGCTTCCCCCCCCCCCATACAATACACGAAGGGGGAGGGATGGGGGGGACTCTCGGCGGTACTTGATACTGTTTGCTTGTGCGTGTGCTGATAATGGTTGGGTATAGTGCGGAGGAGAGGGTCGATCAAGTCTCACTTTGAACACGTGTTAAGTCCGTCTCTATAGCGAACACGCGACGTGCTTTCGTGCCCTATTCAGCGTCACCGCTTCTTTTTCTTCGGAGTCTCTTGCAGAGCTGCCGATTTGCGTAGATTTAATGGCATTTTGAAATTCACCGAAGATTCCACACCGATCGAGAAAAGATTACAGAGTTTAGTTCAGTGTATGGCTGCAATAGACGGTTTTAGTGCGAAGTCAACGGTTAGCCAAAAACCACAACAAAGCACTCATCGGTCGCAATCGGTTGTGATAAAACTCGCGTAGCGTTCCAAACTATCTCACTCACTCTCCCGTGACCCCCATGTATATCCATCTCTTTCTAGTATTGAAATTCGCATACACGGCCTTGTTTTACGACATATTATTATCGAAATCGCATTAAAATGCCTCGAGAAATTCATTTCTGCCATAAAATTTCACAAAATAAGTCTCTATGTACGATTTTTGAAATTAGAGTGAGATGGCAGTACATAGGGGTCACGTGAGAGCGAGAGAGACAAACCGGCTTTGTTTGGAACGCTCATCACCGGCAGTCGCCATTACTAAAACCCTCTATTCACGAAAATACTATCGTAATTTATCTTTTATCAACTGGTATACTTTAATTAATTCACGGCATTTCTACCGACTGAGAAAAGATTACAGATCAGAGAATTTTCGTGCATTACAGTCATGCACTGAATTGAACAATGTAATCTTTACTCAATCGGTGAAATCATCGGTGAATTTACAAATTCCATTAAATCTACGCAAATCGGCAGCTCTGGTCTCTTGGCGCTCTAGATTTTTTGATACAGGGTGACTACTGAAAAGAAAAAAGGACCTGCCTCAGGAGTAGGCCTGTGGGATGTTTAGTTTTGTGCATCGAAGTTCGATGTCCAAAAAATATCGACATTTTAACGATGCATCGAAAGAAATTTTATCAAGTCAAAAATGAGACACCACTGGAAATCATGATACTTTTTTAAGCTTTTGAGATAGTTTACGAGGAAGAAATGACTCTTAGGTCTGTTTCGAGTCAAAATATCGATATATATCGAGTTTCGATGCATCGATTCATCGAATCCATTCGATGACAGGAAAACATCGAAACTTTGATCAATGCATCGAACATAGCACAGGCCGAAGTTGGACCCACTTTCAAAAATTCAAAATCCTTTAAACTGAAAATGGTTGTATATAAATTCTTTGAGGACATGAAATTTATGATGGACATTGGACACTGCTTAAGGTTGTTTACAAGCGCTTTGGTATAGCGCTGACAAAACTTTTGACCTAAGATTATGTCAGTACCAGTAGAAAAATGATACAACGAAAGACTATGGTAGAGCTCGCTAGATGTTCAGTGAGCCTATCTAAAGAGATTTTGCTGGGTGAACCGAAGATTTTGTTGGTTAAACTAAAGTCTTATGCTGGGTCATTTTTTAACTAAAGGTTTTGTTAGCGCTACCAAAGTGGGTTTTGCTGGTTTTTTTTCTGTGAATTGGTCGTTTTTTTAAATTGGACTTAACTAATTTGTGGATATTTTTTAATTTGGACCTTTATTTTTTGACACTTCCTCCAAGCCGCCTGTAGGTAAGTTGAGGAGAAATCCGACCCAGCTGGCCGCGATAGATAAATCTTCGAGATGGACAACACTAATTACGTGAGTTTAACAACTTATTTCAATGCAACCAACAAGCAACTAGCTCACACCGGCTACACCGAGCATCGGGCAAGGCACGTTCGTGTTGTGTCCCGCGCTCGATTCTCAAAGTTGAGGCCCTCTCGGAGCCAAAACACGAGACAACATCAACAACAACGACAGTAAACAAATTACCGCAGTCAGAGTCAGACAACAACAATAAAATTGACCGATCTCAGCCCAATCCCCGGCTTAGCTTGGCAACAATTTTTTTTCCGATCCTTTTTTTCCCCTTTTTCCAAGCTCATCAAATGAGCTCACACGCTGACGACGCACTATAGTCTTAAATCTGAAAAAAGTGGCCAAAAATCAGCTCAAAAAAAGTAATCAAAAATCATTGTTTTCGACCTTTCATGCTAAATTTAAAACTTTCCAATGACAGTTCTACACTCAAAAGGGGCTGTTGCACACTTTTGCTATAAGCGGTTAAACAGTCGATTCTGATGAAAAAACCTCCAAAAATAACGATGGTAATACTAAAAACTTCCAAAATCCACTCCTAACCTCAATAAACGCTTTTATTTGCGCGGGCGTGATGGTGGCCGAGGGCAATAACAATGGGAGATTCCCATCTAACAATACTGTAACTCCATCAAGAAGTGATCAATAAGAGACGACTTTCATTTAAACCCAACCCCCGGTGTGACTACTGTGTTTCCCGGTACCTTTCATCGGAGGGGACAAACTTGATAAAAACTCTTTTTATTCTGGAATCACGCCTTGCGAAAATAAAAGCTTTTTGATAAAATTGGAAGTTTTTAGGGTTGCCATTGTTATTGCCCTCGGCCACCATGATTGCCCGTAGCAAATAAAAGCGCTTCATTAAATTTTAAGAGTGGTTTTTGGAAGTTTTTAAAAAAGGTGTCAATCCATTGGGTTATTTTTCGAGGTTTTTACACCAGAATCGACTGTTAAATCGCTTATAGCAAAAGTGTGCAACAGTCCCATTACCTGTAAAAAGTGCTCTCTGACACGGAAAAAAAACTACGGTGAAATTAACCATACGATAGCTGATTTTGGCACCTGCTAGATGTTATGGCAATGTTAACCAAAAGTATACTATGTTTTGACTAGGTACTAGGTGATGTTACCTGATTGCATGTCGAATTTACTCAAAGTATCGGTAAATGTACCATACTTCTGGTCAAGTTTACCATAACATCTAGCAGGTGCCAAAATCAGCTATCGTATGGTTGATTTCACTAATCTTTTTTTTTTCCGTGGAAATTAAAATTGGTCTTGGAAATTTATAAAATTGATGTATTTAAGAGAAATCTACTTTCTAATTTTTGGCCATTTTTTGCAGTGGCGAGGCGTACGATTTGGCAACGTTCTTTTCTCCCATTTAAATACATTGAAGGGTCGAAATGCCTGCTCATCGCCGATGACTGAAACGTTCGACTTATTTGGTGAATTTAAATGGAGAAAATACATTGTTGCCAACCTTCACGCTTCGCCACTGACTTTTTGACGATCTCAAACCATAGTGCGGCGCAAAGAGTAAACAAGAGTCGCAATTGAATGGAAGGCCTGCGTGGTCAACGTAGATAAGGGATCCGAACGCGGGCTGGCCTGGGCTGGCCTCTGATTGGCTGCAACGGGTGGAGCAAAAATGACTCGGGGTATAGGGAAAATAACACGGGATTTTCGTTCCGGGGCGTTTATCTCGAAACCTAAGCAAAATAGTATCTAAACAATTTATACGAGTCGATTCAGCAGATTTTTCCGAACAATTTGATAGGTCATAAGTGCCACTTTATTGCAAATTCGAAAAGACTGTTTCAGTTTAAAAGTACTCACAATAGTGGTTACATCTTAGCGTGCTTCAGCACGTTTGAGTAACTCACTATTGTGCGTACTTTTAAACTGAAACAGTCTTTTCGAATTTGCAATAAAGTGGCACTTATGACCTATCAAATTGTTCGGAAAAATCTGCTGAATCGACTCGTATAAATTGTTTAGATACTATTTTGCTTAGGTTTCGAGATAAACGCCCCGGAACGAAAATCCCGTGTTATTTTCCCTATACCCCGAGTCATTTTTGCTCCACCCGTTGCAGCCAATCAGAGGCCAGCCCAGGCCAGCCCGCGTTCGGATCCCTTATCTACGTTGACCACGCAGGCCTTCCATTCAATTGCGACTCTTGTTTACTCTTTGGTGCGGCGCTTGAAGTTCGATGTTTTCGCTTGCTTCTTGGGTGGTTTGTAGACAATACCTTGTAGGTACAGAAATGGAAGGCAGAGAGTCCGAAATGCATGGAGGTAGGGTTGAGACAAATGAGAAGTGGCTGAAAAGGCGACCTGCGCAACAGAAACAAATTTGAGCAGTCATCACGCATCGGCAGCAGCCAACCGCCAACCTCTGGTGGCGCCTATAAATTTTCTCTCTCGTTTCACTCTTTCAAGCAGGCGCATAATTTCAGGTGCAACTTGAGGATCACCGGCCTCGATGGCTTGGTGGTCTGGACACCTACCCGCGAATCCATAGGTCCCGGGTTCGAATCCCGGTAGGGTCCTGAGTAGAGGAAACAAATTTGTCGATGGTCTTTATCACATCGACTCGGTCATGGGCGCCCGCAGAAAAATTTCCAAGGGGGGGCAAAATTTTTGAACCCCAACGGAAGGTCTAGGGGGACCCCCCCCCCCCCGTGTAAAAAGGGAAAACTTTTTTTTCACTCAAAAAGTGTACAATTATTAACCCATTTTAGGTGTATCAAATAATAATAACAATTTTGACGTGTTTGATATAATGGATAAAGGGACGACAGATGATAAAGATAGTAAAAAAAAAATATATAATTTATTATTCCTTGCAAAAAATTAGTTAAAATTACAATATAAACTAGAAATGAAGTTTCTCAACTATTACTCCTTTGACTAACTGTCATTTTAATTTCATTTTCTTTTTTCCTTTCATTTTTCATCGAGAAATTTTGACTTTTTTGAATTCCAGGGGGGGCAAGTGCCCCCTCTTGCCCCCCCCCCCTCCGGGCGCCCATGGACTCGGTCAAAAGTGAGTCGACGGCTAAGCTCACGGTGGCGATCTGAGTGGCTTGGAGCTCGCAAAGAAGAAAAAAAAAAAAAAAAAAAAAAAAAAACCACTTTGGTTGCGCTGACAAAACATTTGGTAGAGATACGACCCAGCAAAAAACTACAGTAGAGCCTACCACATTTTTAGTTCACCCAAAAAATCTTTTTAGCTCTCTTTTCAGTGTGGATATTGTCGAGTTTGTCATTTTTTTTTAAAGAATAATTAAGTCATCTTAATATCAACTCAACTTGTACTTTATAAATCTCTATTAATTTTTTTGATTAAGATTATTCCTTCTTTTAACTTTCAAAAAATTAAACTTAGTTTACTTATAAAAAAATTATTAAATAATATGGTGTCTTCCGACAATAAACAACAACAAAAACAACCCCCCTATTATTTTTAATTTTTTTTTTATTTTATTAATTTGTCTTCGTATGTTTATATAGGTGGCTGTAACTTCTCTAATAAATGAAGGGAGACTAAAGCCACACATTTTTCAAAAAAACAAAAACAAAGATTGAGGACCAGAGCCAAACCTAGATAAGAGAGAGTCCAGGTCTGAAAACTTAGAGCTCTGAGGAGGGATTGGCGTGGCATCCTTTAGGTAAGATATAATAACCGTATTCTGAAGGTAAATGTGTGAAAATAAAATTAGCCCAGTATCATGAATGCTTCTTGTTAGAGAGCATATTATTTGCAGTTCAAATAATATGAATCGCTGACACAGAGTTATAATTTATTACAATTGCTCACCGTTTGATATAATTATGGGTACAATTCATGCTCGATTCTGATTGTGGTAATTAGTAATTATAACTCCCCATGGGCCATGAGCTCTGGTAGGATGATGCAAAACTGGAAACAAGGCAGTTGCCTTACCCCTCACCCATGGAAGTTGGAAAATATAGATCTACAGGCCACTTTTCCCAAGTGAGCTGAAAAGCTGACAAGTTTTTGAAAGGTTGCCAACCTTATTAGAAATTAAATTGACTTAAATTAATTCATATTGTGTTCGTATTTTATAATTTTCATTGTGGTTTTAATGTTATTTTATATTTGTGTTACTTTCATTTTATTATTATTCCTCTATTACTATTTGAAGTTATTAAAGTAAACCTGCCACTCGAGCTAGCACACAGCAGGGGAAACTTCTCTTTACTTTATCTTTATTTCTGTTAAACTTGTCCTTACCTAAATAAATAAATAAATAAATAAATAATAATTAAATAAATAAAAGGACACGTCTAACAGAACCTTCAGTGAGTTATTATTCATAGATCCGATTTTGCATCCTTAGCAGGTAACTTTTTCATGTCGAGGTCACTTGTTACTATGCATTTACTGGCTGCTGGAGTACTTAAAAAAATGCCAAAGACAAAAACTAAGCTCTGCTCTACGTAAATATTCACAGAACAGTCAGTTAAGTCGGAAGTTATCGAGAATAATCTAAAAGCAGCCAAAGTTACGATAAATAGAAAAGTTATGTATACCGACATCTTGGTCATGGTCCCCCATCTAACATATACTTATTAGTCTTTCCTAGATTTGTAGAGAGGTAAGGAAAGTTTTGGAGCTAATTAAGTAAGTTGCATACACAATACAATATACAAAGCTATAGTCCTGAAGCTTTCCTGCAGATTATGGGGTGGACTTTCTCGGAAACGTTTGTTGTCAGCCTAAACAACAAAACCTCACGACATGTACTAAATACCTTTCCATCAAGAAACAATTGCCTCTGTGACGCAACAGAGCATTTTTACTGAGATCAGCTTTTGGCCGGCCTTGGTGGCTAGAGCATCTGACTGCCAACCCACAGGTCCCAGGTTCAAATCCTGGTAGTGGTGATAAATGTTCTGAGATGCTAATTGTAAGTTCTCTGCAAAAAGAGACTTCCAATAACAGCATTGAAGGAAATTTGGACGCCTAGAGAATGTGAGGTCAGCCATGTTAGTCTAGCATTTAGCATTACCAGACATCACATGGTCTCGGATTCGAACTCGAGCACAGCCATTAACAATGCCCATTTTGAGTAACAAGTTCTGACTAGCAGAGCAGGACCATTTTGAGTATCCAGTTCTGATAAGTAGCGGTCCTACAGTGACTGGATAAACCACAGTGCGGTCATTTTGGTCGTCTTTCTGATTGGTCGGATTCCTTACATCGCGAATTTGAGCATTTAGAAGTATTTTAACAGTTTTATAGGGTTCTCGTAGGCAAGTTAGACACGACAGAAGTTCTTCTGTCAAATTTGAAACATATTGGTTCGCAAAATCAAGAGAAATCAACGATTTCTAACTGACCCCCCGCGGATGCGCACCCAACTTAACACGGGCGCCATAGGGAGGAAGTGCTTTCCTGAGTCACTAGTAAAAAATATCGCAACCCCCCGCCCTAAAAATGGTTATAAATAGCATTAATGACTATTTTCAGACGGGGGGTAGAGAAAATTTCATTCCGAAACCCAGGAACAATCCTACTCCCCATGCTGCCCATGCTAAAGTGGGTGCACTATTGAGGGGTGGAGGGCAAATGGCCGCACTGTGGTTTATCCAGTCACTGTAAGCGGTCCCTGCTTTCAAACTATATCAACATGCATCGGTGAGCGATTGATTAGCGCAGAGTTTCATCGCGTTGCTAATCAACCGCTCACCAATTCACTTTCATGCAGTTCGGAAGCAGCCACTGCAACTCAGAGTGGTCCTGCTCTAGCAAATCCTGCTTTCAAAACTACATCAAAGTGCATGAATAAGCAGTTGTATAGCAACGAGTAGAAACTTTGCATTAACCAACCACTCACTGATGTGTTTTGATGCAGTTTGGAAGCAGGCAATACTACTCAAAATGGTTCTTCTCCACCTACTCTCAAACTTTCTTGAAATTATCCTAGAATTTACAAACTTGAGGGGAGTAAAGCCACTTTATTGCGAGAACTTAATTTTCCGTCTTAGATGTCCAAAGCTGGGAAGAAAAGTCTTCTGAAACTTCAGAGCAACCTACACTTTTCAAAATATCTATTCTTCGGTTTTGGTCCCTCAATCGAAATCAGCAACTTTCCTAACATTAAAGAATAGAACAGAGAAATTCTAAAAATCAGCTTTAAAGAAATTGCAGCAAGTTAATACAGAGAGCAGATACTTGGTGATGATTTTTCAATCTGATTGATCTGACGGCAAACTAACCACATGTTTAGATGAATTTTCAGACGCAACAGTACATAGCCTTGTATCTCACACCTTAGAATTCCCATGCTTTTGTGATCGTGTATTGTTTTCTGACATTCCTAATAGATCCCACTTCCTTACAGCAACACATAAATCCACAATCCACTCCATGAAGTTTAGAGATAACTGTTCAGACAATTTTTAGGCTAAATTATGCAGGAATAGATTGTGACAAGCAAAGAACTTTCCTATAAATAATTAGGTGGTTTGTGACTTTACATAAAGCGACAAACAAAGGAAAAGTGAAAAATTGAGAACAATTTTTGAAAGTTAACAAACACTTACCAGATTGAGGGGTATCCGGAATATGTAAGCCACTGAAATGCACAGCATCCGGCGATGATTTGATTGCGGAACAACTGATGTCTTTACCCGACACACAACACACATTAATCAATAAAACACACAAAGCGAGCAAATGAATCACCAAATTTGAACGCATTTTCTTACAGCGAAATACTGTTTCACTTTCAATGGTTGTTAAATTGTTGCACATGACTGAATTTAATTTGAGAGAAGAAGAGAACATCCAATGGAAAATCCAGTGGAACACGAACAAAACACTAAAGTATAGAGCGCTACAAAGAGGTACACTTCATAGTAGTTAATTATTCGACAATAATTATCTAGAATAAGAACAAACAGATACTGTGTATCGTAAACTCGATGTAAAGAAGTAAGTATAAGTTGTTTCCAAATTCCAAGATGCCCTCAAAAAAATCGACACGAAATTATCTTGAGTTGATAAGGGTTCATTTTCTTCGTGGAAAGCCAAGTAACTGAGAAGTTGAAGTTATTCCTCTTGAAATAAATTTAACAATGAAGCTGCACTTGAAGCAAAGAAGGAAGCCTCCAAAATTTATTGAAGAAATTGTAAACAAACACACACTTCGAACTCACGAACAAAAACAACCACTCGCGAAAGAAGGCTAAATCAAATGAACAACAATTAAAACACGATTACGGCGATTAGGATAGAGTTAACACGAACTAAACTTTTGCAAAATTCGATAAACAACAATTTTGAACGTATGTCAGGATATGCTATGGAAACAATCGTTCGGGCTACTTGAATATCAATAAAGCTGAACAGCCATTACTCGAGTTTCTCGACGGACGAACGACCGACGCGATGGAATCACGGTGAATGAGAGCTGAAAAGGAAGAGAAGCTTTGCTTGGTCCGTGCATTCGCATTCCTCATTCTCATTTTTCTCACAGTGTAGAATGAGTCGAGTCTACCAACCTTCAAAACTGAAATTACACTGGCATCTTCCACCGCGGGCCGGCTTTCTTCGACCTCCGCCCTTTCCTTTTCACCTACGAATTGAATTTCCTCTCGCAAAAAAAGGTTGAAATATCAATATTTTTACAATTTTGATTCTTGTTTACGAGCAGCTTACTGTTTTACCATGCAGTTTATCCAATGATGTTTGTACAGCAACGTCTGCTGGTGTTGGTGTAAATCTCTGTAGGTTTTGAAACTAGAATACGGGTTTCCAGCCCCCACCACAGCCCCCTGCCGCTCGTCCCCCAGCCGACAAGATTGTGCATATTTCTGTATCACATATTCCCCTGAAGAGTGCATTACAATCCATGCAGTTTGGAATCGCGTGAAAATTAATGCTTGAGTAATATAACATGCAGATGCAACAATAACTCACATCTCTCAATTAATTTTTCACCCTCCGATTCTGCGATTTTGTTTTCGCTCTGTTCTTTTCTTCTCACTTAGAGGTGCCAATGGGGCTGTTGTACACTTTTGCTGTAAGCGATTTAACAGTCGATTCAGAAGCAAAAATCTCCAAAAATGACTGTGGTAGCATACTAATTATTCGCGAAATTCACTCCGAAACTCATTGAATGCATTTAATTGCGCGAGCATGATGCCGGCGTACTATCGACGAATTAAAGATTGTCGCGAGATTTTCAGGAACTAAGTTTGGCCTTCAAGGTTCCGGTTCGGCCACGCATCATGCTCCTCACACCGGCAGGCGAGGGGCCATTGCGGGTGGGGTGGGAGAACCGTTGCAGATTAGTCCCACACTCACAATCTTAACTGAAAATGTGTAAAAATGTCGCGACAATCTTTAATTCGTCGATAGTACATGGCACTAATAATGGGAGATTCCCATCTCAATTTCGTTCCGTGGGGGTGGTTGACAAAATTGAGCTTGCGCGCGAAGATCACAATGAGGCTCTTGCAAACTTTTGCTACAGGTGATATAATAAATGATTCTTGAAAAAGTAAACAATTACAAAAAGCCTTACCAGTGGCGGCTCGTGAACCTCAGCATTGATGAGGCGAAAATTAACAAGTCTATATCGCCGGGGGGTATGAAATACCCCTTATGAGAAAGGGGGGTCTGGGGGCCCTCCCCCAAAAAATTTTGAATAATAAGAGGCCAAATCGTGAAATTCTAGGGGCTTTTGATGCGATCTACACGAGGGTTTTGCGCGTATATCTATCGGTTAAAATTAATGACAGTTATATTATTATTTTTCATTAATACTTTTAAAATACTGCATTTGAGGGGAGACAATGAAAATTATAAAAATAAAACACGCTTAAATTGGGAAAGGTAAAAGTCTCTATCGAAAGGAAAGTAGTGAAATATAGATCAACCAACAAAAAAAGCAAGAAAATCAACCGACAAGAAAGTAAGAAACTCAGCCAACAAAAAAGAACAAGTAAAGAATAAATGAAACACTAAAGACAGTATGTAAAAAATATAGGAGAAACTAGAAAAAGCAAATACCACCCTCTCACTCCCCAAATTTGTAGACATGAATATAACGGCAACACAGTTAAAAGAGAAAGAGAGAGGCAGAGCGAGACAGAGAAAATAAGGCGGGCGAAAACAAAACGTAAATGAATATAAAATAATCAAAATGAACAAACTTTTTAAACCTGCTGGCAAAGGATACCGCCAGTTGCCTAAAGCATCACTTGAGAGAAGAGAAGATAAGAGAGATGATTTCGTTCACCCCCTCCACTCCGACCCTGCCAGTCAGTGTGTGCGAAGAGGCGACGAGCAGCAGCGCCGAGTGAAGGAATCAGTTTCTCCAAACGCTCTTTAAATTCTCTTCACTACCTCCCTTCTCTCGCTCTCCGCCTATCCATCGCGACATGCAGCGTCGATGAAGATCGCCTCATGAGCTTCGATTCCGCTAGCATAGCCGCACTCACCCCCTTCTCCCGCTATCCATCGTGACATGCAGCGCTGAGGGAGATCGCCGCATGAGCTTCGCTTTCGCAGCCGGCCACCTCCGCACCACAGCGCTGACGGACTTATTTCTCAACGCAGTGGCTATTATTTCTCTATCAAATCTCGTACCTATCTTTTTCAATTACTATTTATGGATAAAAAATTTGGCACTGAGGAACCAGCGATTCCTAAACTAATTTCCTATTCCTCTGTTTTATTCCCCTCCCAATTCCTTTCTTTCCCTCTTCGAAACAGGTGAGGCGTCGCCTCACTTGCCTCACCCGACGAGCCGCCACTGAGCCTTACTACGCCACTGGTTAGAGTTAGAGTATTAAAGTGTGATTTTCCATAGATTCAATTATTCATTTGCTCGTGGCAAAATTTTGCAAGAGCCCCATTTGACGGACAGCACCCATAAGCGCAAAAATCCGAAAACTAGAACCCAAAAGCGCAAAAACGATGTTCCAAAAGCGCAAAAAGGATCTCGAGAAATATGCCTAAAAGCGCAAATGATAATGTAAAAAGATGTGACCCAAAAACCGCAAAGATAATGGGGCTATTGCACACTTTTGCTATAAGCGATTTAATAGTCGATTATGGCGTAAAAACCTCAAAAAATAACGATGGCGGCACTAAAAACTTCCAAAATTCACTCCTAAACTCAATAAACGCAGTTATTTGCGGGAGCGTAATGGTGGCCGAAGGCACTAACAATGGGAGATTCCCATCTAACAATTCTGAAACTCCATCAAGAAGTGACCAATAAGAGACTACTTTCATTTGACACCGGTGTCACTTGGTGTTGCGGTACCATTCATCGGATGTGGATCATCACTCTGATGACTAATTACTCTGTGAATCATCCTTGTCAGCATAGAAAGAGTGACGAAATTAAGATAGGAATCTCCCATTGTTAGTGCCTTCGGCCACCATTACGCTCGCGCAAATAACTACGGTTATTGAGTTTAGGAGTGGATTTTGGAAGTTTTTAGTGCCGCCATCGTTATTTGTTGAGGTTTTTACGCCATTATCGACTATTAAATCGCTTATAGCAAAAGTGTGCAATAGCCCCATTAAATTGCTAATTCTTACCTAATGCACTGGCAACGCTGTATACTTGCAACCCACTTCTTTCAGATAACTTTCGAGCGTGAGTTGATTACTGAACAGCTGAGAGTGTGAAGAAAGTAGTTGCTTTGATTTGCTCTCTTCCTTGGAATTTGATTTTGGCGGTTTGACCCATATATGCCCATTGGGTCGTTAACGACCCACATATAATGGTTTTTTTGGGACCAAATTACAGTAAATTTAGACCAATTTTACTCAAAACTCAATGTTGTGATCTTTCAGCACCTCTAATTTAGCTGGACCAGAAAATTTCACAATTTTTAAATTTAATTTTTTATTTTTAACTCTAAGATGGTGTTTTTTTTAAAAAATACACCAGAAAACACCCAACATGTTCAAATAAAGTTGGGCATATATGGGTTAAAAGCAGACTTTAGCTTGATATAAGTTTCTGCTTGCAGAACAGCGATGAAGGAGTGAATGTTTTGATGAGATGAAGCAAAATTTTTTCTAAAGTGTCCATGAAACTAAAATTCGCCACTAAAATTCTCCGATTTTGCATTCCACATTTACTCACTAGAGTTAGCATGGTTGCCAAATCAAACATTATTTTTTAATAGCATTGTGACTGAAAGTGTCCTCAGTAAAATGCACCCATTTACGCAAATTTTCCTTGCCCAGAACATACCCATAAGCGCAAAAGAGTATTTTGCGCATTTGGAGATTTGCACTTTTGGGATTTGCGCATTTGGGTATTTACCCATTTGACGTTCCCCACGCTCCTTCTAGAATTCGTATCAGAAGTGTAGGCTGGTTAGTGGAGCTCACCGATACAATCTATGGCAAATTTTCAATTTTCATCCCTTCACATCAAAACAAAACTCGCCTCCGTTTTGGACTTTTTGATTTTATTATAAAACGTTCTTTAATTAGTACAATTCAAAACTCAAATCCATTTTCATTAATTTCCTGTAAAAGGAATATGAGAAATATCGTTGGAAAAATTCTAAAAGTTGTCGGTTTGGAGTCCGCCTACATCTTTGCTCTGAAACGAACTCTACCTTCCCCCTTCGGGAATGCGTATTGCATAGTGCATATTATACAGGCTGACAAAAAAAAGTCCCTGCAGAAGTTGGGATGGTTGGCGCTCGAATAAAATGAAGGGTTTTTTTTTTTTACCGTTTGAGGGACAATTTCTACACAAATTTAAGATATGGTCGTCTCGAAAGTAAAAATACACGCAAATGATGTTGTAGTAAAGAACATCAATCTTGACATCTTGAGACTTGTGTTGAAAATTGAAACCGTACTGTAAATGGAAGAAGCTCCTTCAATTAATTTCTCGAGCGGCAACCACTCTGGTGCGTTTTTTTTTTTTTTTTATTCGCCGGAATCCGCACCGGTGCGATAAACCGGTGTTTATAAAAAACACAAAAATTCATACCCTTGCAACTGCCCCATTCTGAACAAAGTCCCGTGAAAGTGATCGGAGCATGGGCGCCCGCAGAAAAATTTCCAAGGGGGGCAAAATTGTTGAACCCCAGTGGAACGTCAAGGAGGAAGCCCCCCCCCCCCCGAGGAAAAAGGGAAGACCCTTTTTTCCCTCATATAAAGAGTGTACAATTATTAAGCCATTTTAGGTGTACCCGAATAATAATAATAATTTTGACGTGTTTGATTTTATGAATAAACGGACAACAGATGATAATAATGGTAAGTAAATGTACAATTCTACTATTCCTTGCAAAAAAGTGAGGTTAAAATTACAACATAAACTAATAATAAAATTCGTCAACTATATTACTCCTTAGATTCCATTTCATTTTCTTTCGGTCCTTTCATTTTTCTTCGCGAAATTTGACTGTTTGAATTCCGGGGGGGGGGGGGGGGGCAAGTGCCCCCCCCCCCTCCCTGCCGGGCGCCCATGGATCGGAGCCCGTGTTGATTATTTCGATGCAATCGAGGTCCCCAGAAAAGCGTCAAAAATGCTATCGCACCAGATTTTCTTGAATGGGAAACTAACATAGTTCCTCTAACAAGGAGACGATTGATTTTCTGAAATGAACTGACAAATACTCCATCTACAAAATACTCAACAGGTTTTAAATGTGACTGACTAATTTTTAAATCCGGGGTCCATTGGCGTAGCTGTGGCTGGACCAGAAAAGGGATAGGGATAGGGCAGATCCACCTCAGAAAATCCGGGAATAACAAAACAAAACAAAAAACACTCACATTTAGAATCTGAAGAAATTTTTGTCTCATATATATCCCGTGCACCAATATCATTATCTCTCGAAACTTTCGTACTATATGTCACCCCTTCCTAACGGACAAACCCACACTCTAACCCATCGGTGAATAATAGGTAAGTACACTTGCACAGTGTTGCCAGATGTACACTTTTAGACCGTATGTTTCCCACAAAAATCAATGTAAAAAATCCGGATTTTTACCTCAAATCTGGCAACACTGCACTTGCCACATCAAATAAAGTCACCCGTATACCAATCATTCTAGGTTCTGCAGTTCTGAAGCGAGCATTAACTACATTTTACTGTCTTTGAAACGCCTTCATTTTTTGGAGTAGGCAAAAACAGTACCGCAGCGTGGGAGCAGTATCTTGATGCGAGATACTGCATAAAACTCCTTCAAACCAGTGGGTAGATAATCCGCACGCCATCAACCGCATTGCGGCGAACACAGCGAAGGCTCTTTAACGAATGAAACAATGCGCCTGGAAAACGAGGTAGGTTCCACCTATCAGCTATCTAAAAAATTTCTTGGTTTTATTGTGAAGGCATTTATAAGACCAAAAATTTGAATCAACCAGGTTACGCGATTCGCTAGTAAATACAGTTGAAAACAAAGGCTCGGATAAATTTTTGATGGTTAAATGCTGTAATATCCCTCGACAGTTTAACATAGCTAAACGATTGCTTTTATTAATAGGAGCCCTGCACGTTCCCCCAAGATTTGAAGGGAATCGCTGGGGCGACATTTTTTTTTTTTTTGTCGGGAAACACAAAATTGAAAAAAAAAAATGTGTTCATGCTCCAGCATTTAAATTTTGAAAATTCTCGATTTTCTCGGTCCCATTTAAAACGGCCCGTATGCCCTTATGAAGATTGCTTTTAATAGGACCCCTGTTCGTTCCCACTAAATCTGAAGGGAATCGCTTGGGTGACATTTTTTTAATCGAGAAACATCAACATTGAACAAAATGTGTTCATGCTCCAGTATTTCGATTTCAAGAAATCTTGATTTTCTCGGTCCCATTCAGGGGCGGATTTATACAGGGTGTAACAATACTATACAGGGTGTAACAATACTATACAGGGTGTAACAATACTATACAGGGTGTAACAATACTATACAGGGTGTAACAATACTATACAGGGTGTAACAATACTATACAGGGTGTAACAATACTATACAGGGTGTAACAATACTATACAGGGTGTAACAATACTATACAGGGTGTAACAATACTATACAGGGTGTAACAATACTATACAGGGTGTAACAATACTATACAGGGTGTAACAATACTATACAGGGTGTAACAATACTATACAGGGTGTAACAATACTATACAGGGTGTAACAATACTATACAGGGTGTAACAATACTATACAGGTGTAACAATACTATACAGGGTGTAACAATACTATACAGGGTGTAACAATACTATACAGGGTGTAACAATACTATACAGGGTGTAACAATACTATACAGGGTGTAACAATACTATACAGGGTTAACAATACTATACAGGGTGTAACAATACTATACAGGGTGTAACAATACTATACAGGGTGTAACAATACTATACAGGGTGTAACAATACTATACAGGGTGTAACAATACTATACAGGGTGTAACAATACTATACAGGGTGTAACAATACTATACAGGGTGTAACAATACTATACAGGGTGTAACAATACTATACAGGGTGTAACATACTATACAGGGTGTAACAATACTATACAGGGTGTAACAATACTATACAGGTGTAACAATACTATACAGGGTGTAACAATACTATACAGGGTGTAACAATACTATACAGGGTGTAACAATACTATACAGGGTGTAACAATACTATACAGGGTGTAACAATACTATACACATTAATTTTCAGGGCGTGTTTTAGAGGTAAAAATAAGAATTTTGTTACCTATAAACATGGGTCCGAAATTTTAGCCTTTTTGAGTTACAGTGTTGCAAAAGTTTCCGAAAAGCAAATTGAAAAATTGTCATAACTCCCTCGTGAATTTTCCTTAATACTCATAAATAGGTACTCCAGTGGCGGCTCGTGCAATCTGGCAACCGTGCAATTTTGCCATTTAAACGTATGCAAAAAGATCGATACTAGGTGAGGCGCTACGCCTCACCAAGTAATCGATTATTTTACACAGTTTTAAATGGAGGAAATCCATTGTTGCCACATTGCACGAGCCGCCGCTGAGGTACTCTGATGTAATTTTAGGTGCTCTTGCCGATTTTTGCCGTGAAAATGCTGTTTGCAAATATTTGAGGGGGGTTTCGAGGGTTTCTCTTGATTTTTCTCACTTTTTTGGACCAAATTGAGGAGCTAGTTGGAAAAACGGCCTTAGCCGGCTAAGGCCGTTTTTCCGGAGAACAACTTTTCTGAGAGAACATATGCTCAATAATATCTCCACAAAATTTCATGACCGTACGTCAAAAATTGAGTGAGATATGGGAGTTTATATGAGAAGAGGTTGCCACTTCTGCTGGCGACTATAATGACCATAATGGGGAAAATTGAAGATGGTGAAGAGGACTCGGGCAACAGTGAAAGCGAGAGTGAATACGAGGACGAATAATTTTATATACTTTATTTTCTAATAAATTCGCCTCTTTTTTTGCAGATTTTTGGTTTTTTTATTTTACATCTATCATGTAGTACATATGTTCCATACAGAAAGTCGTTCTCTGGAAAAACAGAGTTAATACTCAGCGTTTAGTGAGGACTTGTCTCTGTGCAACAGGTCGTTCTATGGAAAAACGACCTTAGTAGACCTTTCGTATTTATCCAATTTCTTCTTTCCTATACAGCCAAAGCATATTTCAGTTGTACCAACTTCAACCTGAGGGTATGGATCAACTTTTTTGATCCAACCAAAGCCTGATTCTTCATCTATGTTAGATTGGCACTAAAATAAAAACTTTAACAGCCGTTTTCTCAGAACGCGATTTTGCCACTTAGGCCGTTTTTCCAGCTACCTCCTCAATTATGTACAAACATGCTTTTGGATTCATTAAACCCAAAAACGATTAGCATTATTCAAAAGTTCGTAAAAAAAATATACATTTTTATTGGTCCTTACAAGTTTTTCCTTTTCGCAAACCATCCCCACGAAAATCGTCCCTGAAGTTGGAGAAGTCTACCAAAAATTGACAAAATCAAGGAAAAAGCGATAATTGGCCGACCTTGTGTGATAAGTGTGCCAATTTAAAAAAAAAAAAAAAAAAAAAAAAAAAAAAAAAAAAAAAAAAAAACTATACCTCATTAGAGGGCTAAAAGTATGCTGATAAAGATGATTCCAGGGTCGATTAGTTCGAACTGTGGACACAACAGTGGCGTAGCGTGAAATTTGGCAACGTTGTAATGTGTCCATTTAAACCCTGGTAAAAGATCGAATGCGAAAGTGTTCACCGAACACCCAATAGTTCGATCTTTTTCAAGGGTTTAAATGGACGAACTGCAACGTTGCCAGATTGCACGCTACGCCACTGGGATACAACGTCACGTCGCGCTGCTCAAAAAGCCAACAACAGTTCCTGGCCAAAATTGACGAAATTACGCAAAAAGTACTTTGAGGAACATCAGCACCTGCAAACATACTTCAGGAAGAAATCCTGTAAGTTTCAAGCTAAAATACTCAAAATTAAATTTTCTAGTTGTAAATTAATTTTAAACAACTTTTGTTCTTAGACATTTTTTCTTAGAGGTGACCGTTCTCTGCGTATAGGTGATTTGTATTTGAATACACCTGAAAAACTTGAAAAAAATACAAAATGGCGGATATGAAGGTGCAACCAGATTTTTTAGGAATTAATATGGGCCAAAGAGGGTGTCCCATAAGACCCAGAACACGCCCTGAAAGTATAAAAAGTGCCAAAGTCGATTTTCGGGCCCCGGACTATGAGCAAAGATTACCTATACTCAAAATATGGCACAAGCTATCTCACCATCGACGTTTTTTGTCGAGTGGCTTCGTTGCTAAAAGTCATACTTTGGCCCACGGTTTGTTTACGTTTCGGCGAGCGAGAATCTCGTAGGCCGGTGGGGAAGGTGGGGTGGGGCCAGTCGAGTGACCTACGCGATTTTTGTACTCCGGAATGTAAACAAACCGTGGGCCAGTGTATGTCGTTTAGCAATGAAGGCGCTCAACAGGATTTTTGCTAGTGTCATATTTGGAGTGTAGACGTTGTCAGCCTCTGATTGGTCGACGAGTTTTACGCTCTATGATTGCGATTTTGCTCATTTGTTTACATTCTCACCAGAAGTCCCTCGGTGTTTTAACACTTTCAGGGGCAGTGAGACGCATGTGTCCCACTTAATTTAACATGGGATTCAATGGGATTTAAATGGACACTTTTAAAAAAGTTGAGTGACCCATTAAAGTTCTTGGAAAATTGTCCTCTTTTTGAAAAAATTAATAAAATGTCAAAAAAACTCAAAACCCAAATTGCGTGCAGCCTGCAGGAAAGGGTTTAGGTTGAATTGAGTTAATTGTCGTGTCGATGAAGCTGATAATTTTCATCATGATGTATCTCAAGACAAAAGCGGACTGCCCCATCGGGAAACCGGGATAGGCTGCGGCCCAATTTGCGTCGGCCGGGTCGTGAGAGTAATAAAAGGGAAAGAAAGAGAGAAAGGAAAAAGGAGGAAGCAATAAGGAAGACGTGTAAGATATAAAGAAGTAAAACGAAAGATAAGCGACCTCATAGAATAGAGCAGCTTCATTAGATTCTAGAAAGTGTGGTTCGATCTGAAAGGGGAAACAGGTGTGGTGAAGGGTCATACGTCGACCATTAATCAAGATAGACTAAAACGGTGCAGTCGAATAGTTAACTACGAGGGCCATTTGTAAAGACAAGCAGACATTCTGTACATCTTGAGACCGAAAAAATATAAATGAAATCTTTGAAAAGGGTCTTAACCCCTTATGGCCCATGCCCGAATATACTAGTTTGTATTCTCTTGTATATTCCTCATTTTTTCAGTCTTTATTCCGGATAAACGCGATTATCACAACACGAGGATGAAAACTTATACAAGATAAGGTGTCGTCGGGCGCCTTCAACTCGTCGTATAGGCAATTCCATCTCCCCCGAGTACGAACAGTTAACTACCTTCCCTTTTTATTTCACATAGTTCCAGTATCATGATTCTGAATAAACGCGATTCTGGGTGTAGATATTACAAAATAAGACCTCACCAGGCGCCTTCAACTCGTCGTATAGGCAATTCCAACTCCCCCGAGTACGAACAGTTAACTACCTTCCCTTTTTATTTCACACAGTTCCAGTATCATGATTCTGAATGAACGCGATTCTGAGTGTAGATATTACAAAAAGAGACCTCACCAAGCGCCTTCAACTCGTCATATAGGCAATTCCAACTCCCCCGAGTACGAACAGTTAACTACCTTCCCTTTTTATTTCACACAGTTCCAGTATCATGATTCTGAATGAACGCGATTCTGGGTGTAGATATTACAAAAAGAGACCTCACCAGGCGCCTTCAACTCGTCGTATAGGCAATTCCAACTCCCCCGAGTACGAACAGTTAACTACCTTCCCTTTTTATTTCACACAGTTCCCGTATCATGATTCTGAATAAACGCGATTCTGGGTGTAGATATTACAAAAAGAGACCTCACCAGGCGCCTTCAACTCGTCGTATAGGCAATCCCAACTCCCCCGAGTACGAACAGTTAACTACCTTCCCTTTTTATTTCACATAGTTCCCGTATCATCACAGAATAATACAATCAGAACGGAAACTCTGTCGGATTTTGAAGCAAATTCATTTCGCGTCCGCCATGTTGGGATGTAGGATGTTTACATCTGGATTCGCGCGCGAAAAAAGAATATAGGACATGACCCAAGAAATTTTCATTCGGAAATGCCATTAGAATAAAAGTGAGGCTGGAAACCTATGATTTCTTTCCATAATTTACAGAAATAAATGAGTTTCAACACAAATCACACACGTCCGCCATGTTGGGATATAGGACCACAGCGTTGCCTATTGGTGCCGTTAAATTCCAAACTTGCTTCCATTGGCTCTTATGGGAGTTTCCGTTCTGATTGTATTATTCTGTGGTATCATGATTCTGAATAAACGCGATTCTGGGTGTAGACATTACAAAGTAAGATCTCGTCAGGCGCCTTCAACTCGTCGTATAGACAATTCCAACTCCGCCGAGTACGAACAGTTAACTACCTTCCCTTTTATGAACTGTTACGGTATTCTTTTAAACTAACTAGAGTCCCTTGATGTAAATATTGTACAGGGCGTATGCGTACCGACACGACGACAGGCCCTATTCCACCTGAGACTTTAGTCGCCGGATCTAGCGTCAGCGTCAGGAAGATCAGGTGGAAGAGCGAAGATCCGGGATCTAGCGTCAAGTCGCTAGAAGTAGGATCGAATCCTACTTTTTTGGCTTCTAGTGCAACGTTGAGCTCCCGAGTTTCATCAATATCCCTGTGTCATCTTTAATTCGGCTGAAAACAACCAAGACAACCATCATCCGCGGTTCTTGTTATTATTGTTATTACTTTGATATTATTATTTTCTTGTTATTATGTTATTACGTGAAAAATTACCGACGATTTCGGTAAACAAATGAGTGGTGAGAGGCACTGTTTGCATCGGTGACGCGCGTCAAGTCGCCTAGGTGGGAGTTTTCAGCTTCTTGACGCTAGATCCGGCGACAAAAGTCTCAGGTGGAATAGGGCCTAATTTATGCAATTTGACAGGAGTCGATTTAGTCGATCGCCTGAACGAATTCGAAGGTTAAGTTCGACAGAGGACCAGTGGTGGATAGAGGGATATGACGGCATTCCGGTCCGTTCCCATACGTTCCTCTACGAATCGACTCCTTTCGTGTGGAACCTTCGATGTCAACTCCTGCTCGACTCCGTAAGAGCCTAAAAATGAAGGCGCACTCATAAAAGTAAGACGCGATTGAAGGATCTTCCGGTGGAAGAGGGAAGGGGTCATACGTCGCCAACGGACCCCTCTCCACCTATTCCCCCTTTTTAGATTGGACCACGCGGCCCGGGCGCTAATAAATCTGATCCGTTCTATGATTTCATCGTCCCCCCCCCTCTCTCTCTCTCTCTCTCTCTCTTTCTCTCTATTTAAACTGAAAGGTTTTTTTTTAAATTACGTATTACTTTGTTGAGTAGTTGTACAAAATGGGAGGAATGAAAAGAAAGTGCCACTGACTAGACATTAAAGTCTCAAAAAAAAAAAAAAAAAAACTGTCCAAAATTTCGACGATGAAACCTAACCTAACCTCTTACGATTTTTTTATTTTTGAGTGGAGAAAAAGATTTCCAGTTGGTGGCTAATTCCTACGTAAATTGGCCCAAGGAAACGATTGCGACCGGTCCAGTGAAGGTAAAACCATTGGGTAAAACATGTCGCTGAATTATCGAAGATATTTCGATATGTTCAGAGCGCCTTCATTTCAGGAGGATGCCACTTTCTCTACAATTCCTCAAAAGTGTGATGTATCGAAAACGGTTGCTCCGATCCGGGCGGGAACCCTCCCTATCGATCCATCGGTCGATTCTACGTCGGACTGCTTACCTCTATACTCATTCCGAGACAAAAAGTCTCGAAAAAAAATTTCGTCAAAAATTTGGACGATGTAATCCCTTATGATTTCTTCAAATTTAAGTGGGGAAAAAATGTCGAGTAAGCGGTTGATTCCTACGTAAATCCACCCGAAGTAGCGATTATGATCGGTCCCGCGACGAAAAAACGTGTCGGGGCCAAGTTATCAAAGATATTTCGATACGTTCTGAGTGCCTTCATTTTGGAAGGATGCGTCAGTACCAGAGTACCTACATATCTGGACTCTGGAGAGAAAATGGGACCAATTTCGAGTTTCGGGGAGAGATAAAAATTCTGAACCAAAAATACCTCGCCCAAATGTTCCATGTCTGATGATGTATGAATTGCTACTTAATTGAAAAAAAAATTGTGACCAAGAGCAAAAAAATGAAAGTATGCCCGTATGAATCTGTAGTTTCTTTTTTGAAATAAACACACTGTTTTCATACATTTCCACAATTTTAATTCATACATATTTTTACAGCAAATTACAAAGAAGAGAAGAAGAAAAATAATAATATCAATGCACATAGTTTTCAAAACTTGAGCAGGCTTGCACATTTATTTAAACACTGCTAATTGCGGTGAGTGATAAAAAAATAAAATTGCAAAAAAAGACAGAATAATCTCACATTAACACATTTTGGGGAAGAGTATAATTTTGTTTACTTGAAACTTTCAAAATTTATTGTATGCATCACATACTCTTTAACACAGTCAATATAATACTTTTTAGGACTATCACATCCATAATACTTAAATTCTGTTATTCAAGTTACAAACTTACTTTATACACACATTGTAAGAAAAGTCTTGAGTATCCAAGTTTTTAACTTTCTAAGCCACTCTGAGTGAAAGACTTGTCCGATGAACCTTGACTTTTACGAAGGGCTGATTATGCTGGCTGATTATGAATGATCATATTGTTATGCCGATAAGAACCAGGTCATTCTACTTTTACAAGTTTTCAGGAAGCGCAAAAACTATTTTTAGTATTTTAATCTATCATTAATATCCACTTACGTTTCTGACCCTCAAAATGGCTTTAAATATGAAATTATTTGGGAAAAACACAAAGAAAAAAGTGTGAATGCTAAAATAGCGAAAAGTTGCCAAAAAGTGGGAATAAATTTTACATTTCAAAAATTGCAACTTATGGAATGCTAATTTACCAAAAAATGTTGCTAATTTAGCAACATGTTTTGCTTCGATTAGAATTTTTTTGAAAGTCTGGCATCATTTTACGGTACAAAAGCAATATTTTTTGCAATTTTAGCAATACATTTTGCTGAAAAGGCATTTTTCAAAATGCAATTTTTGCAATGTAAAGAGTATTCCCGGTTTTTAGCATTTTTTTTTTTGCAATTTTAACAAAGTATTTTTTTCTGCGCAAACAACAACAAAAAAACAGAAAAAAAGAGTTATAATTGATTTCATTTTTCTACTTAACACTTCCAATACCACGATTGAGTATATTTGTTTCTGAAACTAAGAGAAACTAAGAGTGTCACAGACAATTTCAGTTTTTCATTCACAATAATTGCGGCTCCAAATTATTAACATTTTTTTAAGAATGTTACTTAGGGCGCCTTCAATCAAGTGAGTATACAAAATCGGCACTGTGTAGCCATATTTAACTATACCCAATTAATTTGAGCGATAGAGCATTGATTTTCTTTCTGAACATGGTCATAAAAGGGTTTAAGACTCCCAAACCAGGGGAAGGAGGTGGAAATTGAAAAATCGAGCGAGGAAAAAAGAGTTGAAAAATAAATAGATACAAAAGAATTAGAGCAGAACGATCCCATTTTAAAATCTTTTAGAAAATTACTTTATTTTACATCTATTATCACCAAAATTTTGTTTTCATCTCACGAGTATTTTCAGTTTTTCCTTAAATAAAAACAAAGTAAATACCAAGGAATCACATTGATCACTGGAAATCAAGATACTTTTTTATACTTTCGAGATGATTTAAGAGGAAAAAAACAACTCTTAGGTCTGTTTTCAGTCAAAATATCGATAAATAACAAGTTTTGATGCATCGATTGACATCAACATTAGCATCGAATCAATTCAATGGCAGAAAAACATCGAAACTTCCATCGATGCATCAAACATCGCACAGGCCTACGATGAAGCGAGAGGGATAGTTTATTTATTTATTTTTATTTTTATTTGCCAATATTAGTACATGTAACATACAATGTTATGGTACAAGTCAAAAACATACGTAACATAAGTTGGCAAATAAGTTGGCAAATAAAAAATAAAATAAAGATTCTTGGTCTTTGAAAATACAGAATATGTAAAAAAAAAAAAAAAAAGGCGAATTTGTGAATATTTCAAGACTAGCTTCAAATTTGGAAAATTGGTTTGGAATTGGTTTGGAATGCTATGCGAGTTTTTCTGCACAGCCGATTACGACCGATGAGTGCTTTGTTGGCTAACCATTGACTCCCGTAAAGTCACACTAAAACTGTCTATTCTAGTTGCACTACGGTTGTTGAGATGACAGAACAATCTTGGATCTAAAAATAATCTAAAGAAAAATGATCGTGCGAAGGCAAGAAAGAGTGCAATTGTACTGCACAGTTCCTTGTACTGCGCTTTTATGTTGATGACATCATCATTTAAGAGTACAAAAACTCTTGAAATAAAATTACAATTAGTGAAACCTATCACCACAGATAAAAATTAGGCACTTTACGTTTAAAACGATTGCAACCCTACTAAGCAGAAAACAAAACAGCTGCAATTAAAAAATAAAATCATATTTACACACGAAAGAGTTAAAAAATAATGCAGTCTAAGCGCATCAGTAGTTCATAATAACTGCTCTAAATTGTAAACCTTATAACTCTGAATTTTGCTAACGAACGAATATTATTTTTGCACAAATAAGTAGAGCCATTCTGTATTTTAATGACTGATTTTGAAGACCTTAGTCTGGCTCTGAAGCGAGAAGTGAGAAACAAGAAACGGAACAGACAAGTGGCCATGAGAGCCAAACGTTTTCTTCACTTTAGGCTTGTCCTTCATCCGAAAATAAACTATTACTGTTTAGCTTAGGATGATTCCAGGGCCGATTGGTCCACACAGAGGACACCACATCACGCTGCTCATCAACAAGTCGACAGTTTTTGGCTAAAATTTATGAATTTACTCAAAAATTATAAGTTTAAGGAACGTTGGCATCTGCAGAGACAGGAGACCATGCACTAGCCGCTCGCGCGGGAGACAATTTATTTTTGGAGGCTCAACAAAATAAAATGGGGAACAACGTCCGATGGTCACTATGTGGATTGTTGACCAATGACAAAAACAATGATGCTTTGTTCTGATTGGCTACTGACATCAACATCTTTGCTCAATAGTCCACATAAGAGCCGTTGGACATTGCTTTGATGCAACCCCAAAAAACCGTTGCAACTTTGGGCGAGACAGCTAATGCATGGTCTCTGTTGTCTTTGGGCACCTGCAAGCATACTTGAGGAAGATACCCTGAAAGTTTCAAGTTGTAAAACTTAAAAATAAAGTCAGGATTTAGAATATACAAAAATTCCCATGAACATCTATGAGTGCAAGTGAGGCAGATAGACATATGTAGTATCAATCGTACTCACTCGCACTCATTAAGCTTAGGGCGAAATGAATTTTCTAAATTTCTGCTTTAATTCTCAACCAATTTTGTTTGTTTTGGACTAAAAAAATCCATAAAAAGACTACGCAGGTTCCAACATTCTAAGATTTTGCGTTTTTTGTTTGTTTTCAATTTAAAATGCCTCAACCAATTTTGTTTGTTTCGGACTAAAAAAATCCATAAAAAGACTACGCAGGTTCCAACATTCTAAGATTTTGCGTTTTTTGTTTGTTTTCAATTTAAAATGCCTCAACCAATTTTGTTTGTTTCGGACTAAAAAAATCCATAAAAAGACTACGCAGGTTCCAACATTCTAAGATTTTGCGTTTTTTGTTTGTTTTCAATTTAAAATGTCAAAAACGAGAGTTCGCAAAAGCGAATAATGACGCTATCCATCGAATTAAAATCTGGAAAAGTTTTGCCTAGAATCACCTTAAAGGGAGCAAACTTCCTTTTGCTTGGATATTTTTTTTTACAGAGTTTTGTTCATCGCATAATGGTCTATGATCAAACTCGAGCCAAATTTTTTAGAATACATAATTTTTTAGACATGTACAGAAATGGTACACACATTACCATAGGTTTGAATGAGGTTTGTAAAATTTTATTTCACTCTGATACAGAAGTTTTTAAATGATCCATGTTGACAAAGCCGCAGCCAGGATATTGTGTTTCTCTCTCTTAGCCCATTTAAACGAATGCGTTAGAAAAGGACAGAACCGGGGGCTGAAGTCACTAGACAGCCCCTATATCCATCCTTTTCTAACACATGCGTTCAAATGGGTTAAGAGAAAGAAAGAAAATATCCTGGCTACGGCTAAGCATGTTGAGGCAGAACGCTACAAACGCCAAGCGTGATTTATGCTCTTTCTGTAGTAGGGCTGTACTTGAATAAGAACTCTGGAAGAAATTAGAAACCCCAAATCACAATCCAAAACCAGCGTAAATAACACTTGGCGTTTACAGCGTTCCTCTTTAGCATGATAGTGCTTCTTTTCAGCAAAACAGTGCTGAGATAGTCACAAGAATTTCTGATAAAGCTGACTTCATTTATTAAGTAGAGTGGGCTACAACTTTAATGAGCTGAAATCTGGGATCCTTAATAGATCCTTTTAGTTAGCTAATGAATTGATCCATTGGTTGCTTACAAACCCTGATTCAAAGCATTTTTTCATAAAAAAAAAATGTTGAAATGGAAAGTACAGCATAAAAATGGAAAAACCAATACATACAACTATGCATTAATAAAAGATTCTTGGTCTTTGAAAATACAGAATATGTAAAAAAAAAAAGGAGAATTTGTGAATATTTCAAGATTAGCTTCAAATTTGGAAAATCGCAGAGACAAACGTTCCATTATTTAGAGAGAAACATCTTTTTACACGATATATCTTTAGTTCAAATACCCACTAGAGATCTTCCTTAGAATAATGGAACAGATGTTGTTTCAGTGTTTTTCAAACTTTGAAACTGGTTCTCGAAAAATTTAGAAGAGCTCCTTTGTGTAACACACCCTGAATATTTTGAAACAAAGTTGGGGTAAGAAACTACAATTCGAAATGAAATTTAAGATGGTGGGCATGGATCATCAAAAGCTTAAATTTAAGGCTCCAACTTGAGCTTCTGAGGCAGAGCTGCCGTTTTGCGTATACATAATCAATGATATTTTTCTATTCACCGATGATTCCACCAGTTGAGAAAATATTACACAGTTCAGTTCAGTGTATGACTGTACAGCAAAAAAAAATTCTGATCTGTAATCTTTTCTCAATCGGTGCAAACAGCGTTTAATTATTAAAATAACCGCAAGTTTTTTTAAGTCATCAACAACTCCACCGATTGAGAAAAGATTACAGATGCGAGTATTTTCGTGCAATACAGTCATGCACTGAACTAAACTGTGTGATATTTTCTCAACCGGTGGAATCATCGGTGAATCAGGAAATGCCATTAATTATATACAAAACGGCAGCTCTGTTCTGATGATACTTTTAAACAAAGAGCTGAATATAAGCATTTGTGACTGATATGGGATCAAGAATTTTTACTTAAATTAGGAGTCAACTAGAATCTCTTTCAACAACTTTAATGGGACAAAACCTATTGATGAGTACATAGCCGTAGCCAGGATATTGTCTTTCTCTCTCTTAGCCCATTTAAACGCATGTGTTAGAAAAGGATAGATATAGGGGCTGTCGCGTGACTTAAGCCCCTATTTCTGTCCTTTTCTAACACATGCCTTTAAATGGGCTAAAAGAGAGAAAGACAATATCCTGGCTACGGTAATGGATGAGTATGATAAAGAGTATCACGGCAAGAATGGGTCTGTTCCGAAAATTTTGCAACAGTAAATTTGAGCATCAGTTTTGAAGCGAAATGATGCGGAAATAGCGATACACGCACTTAATTTTCCCAAACTTACTCCTCAATTCAAGTTTAAAGTAGGTAATTTTGTGAGTCTGTGAGTGAAGTTAGTGAATTTTAAAAGTTCTCATCATAATTCCGCTCGATTTTAATCAAGAATTGTGTGTTGTGAATTGACAGATTTGAAGTCGTTTTGAGTCGTTCATTTCAGAAAAACTGACTCCTTCATCCATGACATCGAATGACTCGAAATCGGTCACGTGACACTGTTTAAACCAATGAGATTGAGATTGAGTCCCTTGACGGAAAGATTGTATAGGGAGTCTTGACACGATGCTTTATCAATGAGCTATAACTTTAGAGTGGCAGCGGGCTGGTCCACCTTGTGCCACACAGGGTAGAAGGAATCCCGGGAAAAAGCGGAATTTGGACGGCAGATTCCAAGGTTTGAGGTTAAATTTCGTAGGTCGTTCGGAATTTGGCGGGAATTTGGACGGCAGATTCGTAGGTCGTTTCCGGCGATGTCCGAGTTTGTTTACGAAACGACCGGAAACAACCTACAAAACTTAACCTCAAAATCGATTTTTACGGCAAGATGGCGGCGCCCTAGGTGACAACAATGAACCAGCGGAACGTTCCTTGATGTGCCACTCTAAAGTTATAGCTCATTGTGCTTTATGCATTTTGACAGAAGTCGATTTAGTCGACTGCCTGAACAAATTCGAAGGTTAAGTTCAACAAAGGACCAGTGGTGGACTGGCGGATTTTCCGGCATTCCAGTCCGTTCCCATATGTTCCTCTACAAATTGACTCCTTTTGTGTGGAGCCTTCGATGTCATCGACTCCTGCTCGACTCCTTGAGAGCCTAAAACCAACGACCAATCATAACTCGTTGAGCACGTGTTGATACTCCCTATACAATATTTCCATCAAGGGACTCTAGTAGATTCCTGCTATCTCTTTTCGTTTCATTCAAAGGAGTAGAATCAACCCCATGGAGTGGAGAAGTATTACAATTCCCTCTCAACCATCAGAGAAGATGGCTATAATAGCGTTCTTCAGCCGGAAAGAGTAGTAGTAGTAGTAGTAGTAGTAGTAGTAGTAAAGTCCAGCTGCCCAAACCTTGAGTTCGTTACGCTTGTATTTCAAAGCGAACGACTGGACTGAGAATACAAAAAGCGAGATACCTACCAAGGTACCTCACTGTGAGGAAAGGGGACAAAGGGGAAACCGCACCAAGCGTGACACCCTCAGGAAAGGAGATATCTCAAGAGCACACTAGGACTGGTATGCTCTTGGAATTTTTTTGGGCAATCTGTGTGTCTCTCTATGATATATTCTCTCTCTCTCTTGTCTCTTTGCCCTTTTTTTTTTTTTTTTTTTTTTTTTAAACAAAGAATAGCATGAGAAAGTATTGTCATTTTTTGCATCAATCTACAACCAAATCCATGATTCAAAATTGCTGTAGCAAAAGTTTCCAAACAGTCCCAGTAACTTAGAGAACACTAACTTAAACAAGAATAAATAAATACTGTACAAAAACAATGGTATGAAACACAGCCATGGGTAGAATAGAAATGGTGAGGAAATTTTGTAACATACTTCTTGACGAACTATGATGTATACTAAGAAAGTTGGAATGCAACCATATCCATCGCACAGATTGGTAAAGAGGAATAGTCTAATTTTGAAATGAGCCTCTTCTTATGGATGAAATCGAGCGTCGTTTCATGGATAGAGCTGCTTGATTCCCTTGGTGGAATGATACAGCTGAGATTAACCTGAAATAAGGGGAACAAAAACATAGAGTATTAGAAACAATACAGCAATGCTCTTTCAACGTAAGTGCACCCGAAACTCTCACTGGGGTATGGGGCATGCGTAAAAAAAAAAAACTTTTGACAACATTTTGAAGGTGACGCCAGGCAAAACTTTTCCAGATTTCAATCCGATGGTTAGCATCACTAGTCACTTTTGGAAAAGGTCATGTTTCTGGCATTTTAAATTGAAATCAAAGAATAAATGCAAAATCCAATAACGTCAGCACCTGCAAAATTTTTTTATGGATTTTTTAAGCCCAAAACGAGCAAAATTGGTTTAGAATTAAAGCCGTAAATTATGAAATTTATTTTGTCATAAGCGTAGTGAGTGAGAGTGAGTGCCAGTGATAAAACGTCTATCTGCCTCACTTGCACTCATTAAGACTAATGGGAATTTTCGTATTTCATAATTTACGGCTTTATTTTTGAGTGTTTCAGCTTGAAACTTTGAGGGTATCTTCGTAAAGTATGCTCGCAGGTTAGGTTAGGTGATCCTCTGAAACATGCCTGAAAATGGAAAAAAAAATCCAAATATTGCCGCAGCAAAATAGTAAGTTGATGTTTCACTTTCAATAGAGAGTCATACTTGGCAAAAGCTTTGAACCAGTATTGCCACATTTTCTTACAAATTACAAAATTTTATAAATATTAAGTCAAACCAGAAAAATTGGATAGTTATCCGATTGGCAACACAGCTGGAATAGCCTTTTTGATCTCATATAATATTAACAAATTATTTACCTGTGCACTGTCTATCCGAGAGCCAGAACTGATACAAGAATCAAGATGTGTTCTATGTACGATGAGCCCTGCTGAAGGCGTCTCAAAATTGTTTAATGTGACTAGAGATACTAAATGTAAATCGGGCTGAAGCGCCCTATCAGCGAGGCTGATTTGCTGATTAATAGAGACGGCCGACTTCGAGTCCCAAATTAATTTGGTAACGGGATAAAGTAATGATGAGAGGGCATCGTGAGCTGCTACAGAGAGTGCGCCGTGCGTATCTCCGACTAACCTCTGGAAATTCAAAAGGTGTAATGAAACAGAGAGAAATCAGCGAAATAAAAGATTAAAGGTAAAAATATTTACTAATTGGTTTCCGGTTAGTAGGTCTACAGTAATATGGACTACATATAAAATTTCTACGTAAGTGTGTCTACGAAAAAAATGCCTACCTTGAAAAATGACCATAGGTGCCGCGTACCTAAACAATAATCTTTGGCGAATTTTCAACTTTTGTTCGTTTAAATAAAAAAAAAAACTTGCCCAAAACTTAGTTATTTTGCTTTTAAAGTGTTTCTTATTGAAAAAAGAACACTCAAACTCATTTTCTTTAATTTTCATTTAGTAATATCATAAATAATGTTGACAAATTCCAAAGAGTATCGGTCTAGATGCGCCTCCAATTCTGAAACTATCTCTACACGCAAACTAGGCTGGTTTTGTGCAGTTGAAAACAATACCCAGTCGGTAACCCTTATTAATGTTAAAATTACCCATAAATAGAGGGTTTGCGTAATTTAGCTGAAACCCTTTAGCAAAACTGCTTTGTAAGAGATTTTAATCATGTAAAAGTAACCATTGTCGATCAATAATTACTTAGTTTTTTTTTACAAACTTCTGTGGCTCAATTCTCCCAAAATGAGATTTGGAGCCAGATAATTTTATAGTTTTTCTACAGCTTAGGCTAGCTTTAAATTTTTAAAGCTCTTGCGTGGGTAGAATTAAAGAGAGATCTTACCTGACAACCTGGATTGATACTCTCAACCATGAGTCGGTACAAACTGAGAGTAGGTACATTATCGGTTACACCTTGTCCTAATCCTAAATTGTCATCCTGCATCAACCGCCTGTCCTGCATAACCTGGTATCGAACACAATCCATGATCAAAAGTTAATTGAATGAATTGAGACAGTTTACTTAGTTTTCAGACTTTCAAATTTAACGATAGTTTAAAATTTTCAGAGCGATCAAACTGATGGGTATCACTTTGTTTTGACCTGCAAGCTTACTGTTTATATGGTGCCAACTCAACCACACAGATATGGTTACAGAGCATCATTTAGGCACCAACCGCTACTTCATTCACTGACATGGCAACCACCAGTGTGTGGGAAAGTAACTCAAGACTTGTGCGCTGATTGCCTGACCATGGCAAAGCAGCACTATCATCCCTGGCCAATCCAAAGACAATATATAATAGAGACCACGCACTAGCTGTGGCACGGATCCGTTTTTTGGATCTCAACAGGAATTAACACAGGGAGCATGAAGGAGCACCAATTAGCACCATCCAACATGGACGTGTGGTTGAATGATGCAATTTCGGTGCTTTGGTCTCAATAGACAAAAAGCTCAACGACTTTTCTCATCAGTCAACGTATGGTCCATGTTTGCAGTGTTCTGTTGAGACTCCCCAAAAAAAAAAAGTTGCCACCGCGCAAATATGGGCAAGACAGATAGTGCGTAGTCTCTATTATATAACGTCTCTGAGCCAACCATCACACAATCCACGCACATACAACGCAGCTCTCCTTGGAACACAGATCACCCGATCATGAAGTCGGTCCAGTCAAGCTGATGGAAAAACTTGCGGATATTTCAATAATTAAACGGCGATTCCATCAATTAAGAAAAGATTACAGATTAGAACATTTACGAGCATTACAGTAATAAACTAAACTGAATTGTTTAATCTTTTGTTCAACCAGTGGATTCATTGGTGAATTGAAAAATGCCATTAAATATACATTAAGCTGCAGCTCTGGTGTCTTCAGTGCTTTTAGATTTAGAGGATCTAATTTTTAGAGTTGAAATTGAGAGAATAATTAGAGTAGGCACCTCAAATTGACCCTCTTTCAAGGATGCAGCACCCAACGGTTGAGCCGATAACAGAGTCATCCGTAACTTGCTGTCTTCTATGAAAGCAGCACTTGCCATCGGATAGTAATTGGCTTGAAGAGGGAGTTTCTTAAATCGCTGTCTTTTGACCATCTGTAAATTCAAACATTTTGATTCCAAAGTGAAAATGGTACATTGAACACAAAACACAATATTGAAAGGAGCACAGAGGATACGACAATAGCTTTCTTCTTTTGAAAATCTGGACATTCATTTTAGAGAGGACAATGGCAGAATTACAATTAATGGGGAGGTTGAAGTAGTCTCCTGTTTTAGGTGTTGCAAGAGTGCAAAAAGTGCCATGCTTTCCACATTTTCTCACGACCAAAAACTGATCTTCCACAAAAAAAAAAAAATCCGTTCCACAAAAATTTTACAAAAAATAGGTCGATGAGGAATCACGTTAATAATAATTTTTTCTTTTTGCTGGGCATCCTAGTCTATTTGTATGATTATATACAGAAACAAACAAAAAAGCACACGACTAGAATTGGAAAAAAAGACCAAATGACTTAAAAAAGAAAATAAAGATTAGGAATAATCCGATAATATCAGAAAAATAGACAAAGAAATAGAAGCAAAGAGTACCTGCAAACCATTCAGATCCGTATAGAATACATCGTCATTTTGAATGTTGGTTGAAAGTAACATTGCGTATTCCGTATTACTAACTCTCAAGTCGATGATATTCTGGATACCAATGAATTGTTCCTCAGGCCCTGGAAGAAATTAGGACCAATTCATTTTCAAAAACGGGAAGAACATATAAAATGATGTATCAAAAACAAAGGCTGAAAATAAAAGCAATCTGACCAGTAGGTAGCAGCACTATGCTTCACAGTGCTTGGTGGCTTAAGGTGATTCCAGGCGAAACTTTTCCAGATTTCAATCTGACGGATAGCGCCACTAGTCGCTTTTTGGAAAAGTTGTGTTTCTGGCGTTTTAAACTGAAACCATAGATAAAACACAAAATCCAGTAATGTCAGCACCTGCAAAATTTTTTTATGGATTTTTTGAGCCCAAAATGAGTTAAATCGGTAAAAAACTGAAGCCGTAAATTATGAAATTCGTTTCGCCATAAGCTTAGTGAGTGAGAGTGAGCGCGAGTGATGATAAGTCTATCTGCCTCACTCGCACTCATTGCGGCTAACGGGAAGTTTCGTGTTTCAGCCTGAAACTTTCAGAGTATTTTCCTGAAGTATGCTCGCAGGTGCTGACGTTCCTCAAATTTGTGTTTTTAGCGTGAATTCGTCAAATTTAGTAACACCTGTTGACTTTTTGAGCAGCGCGACGTGGCATCTACAGTTGGAACTAATCGACCCTGGAATCATCTTAATTTACGTTGTTTTAATTGGTTTTATTTGTTTATTATTGCCACTGAAAATGATTTAATAATGAAAGGCCTATTTAACAGTAGATGTATTTAACAGTAATGACTTAAAAGAAAGGCCTATGGCTCTCTGAGTGAGTTTTTTTTTTAATTTAAGACAAGATTGGCTGATTATTATGACTTTGTTTTCATTTTATTTTTCTTTTAATCCATTAAGGTGAACGCATTGGTAACAGACACTTTTCTTTTCCATCTAGGAATATTAAGAAATCGGAGCTCATTTTGCTTGTGTTGTTATTTTCAGTGAAATGGGGTAGTTGCAAGGGTCTGAAATGTTCTGTTTTTTGTAAAGAAAATGAGCTGAGAACAAAGATGCCTTTGGTTTCTAATTAAGTCCCATTGTTCCGTAAATGTTATTTTGGCTCAAAATACGTTGTTTTAAATGGGAATTCCACTTAGTGACAACACTACATACACGATTTTTTACAACTTTTCATGTGCGTATCTCCAAAACCGGGACACTTGAGAAAAAACCAAAGGCACCATTGTTCTCAACTCATCAAGTACAATAATTTTATTTACAAAAAACACACAATTTCAGACCGTTGCAACTGCCCCATTTAGATACCATACAGAGTGCTTCAAATACAAAGTTTTATGAATTTGCAAGCCTGCATGCCACTGACATATTCATTGAACAGAAAAAATCATTAGGTACTCTCTACAATCTCCCGTTCAATCATTCATGCAGGGATGTCTTTAAAAAAAATAAACTGCTCACACTTCCATCACTTTATGTCCTAGACCTGTTCAAATACTCGCTGAACAATAAAATTATTTACCCATCAATGATTCAGCCATCTCAATGGCACATTTACATTAAGCCACCCCTTGTTAGACTTAAAATCCTTGAGATTAACATTAGTATTGCTGTAGTAAATATCTTTAATGTTCTCCCTCTTTCCCTCCGAGAACTTTTCCGAAGAAATGAAGCTAATATGTTTCTAAGAGGTCTTCATAACTATTTATTAAATAAGGCAATTTATTCTTTAGCTGAAATAGTATAATTAAGCTAAGCTTAGAAGCAAATCCTCTGTATGTGTAAATACCATTGTTGTTTTATCCTTTTTTTGTTATTATTTACTTGTATTATAGTCCTTAATAGGGGCTAATGTACTAAAAAAAAAAAAAAAAAAAAAAAAAAAAAAAAAAAAAAAAAAAAAAATGGAGCTCTCATTGCAGAGAGATCGGAGGATAAAGACAGCCACCTCATGTAAACAATTATTTTAGCTGGTTCTCATGTAACCTCTTCAGGGACACTCTCACAATGCTGAGCTTCCAGGTCTAGGGAACCCTTAATATGTTTAAGTTATCTTTTAAGCCAGAAAAAGCAGAAAATTCAGACAATCTACAGGGGGTGTCTGTCACTAAAATAAAAAAGTCTGTTACTGCTAGTAGCTATTTTGAGGTGTTTGTTACTGTAAAATCTGTTTTTATTTTCATATTGGTTTTTTTGAGCTTATTATTATGTTGAATGTATGATGTGATCATTCAAATGAAAGCTTAAGGTCTGAATTTTAATCTTAGCCCGAAAAATTTGAAATCCGTTGAGTTTATTGAAGAACTGAATCCTCTAAAAATTCGCTTAAGGGCATCTCTTACCGTTGCATTCACCTTAAATCTTGTAATGGGTCTGTTGCATACTTTTGCTACAACAATATAGAGCCTTGATTCGTATGTAAAATTCGGCAAAAATAACGATGCACAAATCAAAAACAATCAAAATCCACTCATTAACTCAGGAAATCACTTCAACTTTAAACAGCCCGCGCTACACTAGACACAATTTGCACCCGTATACTACTACATAGACGGAACCACCGTGCATAAGTAAACAACATCGTAACTACAAAATGATGGATTTTTTTTTTTTAATACGTGAAATATAAGCTGCATTTGCTGTCTGGTCTTTTCGGTTCATCAAAGATTACAAAATAAGAAATGTTTAGAAATGTGCGCATCTAAACGAAACATTCCAATGTTTGTAAGTTTTGTTCATGTTTACAAAAACGAGGTGGTTCCATCTATGTAGTTATAAGTCGGTGATATAGTGTCTAGTGTAGCGGGGGTTGTTTGAAATGGAAGGTATTTTCTGAGTTAATGAGTGGATTTTGAAAGTTTTTAATATGCACATCGTTATTTTTGTAGAATTTTACTTTACAAACAATGAGTTATATTGTTGTAGCAAAAGTACGCAACAGACCCATTTGCAATGTTTCAAGATACAAAATGATTATATGTTACCAAGGAAATGATAGATTTCAATCGTGTGAACCAGCAGCGATTCAACAAAAAGATGAACTTGCGAAAGAACCGGACCCTCGACAATGACGACAACAGGATGTTGAGCCAAAACTGTTGTGGCCTCACCATCAGGCAAGAAAAGATATGCCCCGCTCCTTTCGTGTCCAAGCCTTGCTCGATACCTGAAACATTTAATTTATTTATTTATTTGAACAATGATTGTTCCATAAGGGCTCAGTAACATTATCTCTTAAAAAAGGGTTATCAGATCTAAACTATGGACTTGAAACTGTGCAATAAAGTATAAGTAATGAGTCTGTTGCAACCTTTTGAAACAAGTATGGTTTTATTGCATGTTATACTCGCTGAAATAGACTTGTTCAGAAAGATCACAGAACTGGAAGAGGAGGATTTTAGACGGCATTTTTGGTCCAAAAAACCTTGGAAATTTTAACCCTTCTTTCATTTTTACTTTCTCAACACCCCCCCCCCCCCCCCCCCCCCGGAGAGAAGTATTGTAATCATGAAAATTTTGGAAGTTGCGGTTTTTCCATTTCTTGGCATTGCATGTCCCCCCAGGCTCAAAAATCGTAATCCCAAAAATGTCTGTCCATCCGTCCATCCAACCATCTGTGTGTCTGTGACACATCATAACTTCTATCCTATGTGTCAATTTGCATTCAAATTTGGCAGGAAGGGCTCTTTCTGATAGTTCGAGATTTCAGAGCTGCCTTTTCGCGTATAATAAATGACATTTTACAATTCAGCGATGATTCCACCGGTTGAGAAAAGATTACACAGTTCACTTCAGAATATGACTGCACTACACAAAATAATCTGATATGTGATCTTTTCTCAATCGCTGGAAACGCTGTTTATTAATTAAAATATCCGCAAGTGTTTTGAAATCATTGATTACTCCACCGGTTGAGAAATGATTACAGAAGCAAGGAATTTTGTGCATTACAGGCATACATTGAACTGAACTTTGTAATCTTTTCTCAACCGTTGGAACCATCAGAGAATTGAAAAATACCATTAATTACAGACAAAACGGCAGCTCTGCTAGATTTACTATAATTTACCCGGTGAAGTTAAGACCTCACAAATTGTGACCAATGACCTGTCATATATTCATTGAACTTACACTTACTTTACAAAATTTAAATGGACAGGTAGCGTTGTCTTATGATTTTTCAAGGTCACTGCTTTCAAGAAGCCAGTTTCTGAAAACGCAACGGCAATGCGGTCATTCTGGATTAAGAACTCTTTCGCCACGTCATGTTCGTCGACCAAGTTCATGACATGTATCACTTTTTCAATGTCAGAGTTTTTATTGTAAACTGTGAGGTGAGCTTTCTTGGCGCTGGAAGAAAAATAAAAAATGGTTAGTGACATACTTAGGGAAGGGAAACAATGGATCAAATATAAATAATATTATATTACCCGCGTATTTACCCAAAAGTAATAAATATCCGGGTACTATACATCACTGCTTGTGACGATGGCCCTTGGACCTGAAGATGAAAGGGAGTGTATAGGTAATTCGCTTTTAAAAAAGAGATCAGGGAACAAATAGAGTAAGGGACAGACTGTACTCAAGCCTGATGAATGTTCAGGGCACAAGTTAGTTACAGCACGTTCTGACTAGACACATTTTTGGTTTTGGTGAAGGATTAGCCGACTAGGTCGTTTCCAGGGGACGCCCGATTGCTTGAAATACTTAGGGTCAAGGTAGTACAAGCTGTGAACGCAATCTACGAGGAAGCTCCTGCAATGCCCCCCTTAACTTATGTTGCTGAATACTGGGGGGGGGGGAATTTAATTTGGAGCTTGCAGACACGAAAGAAGAAGTTTAGACACAAGTCACTTACGCCCTCAACATCCATCAGGCTTGAAGACCGCCTGTCCCACACTCTATTTGGCCCTAGGTAAGTGATTTGTGAATTCTTCATTATTTTGACTCAATTAGCCAACTTTACTCAATTGTCCTTCATTAGCGTATTAAAACAATTAGAACTAAACAGCCGGAAAAACAGTTCAAGAAAAACAATTATAATGGGAGCCAGGCCAACACAAATAAATAAATCTCCAAAATATTTTGATGCTCTCACAACACAATTTTCAATCGGGGAAAAAGGAAAAAAAAAAATAAATAAAAATAAAAATGATACTCAAATGAGGATCACATTCCATTCCACTCAAGTATAAAGAGGAACTTCAAAAACTAAATTAGAGACTAAATTAGGGACTTAATTAGCATCTGGGATGAGGAAACACAAATAATGAAAACTTCATACTTCTGGATTTCAGCTGTCATCACAAGATATGTCTTGAGTTCCAACGGCCCAATCTCAGCGACGAAAAACACTTCAAAACACTTTTCCATTCTAAATTCGGTGCGACAAATTGTATTTATCTGATACGCAACTTCGACTCCTGAAGAATCAACAATCTGAAAACGAGATTAAGAAAACTTGATTACAGCAAAAACCAATTGATCAATAAATGATCAGCGAATGATTAATAAAACTACACAAAAGCAATTCTACGAGGTGAGAGACCGATTTGGGGCAGAAGTCTTTCGAAAACCATTGTTCAGTTGCTCGTTAGATAAAGTTGTCTCCAGAGCAACCTTTACGAGCGACTGAACAATGGTTTCCGAATAACATCCGCCCCAAATCTGTCTCACACCCAATAAAAATCACTTGGGTGTAGTTTTATCTGTCCGTTTAGCTATGAGGCCTCTAATCAGCTCGCAGCTCTGTTTAACTCATTGAACGAGTGGAGTAGGATTGTGCAGTACTGATTTTGGCATTTTTTCGGAATTTAGCTGTACCTCTGACTGCAGCCTCTAAACGAGTGAGACTGATACAACTGTCGTGGGTAACATAAGTCAGAAGCCAACTAAATACTATAAAACTGTCAAAGAATTGATACAAAGCATTCCCGAATAATAATATCTTCGAATTCCCTAAAAGTTACGTAAAATACCTACCGAAAAATGAGCTCGTTTGGTATTTTACATAACTTTAAAGGAATTCAAAGGTATTATAATATGGGAATGCTACTTTAACAGTTTCATAGTATTTAGTTGGCTTCTGGCTTACATTACCCACGGCAGTTTTATCAGTATCACTGGTCTAGAGGCTGTTTTCACTGATATAGCTAAATACCGAAAAAATACCGAAATCAATACCGCATAACCCTTGTAGAGAATACAACTTACCTTGACAACAGGGGAGGAAACTCTCAATGAGATCAATTCTTTCCTATTCCTAGTGAGAGAGTTAAAAAGTACAACTCGCTGAATATTGTTATCTCTTGTTAGATAGATAACATATCTATCTGATAGACTGGACGGATTCTTGTGATAGTCATCAAAGTTGAAGAATACTGTATCAGAATGCAATAAATGATCCTGGGAGACCTAAACAGAGAGAAGAGAACATTTATTTTATTTATTTATTATTTATTTATTAATTCATTCACACAGTAGCCACAGCAGTGGTAGCTTTGGTACAGGTCAAAACAAAACAATGCAACATGATTCGGTGATCAGTTTAAAACAGAGATTACTGAGACTCTAGATATGACACAACAAAAAGTATGTTAAGATGATTCCAGGCGAAACTTTTCCAGGTTTCAATCTGATGGGTAGCGCTCTAGTCACTTTTGGGAAAAGTTACGTTTGTGGCATTTTACATTGAAAACAGAAAGATTCAAAATTCGAGAACGTAGGCATCGGTATAGTTTTTTTATGGATTTTTTTGGCCCAAAATAAGCAAAATTAGTTGCGAATTAATGCTATAGTATTGGAAATTCATTTTGCCATAAGATGCAATCAATTAATGTTAATTCATTTCATTAATGAGTTGATTTAATATTTTAATTAATTGATTAGTTACTAAAAAGTACGAGAGATAAGGATCAAAAAATAAGGCCCGGAGAGCACTAAGGTCTGAGATTGTCAAAAAGTGGCCAAAAATCAAAAAGTAACACTATCTTCAATTTATCAATTATTAAACTTTCAAGATCAATTTTAGTCATAGGAAATACTTCTAAGAAGTAACTAAAGCCTGAAAATGTCACTGGAAAGTTTAAATTAATCTCAAAAAGGTCAAAAGCGATGATTTTTATTGATATCTATTTTTCACTAATTTTTGACCACTTTTTTTTTCGATCGCAGACCATAGAGGGGGGGGGAGAGAGGACCAAAAATGAAGGAGGCGAGAAGATTGTATATTTTCCTTACCTTTTCATTGGTTAGGAGCAAATAAGCAGATTTTTGGATGACCATTTTACAGATTTCCATAGCTTTAAGCATTCTGAAAGAGTTAAAAAATCATTTGTAATTATAAGCTGTATTGTTGAAGCTTTCGGCAAATCTAGATTGTGGCTGAAAAAATTAGCTTCTAATCCTTAAATTAGCTGAAAGTTACATTATCAAAATAGTATTTTGCGAGCCAAATTCCCATGGACCTGCATCATAATTTTTGCACCATTTTACCTGCATTAAAGTCAATGCCCAAATTCGCTGACATAAAAGTTTACAAAAGACCCACCATTGCCAAAATCAATATTCGTTTGATAATGGTTTAATCATTTATTTTTAGAGAAGACTATATAAGTATTTAAAGACAGGCAAACATTTTGGATGGAGAAAAAATGACAGGAGGGTGTAATGAACAAACTTACTTTTCCGCATAATCTTTGACAACGTAATCCTTAGCCGTGCCTGTGATACCATCGTGGTGCTGAAACAAAGTAAGACTGCTACGGGCCTGAAACAATTTTTCAATGATTCCAAAATCAGGTTGCAACAGCCACTCAGTCTTCTCTGGTTCAGATTTTTGGAACATTTGCCATGCCAGGGTGAAAATCATGTCAGCAGTTCTAAAATCAAACATGATAAAAAAAAAAAAAAAAAAAAAAAAATTAAATAAAAAATATTAAAATTAAATTATTAATTATTATTATTATTATTAGTTCAAATTAAAATTGAAATAAAATTAACAAGCATTAACTGTACAATCATTGAGTTTTCTTTTTTCAGATGGTTAAACTTGGATCCTAAAAAATAATCAGAGTACAAAATGGAGATTCATATTTTTTTTGGTCCCCCCCCCCCTCTCAAATAAAATCCCGAGGAATCAAGTTTTGTCACTTCTTTTTTTCGGGATTAAAAACCATTTAAATCAGTGCTTTTTGAAAAAAAGGGCCTCTTATAAATGCTGCGTCCCAATCATTACAAACTTACAAGATGATCTCTGTTGACTCTGGAGTCAACACCGCTAAATTTTCAAACAATACGTTCTTAAGATGATTCCAGGGTCGATTAGTTCCGACCGTGGACACCACGTCGCGCTGCTCAAAAAGTCAACAGTTTTTTGTTAAATTTGACGAATTCACGCTAAAAACACAAATTTGAGAAACGTCAGCACCTGCAAGCATACTTCAGGAAGATACCCTGAAAGTTTCAGACTGAAACACTCAAAAATAAAGCCGGAAATTATGAAAAACGAAACTTCCCGTAAGCCGCAATGAGTGCGAGTGAGGCAGATAGACGTATCATCACTCGCGCTCACTCTCACTCACTAAGCTTATGGCGAAACGAATTTCATAATTTACGGCTTTAATTTTTAACCAATTTTGCTCATTTAAGGCTCAAAAAATCCATAAAAAAATTTTGCAGGTGCTGACGTTATTGGATTTTGCGATTTATCTATGGTTTCAGTTTAAAACGCCGAAAACACGACTTTTCCCAAAAGCGACTAGTGGCGCTATCCATCGGATTGAAATCTGGAAAAGTTTCGCCTGGAATCACCTTAAAACTACCTCTGCCCTATATTTTAGGCAGTTCAGTTTTTTAAGGTGATTCTAGGTCTGATTAGTTTGTACCGTGAACACCACATCATGCTGCTCAAAAAGTCAATAGTTTTCGGCTAAAACTGATCAATTTACGTCAAAAACATAAATTTGAGGAACATCAGCATACTGCAGAAGGATACCTTGAAAGTTTCCAGCTGAAACGCTCAAAAATAAAGCTGGGATTAAGGAAATATAAGAATTCCCATAAGCCTCAATGAGTGCGAGTGCGGCAGGTAGACATAGTATCACTCGCACTCATTAAGCTCATGGCAAAATAAATTTCCTAAACCACACCTATATTTTTCAACCAATTTTGCTCGTTTTGAGCTGAAAAAATCTATAAGTAATAGGAATAGTAGTAAAGTCCAGTCGCCTAAACCTTGTGTTTGTTACGCTTGTATTTCAAAGAGAACGACTAGACTGAGAATACAACAGAAAAAAATTACGCAGGTACCAACGTTCTAAGATTTTGTATTTTTTATTTGTCTTCAATTTAAAATGCCAAAAACATGTCTTTTCCCTAAAGGAACTATCCATTGAGAAATCTAGAAATCTGAAATCTGGTTTCTTCTCTTGGAACCACCTCAATGAATTTCCAAAAATATGAGCTCAATTTTAAGGCTTACAGGCTAAGGAATAGAAAATTACACAACAGTCCATTACCTCAAATAAGCGATCAATTCTCGATCCATTCTTTTATAGTAAGGGCGCGAAGTGTAATAACCGCTCCAATAATGATCATCCCTATCAGCATAGGTGAAAAAGTCTCCGGATAAACTTGGGAAGGAACTTAAACTTTTTTCATCTTTAACAGCATCAAAATAGTCCGACAGCGTCCCAAACTGAATCTACGGAGACAAATTGGCAAATAGAATAAGAATCTTGGTGAACATTTTGGTGCAAGTGGACAAGAGTTTGTCACATTCTATAGCATGTAGGAAAATTGTTTTGCCAAACAGCTCAATTAGGGCATTTTCATCAAAATTTCGACTTATAGACAAACATTCCAAGTAAACCGTGGAACAATACCATTAAGCGTTCTAAATATTTGAAATCAGCGTTTCATGACCCCTATATTTTTGTACATTTTTGAGTAGAAGGAGATTGTGCTCAAAAACCATTATTTATTAGGGCAGAGTACAAAGGACTCCATAATTCTCTCAATGGGGTTGTTGTACGCTTTTGCTATACGCGGTTTAATAGTCAATTCTGATGTAAAAACCTCCAAAAATAACGATGGCAGTGATAAAAACTTCCGAAATCTACTCCTAAACTCAATAAATGCTTTTTTTTACGCGAGTGTAATGGTGCCATAGGGCAGTAATAATGGGAGATTCCTATCTTATTTTCGTCACTCTCTCTACGCTGACAAGGATGATTATCAGAGTAATTAGTCACCAAAGTAGTGATCCACATCCGATGAATGGTACCGTGACACCTGGTGACACCGGTATCAAAGGAAAGTCGTCTCCTAATAGTTACTCCTTGATGGAGTTACAGTATTGTTAGATGGGAATCTCCCATAATCACTGCCCTAAGCCACCATTACGCTCACACAAATAAAAGCGTTTATTGAGTTCAGGAGGATTTCGAAAGTTTTTAACGCTACCATCGTTATTTTTGGAGGTTTTCCCACCAGAATTGACTATTAAATCCCTTACAGCAAAAGTGTGCAACATCCCCATTTCTTTGCATGTACGGGTTTTGAAATTCATTTGACTTTTGAAATGCGTCATGAGCTTGCGATGAATACCAAAAACTCCTCTCAGGGACATGTTACTGATGGATATTTTGGGTCATAAAAAAATTGGATAAATCTAATAAACTGCTCATTAAAGTAATAACTATTGAGTCTCCTAGTAAAATGCAATCTTGCTACGACATCCGTTCTTCCTGTTTTGAAATTAAGACGCGGTTGGATAAATGAAATAAAAAATGTGTAAGTATTCTGGTATTCTCACCTCAACACCCAGACTAGGATTTGAGTTGAGATAGTCGAACATTTTCTGGTAATTGTTATACTGAGCGTCCCATTCTTTGCCGACGTCAAAACGAAAATCATCACCTAAAGGAGCTAGGACAACATTTGTTGAGAAGAGCTCTGCTTTTTTGCGATACTGATCAAGTAACAATTCTGACCTAATGGAAGAAGACAAAAGATAACACAAATCACTGCCAAAGCAAGAGAAGGATGATAGTAATACTAAGAATGATACAGTAAATTCTAAGAGTATTTTTTTTTTAAATTAATTTTTTTCACCTGTGGGTGAACAAATTTGAGGACACCAGCAAGTAAAGGTCTTACAACACAAATTTTGATTTTGGAGAGAGATAGTGCTACCTGAGATCACGTGAGAAAGAGAAGGGTAAGAGATGTGAGAAATGAACCAAACAAACCAAAAACATTGGTCCAAGACGTCATCGAACTAAAACAAATTAATAGATGGTTTTAGTGATGACTTGGTGATGACTTCACACAGCGATGAGCATTCCAAACAAAGACAAACTGTCTCTCTTGCTCTCATGTAACCCATCTCACTCTGTACTGCCATCTCATTCTAATTTCAAAAATCGTATAAAGAGACATCTTTTGTGAAATTTTTTGGCAGGAATGAATTCCTCAAGACATTTTAATGCAATTTTGATAATAATATGTCATAAAACAAGGCCTTGTAAACGAATTTCAAAACTAGAAAGAGATGGGTATACACGGGGGTCACGGGAGAGTGAGTGAGATAGTTTAGAACGCTACGCGAGTTTTATCACAACCGATTGCGACCGATGAGTGCATTGTTGTGGTTATTGGCTAACCTATGACTTTGCACTAAAACCGTCTACAGGAAATAAAGTAGAGCAACCTTTGGTTTGGAACCGCAGCCTGATTATGAGGATTAATGTGAATTAGATCATTGTTTTACTAAAACAATCTTTACATTGAGACAAGTTGGATTTGTTTCTGTTCAAACAAGCTGGTGATTTAAGAATGACTTTCAAATAAACATACCGATAAGCAAGATTGCCTGGAGTTATTTTTTGCGGAGGGACATTCCATGGACAATGGAGACCGAGCTCTGGAAGCCGCCTGAAATCGAACTGACAACAAATTTTTGGATCTGGACCGCAAGTATGTGGAATGTCATAACTGTAGAAAGGCATCATGTGGGTCAGTAAACCAGTTGATCCAGTGTTGTCTAGGGAGAGCAGAGTGCATAGAAAGGAAATTCAGATTAGAAATTAAGAAAAAATAGTATTAATAGAGGTAGAAATAGTTAATTGCAGCCATTAAAACTGGTGTTGGAGCCGGGATTCGACCAAATCCTCACAAAGATTTGGATGCGAGTTTGGTCCGCTGAAATCATAACTTCGAATCCAAATCCATTTGAGATTTCAGAAAGAAATAGTTCACTAGATGACTCCTACTCCTCCCGAAAATGTTGAATCAAATGAACATGAATTACCAGATCAAGACTGTCTTTATAATGGGGCAGTTGCAATGGTCTGAAATGTTGTGTTTTTTATAAAGAAAATGAAAGTACTTGATGAGCTGAGGACAAAGATGCCTTTGGTTTCTAATGAAGTCCCATTGTTCTGAAGATGAGATTTTGACCCAAAATACATTGTTTTAAATGGGAATTCCGTGCAGTGTCGTCACTACTCTGACTATTTTTTACAACTTTACATAAGTGTATCTCCAAAACCGGGACACTTAGGAAGAAACCAAGGGCACTATAGTTCTCAGCTCATCAAGTACTATCACTTTCTTCATAAAAAACAAAACATTTCAGACTCTTACAACTGCCCCATTGCTATTTGGTGACAAGAACCTAAATTGCTAAATTAGGCATGCATTACAGTAAATCAGCATACTGCAACCTAGGTTCCAAAGCGCTGTGAGCATTTGATCAGTTTTATGAGATGCCCTATCAAAAGATACAACCGTGTGAACAAAGTTTGCTGAGTACATCTTGACATCTTGACGCTTATCCCATAAAACGGTTTTGTAAATTAGAACTCAACACACGAGCCGAAAGGGTTAGTTTCACTTTTATCTCGCCCCACTTTTATAATCACATACCCCATGGTTGAGTCCAGCGGAACTCCAAGCTTCGATATTTGGCTAGATATTTTTTCACAATGTAATGAGTCCTTTGAATAAGGACCCCTTCTAAGTACATTTTCTTCAACAAGTAAGGTTGGGTTGGGCTGTGGCCGAACGGATCAATTTGCCAGCTATACCTGTAATAAAAAAAAAAAAAAAATTAATTTAATTAAAAGACCTAAAACTAAAATTAAACTTTTAATAAATTTAAAAACGTATAGGACTAAATGATTTAAAAGATAAGTTTAAAAAAAAAGAGCTAGTTTAGTTTTAAAAAATATTGAAAATGACAAAAATATTCTGATCAGTTCCTTTCACCGGATTGCCACAATATTTTCAATTCTTGGAATTTTCACTATTAGAACCAAATCAGTTATGATGATTCCTATGCAGCCACATGCGACACATTCTGACGAAACTGACCTTGTCTTCACCTGGATGAAAATTGAGAAATTGGTGCTACTGCATAGGAGAGGTTACGACAGACAGCTCAAGACCAGAAACAAGCAAAAATTAAAAAAATTGACAGAACAGTGGCGTTTTAAAGTTTAAATAGAAATAATATGATTTTGAGAAAAACGGAGTTAAATTTTTGGAAAGTCAACAGTCAACCAAAAAATGTATTGATTCACAAAAGTTTTTACAGCCTCTATCGGCTAAATTACAAACTAAAACTTTGTGTAGTTACTCTTAAGGGTAATAGAGAGCGTTTGGCATCAAAATATGAAAACTTATAATTTCGACCTTAACCCTTTCCACTCGTGAGCATTTTTACCCGACTGCCCAACCAGCTCGTGGAGCTTCAACAACACAATGTAAACAAACCGTATGATCTGTAAAAAACTCACATCACGGTGTACAGAGTGTACACCGGTGTAGTGCGTGATTTTTGTACTAGTTCCCGTAAAATCCGCTAAAGCTCACCATCCGTCAAGCGCGTCAAATATATCTGACAATCGAGTCTGCAGAAGGTCTCTTTTTTTATCGGAATATCCGACCTGTGATTGGAACTCAACTTTTCTCTGGTCAGATATATCCAACATCCAAGTGGAAAGGGTTAAATACATTATAATGGGTCTGTTGCAAACTTTTGCTACAACGATTAAGAGTGTTTAATCTACTGTAAAATCGCCTGAAAAGTCCATTGGTGGCATCAGAAAGTCATAAAATGCAATAATAAACTCACAAGAGGAGTTTAATGAAATCCAAGATGGCGGAAAAATATCAAGCAATTTGTATGCATGCACCACGAACATCCAAGGATGGCCAACTGTGACAACTTCACTGGAGGTAGAGGTTATGTGTTAGTTTACGTTGTGATTGGTTGTGATCGATATTGTGAGGTTGGCTATCCTCGGATGCTCGTGGTACATGCATACAAATTGCTTGATATTTCTCCGCCATCTTGGATTTCATTAAAAGCCTCTTGTGAGTTTATTAATGCATTTTATGACTTTCTGAGGCCACCAATGGACTTTTCAGGCGATTTTACGTTAGATCTATCTCTCTTAATCGTTGTAGCAAAAGTTTGCAACAGACCCATTGGATGATTTGATCATTGTTTCCTCAGTGTCAGACTGACACCACTTCAACCCAAATTGCAGTGTTCATACACAAAATCTTAACCCGAGTTCACCCTCTCGCACCTGGGATGAGCAAAAACCAAATCGTTTATGCGGGCATCTTGACTCAGGTTGAGAGGCCACTTATAAACTAGGCTAGTGTTCTTCTAAAGAAGAGACAGCACAGCACCTGATCCCCTTTTGGCAGGAACTTATCCAAACAAGGTAAAGAAGGTTAAAATTAAAGAGCCAAACCTTGAGGTATAATTCAGGTTTGTCCACAACCACTGGTGACCGTGCGTCAATTGCTGCAATGTGGCGTAGTAATGAGAATTTGCCTCATCGTTCATGACCCAGCCACCGGTAACAATTTCAAGCTGACGATTATTCAACAACCTGAAAATAGAAAAATACAATCAGATTCGTCCACTGCCAGAGTAAATTCTAGCAAAAATTTCGATTAGAACATCAACAAATTACAAAATTCACTCACAGTCATTTTGTGAAAATGACTTTAAAATTTAAGGCGTAATGGCGGAGCAATGTAGGTACCATGAGAAAATTTTGAAATCCACTCTTAAACTCAATAAACGCTTTTTATTTACGAGGGCGTAATGGTGGCCGAGGGCAGTAACAATAGAAGATTCCTATCTTAATTTCGTCACTCTTTCTATGCTGACAAGGATTAATCAGAGTAATTAGTCATCAGAGTGATGATCCACATCCGATGAATGGCACCGCAACACCTAGTGACACCAGTGTCAAATGAAAGTCGTCTCTTATTGGTCACTTCTTGATGGAGTTACAGTATTGTTAGATGGGAATCTCCCATTGTTACTACCCTCAGCCACCATTACGCCCGCACAAATAAAAGCGTTTATCGAGTTTAGGAGTGGATAACGGAAGTTTTTTGTGCTGCCATCGTTATTTTAGGAGGTTTTTACACCATAATCGACTATAAAATCGCTTATAGCAAAAGTGTGCAACAGCCCCATTTGGGACTTTCCTCAGTGAGGTCCTATAGAGAGAGTGACAAATCAGAGAGAAATCAATCTCTTATGATGCCTGCATAACTACGCTATCTTTCCTCTTAAATGGTGAAGCTACGCAGATGTCATGGAGGATTCTTGTCAAATTTGTCACTTTCTCGAACGCACAGAGGAAAGCCTCAAATTAGATAGTAATCTGCCATGGTTGCATAGCTCCACCACAGAATAATACAGTCAGAACGGAAACTCCCATAAGAGCCAATGGAAGCAAGTTTGGAATTTAACGGCACCAATAGGCAACGCTGTGGTCCTATATCCCAACATGGCGGACGTGTGTGATTTGTGTTGAAACTCATTTATTTCTGTAAATTTTGGAAAGAAATCTTAAGTTTCCGGCCTCACTTTTATTCTATTGGCATTTCAGAATGAAAATTTCGCGGATCACGCCCTACATTCTTTTTTTCGCGCGCGAATCCAGATGTAAACATCCTATATCCCAACATGGCGGACGCGAAAATAATTTGCTTCAAAATCCGACAGAGTTTCCGTTCTGATTGTATTATTCTGTGGCTCCACCATTACGCTTTAAACTTTAAAGTCATTTTGTGAGCCAGTGAGTGAAATTTGTAATTTTTCAAAGCGCTCATCATGATTTTTGCTGGCTTTTACTTGATAATTAACTATTCAATCGATGATAACAAAAATTAGCCAGAACACCACTGCGAGACTTGGAACATGGTTAGTCAAATAACATGGAACATCTTTCTTTAAACTTGCATCTCTGAGTAAATGGCTGAACTGAGTTTAACATTAAAAATAAGATTTGTGAAAACAATTACATTTTAACATTCATCTTTATTTCTTCAGATATCGTACTCCACCATAGAGAGAAGAATGACATTTCGGCCCAGATGAATTTGCGGCGGGGATCTTCCATTAATTTCACCACCATATTGTCCAAAATGTTTTTAGTATGATGTCTGAAATACTCTTCAAACGTTAGTTTCCATCCTGCAAGGAAATAGATTAAAAAGATTTTACTCACAAAATATTTAATTATTGACAGTAATATAGAAATTGATTAATTTATGTGGCAAAGCGACTGGAATATACACCATAATTTTTCATCGTTAGAGACACCAGAACTTTGTTTCCACGAAATCGCGTAAAAACTTTACATACACACTAGACAGCTGGAACCCAGGTAGGAGTAAAGATCCTAACTTCAAATTCAAAACTCGACAAACTGCGAAATCGGGCTCTTTATGCAAGTTACGTGAAATTCGCTCAATACAATATCACGTGCAAAATTTCACTTAAGAAACCTCAAAAAGTTGATGAAACTGGATTTTCTGCTTTTCTTGGGCTTCTGTGCAATGATTGTGCACAGGAAAAATTTCGGTCAGCATTTTTTTCGAAAAAGTAATTGTTAACCCTAGTCTCCTGACGGTACAAATTTGTACCACCAAATTAACATGGTTTTAAATGCATTTTCAGAAAAATCACCATGCACATCAAACTAAACGAGAAAAATTCATTCTATTCATTGAGATTGATAAAAAATTTATGAGAAGGGTTTGTAATAAATCCGGGTTTAAAGGGTTAAAAGCTTTATGCAAATTTCACAAAAGTGTAGGTTTTGAGAAAGACGTATTATTGATATAATGAGATAACTACATATTTTACAGAAACATACAGTAGATTGAACAATGCATTTGGAGGTTAGAATCATCCAAATTTTATTGTTGATGATGTGAAATAGGCAGGAATTTGGGCGATTCTGACCTCCACATGCATAGTTTAATCTGTAATATCTTATTGATTTTGGCAGTTTTTGTCAAGGAACCAGGCATGCATTTTTCAGGACGTAGAATTCATAATCGCGAAAAGATCACATTAATTTCTTGATTTAAGTAATAGCCAAAATTTCGGTTCAAAAATGCGCTTATGGGAAAATTACATAGAATCAGAATTTGTTTGTAACTAGAGGGCCTCGAACGGCAATCAATACAATACATCGCTGAACTAAAACAGTTTATACAACCGGGTCTTGGAACTGTTAAAGAGGATTTCAAGAAAAGGGAAAACTAGACACAAGATATGAGTTAGGAATTACCAGGGTCATTGTGAGAGTGAGGCATGACGAAGACTTTCAATTTATTTTCTTGCGACCAGCGTTGAGGTTGAGCGACGACATTCCACCCTTGCTTCCACACTCCGCCATCCGTGTTATCAAATTTCATTTCGTGGTACATTTTCAACATCTGGAAGATGAATAATTTATTTATGAATTAATTTATTTATTTATTTATTTATTTAAATAACATGCATTAATGCCAACGAATAAACTCACAAACTATAACAAATGAAAATATGAAACTGACAAAAAGAACGATTAATAAAATTACTAGGGTGAAGTGAATGAAAATGAACGAAAAATAATTTACTAGATTTCCGTCCATTATGCTTGGAATTTGCAAATTACTGCTCCCTAGAAATGACTCCTAAAGTCCTACCCCTCCCAAAAATGTTGACTCAAATGAACCGACTGCACAGGAGATATGATGATAAATGAATAAGTCAATGAGTTAGGTACCCGATCAAACTGTCTTTAAAATCACCTTTGGGTGATATACTTAACCAAGAACCTAAATCCAAGCCTAAAAAAATGTATGTTTTTTGATGATTTTACATAGATAGAAGAGTAGATAGTAGGGATTCTAAAAGGAGTTATTTGAAAATACTAAAAATTAGAAAGATTTGCGATGGTTCAGGATTTATATTCAGATTCAAAGATTCGAGTGTTAAAATCTAGGATTCGGATTTGGCAAAATTTTGGATTCGGCCTATCACTAGTAGGAACCCTAATCAGGGTGTATATTTATACACCCTGATTGCCTAACCAATTGTAAAATTAAAAAAAAGATTAAAAAAGTACTTACATTGATATTGTGATGAGGAGTTTCATTGAAATAGGAACACTTCATGGGCTCATGGATATCACTACTGCTTTTGATGTGACGTTTTGCCTGCAACAGAAATCAAACTGATATTTTTGAGGAACTAATGGTCACCTTACCAAATGGGGTCCCCGACCCCAGAGTTTTTTTTTTTCTATCCTCCTGAGACCCAGAGATTTCAGGATTTGCGTAGTGTTTTAAAAGTGGGTATTTTAGTTTTTTATAGTTTTTTATAGCATTTTATAGTTTTTATGGGTTATAGTAACTACTTTGTTGGTTTATAGGTGTCTTTTCTCCGAAATGGACACGTCAATAATCTTGCTTGATGACCTTCGTTTACCTGCAAAGATTAGTTATTAATGGAAGAAATACTCACCGTATTAAAACGTAGGAACTCATGTTTTGGGGGAAAACTTTCTGGATGCTCGACAGGTTCCACATTAGACAGCTGAAAAACAAGTTGAGAGTTTGGTTAAAGAGAGGTATACTCTTTGAAGTGATAAGCAGGGGTGCAAAATATGCCTGATCTAGCAATCCGCGGATTGTGTGGAAGTGAGAAAAGTTTTAGGACTTAGAGGAAATTTGCCCAATATAATTACTATATATTTTTTTTTATACATAAGATGGCAATTAGATTTTCTGGGAGCTGCAGGTTTGAGGTTATATTTCAACAGAACACAAGTACCTAGCTACCAGGACAAATAGAGACCCAGCACACCGTATGCTTCCTGTGCTAGAAAAGTGAAGCAAGTTTAGTGCGCATAGTTTTGTTCGGGAGTTACTGGCTGCAACAATAAACGTTGCCTACTGTTGAATGGTGAAGCTCAACGAAAGGCTGTGATTGGTCCGCGGTCCCGGAAACAGGTTTTGCATTGCGAATGTAAACCACACACTCATCAGTCAACGGTAGGCAGTAGTTGGCAGTAGTTGGCCGTTGTCTCTATTTGTCTCTGCTAACTACTGTGTTCAATAAAAATTCCATTGAGGAAATTTTGTTACAATAAATTTCAAAATAAGATTTGAAATTATCATTCAAGGGACAAATTGGAGCTGAAATTTTACGTACCTGATTCCTGGTGCCGAGGGTAGAATCCGTCAAAGCATACAGAACGATGAGTGAGTAACAAATGCAGCCAGAGGTTAGCACGATCATTGAGAGTGCAGCAAATCGTGCTTTCAACCGTCTCATTTCTTCAAATTTGCCTTTGAAATTTTCTTAGACAGACAAAAAGCATGTTATCGTCAGCGAAGAGTGAGGCTGATAAAGTGACCTGAACAAAGGAAATTAAGGAGATTAAAACGCCTCTAAATTGAGAGACAGCGCTAGAAAGAAAGCCAAAGTCAGTCTCTTTTAAGGAAGTAGATACCTTTCGACTTTCATCTGAAAAGCAGCTTTTAGCTTTCATCCACTTTCTTGTTCAGATGATCAGATGATATTTGCTCGTCAAAACTGGATTCCTTGCATGTTGATTCAGCTACATTGTTGTATCTTACTTCGTGTGCAAAGCACATTGAGCACTAGAATCAGACACATTTTGAGTATTAAGATTGGTCAAGTGGGGTTAACTTGGTAGAGGCTGTTTTAGATAGCTTCGGCTCTGACAGATTTTTGTTTACATAGGTTCGCACCCTTACCATCAAGGGTCGCTCACTGCGCGAAATACTATAGAGCTTTGTCCAGCGTCATAGACTTGTTTAGTCATTGTAAACAGACAGACAGATTCGAAATCAGTCATTATTAATGACTGATTTCGAAAGTTAACTGAGTCTTTAACGCAGTGCAAAGCTTTCGTGATTCCCGCACTGTGCGGAGTCATTGTTCTCAAGCGGATGGGTAGGTAATATAGGGTCAGTCCATGTCAAATCAACCTAAAAAATGGGAAAATTTTGATGACCCCCTTGGATTTTGTTGATTTTTGGTACAGAGGTGGGACTACATCAAACTAAGAAATTGCCAAAATTTCAGCTCTCTAGCGTAAATAGGACCTGAGTTAGGGGGGCTCAAAGTTGGTGAAAAACCCCCCGATAAGGGGGGACCCTTGATCTTTAAACCCCCATATCTCTGGTTCTATTGTAGTTACAGAGATCAACTTTAGCTCATTTGAAAGCTGTTAATGTCCCCTTTAATTTGATATGCTACACGTTTTCTTTAAAAAAATTGGGGTACCTGCCCCCCCAACATTTAATATTTGGGGGGCTATTCCCAAAAAAGCCCATCTTCGATTTTTTTGAAATTTCGTTAAAACAAGGACCATACTATCAGGAAGAGTCCCTGAAATTTATAGGATGGAGTCTCAATGGAATCTATTTTTTTTAAATTTTTTAGTGACGCCTCCTCACTTTTCCCCCCTCATTATGTCATATAAGGGTGTGTTCAAGGAGCAGCTCGAACGTTAATGCAACCACTTACCTTACCATCACCTTTGATTTGCATCATTTTCAGTGAAGAAGTCGAAAAATTTGAGTTATTGAGCTATTATAAATGTCAGCTTTCTAGTATAAGTAGAACTGAGGATAGGGGGGTTCAAAGTTGGCGAAAAATCCCCCAATGAGGGGGAATCCTGGATCTTCAAACGACCGTATCTCTGGTTCTATTATGGTTACAGAGCTTGATTTTGGCTCATTTAAAAGCTAATAATGTTCTCCTTCAAATGATATTCCAACTGTTTCAATTAAAAAAAAAAAAAAAATTGGATACCTGCCCCCCCCCCCTCGAAAAATAGAAAAACGAATAATTTGGAGGCGACTCCAAATAGTATCACAATTTGGAAGGTTGAACTGTTTGCAGTGTTGCAGGCAAATGAGTTCAAACATTCTTAACTTGCTTGATTAATAACATCATATTGCTGTTTTTAGTATGCTGCGAAAGGATGGTTAGTCGGCTAAGAGTTAGTCTTTGTGAAAATTTTGTGCCGCTTCTTGCTTAGCGAAAGAATACCTTAATTTAATAAATAAATTTAAAAATAATTTGTTTTTTTAATATTTCAGAGATTAATTTTGTAAATAAAACTAGATGAAGAAAAGATATACAGCTGAGACTCTTTTGTTTCAGTTTCTATGGAAAAGGTACAAAAGCTATCTAAAATTTTCTATAAAGAAATACTTCCAAAATTTTGAATGGAAACAATTTTTTATTATTTTTTCTGAACTAATTTGAGTAATTTTCTGAATGTTACATTTTCAAATTAAAAGAACTTTTACTTCAGTCTTTATTTATTCTTTTTAAAATTTTTTCGGGTGAAAAAAATTTTCTACTTCTCGGATGGCTCAGCCGCGCAGTATAAGAACCGTAAAAATATTTATAACTTATGTGCTCATTTCTCTGATTTCGATGTCCATGCCGAGTGGCACTTTTTTGCGACCAGTTATGGCAAGGGACCTTGCGACGGGGTAGGTGGGACGATAAAAAGATTGGCGTGTAGAGCAAGCCTCCAGCGTCCTCTATCAGAACAAATAATGACTCCGAGACAACTTTATGATTGGTCCGTTGAAAATTTGAAAGGCATTCATTTTGAGTTTGTGCCAAACGAAGAGTATAAGTCAGAATACATAGCAATGGAAGAGCGATTTGCAATTGCTAAGGCTATTCCTGGTACCCAAAAATATCATCCATTCATACCTTTATCCAGTACAACTCTTTTAGCCAAATTATTCTCTCGTGCAACAGATGGTGTTAGAGTACGCGTTACTGAAAAAGATGATTCTAGTGACATAGAAGATGACAATGATGATGATTCAGCTTTAGATATTGATGACATCAAAGGATTTGTCATTTGTATTTATGATGAAAAATGGTGGTTGGCATGTTTGTTGAAGACCTACACTTTAAAAAAGGAAGTAAAGCTGATATTTTTACACCCCAGCGGGCCCAATCCATCTTTTACGTATCCGGCAAAAGAAGATGTCTTCATTCTATCTACTACAGAAATTTTGATGCGCGTAGACCCCCATACACCAACAGGTCGCACGTACAGTCTTTCAGAGTGTGAAATGCAGGCTGCCACCCGAAAGTTGGAAAAAAAACAAGGTACAATCTGATCAGGTTCTAATGATGACTGCAATGACTCCCGAGCATTCGATGATTGTGTGCGTTATTTGAGCCTTCCTATAATCAGGTATTTTTTTTTCTTTAAATGGCTGCCATTCAGTAATAACTAGCAATTCTGAAACATTTGGGAATTCCAAGTTCTGGTTCATACAGTAATTCCTCGAAAGTTATACTTGATTTTGGGAGTCGCCTTCAAATAATTCATTTTTCTATTTTCGAGGGGGGGTCAGGTATCCAATTTTTTTTTTTTTTTAATTGAAACAGTTGGAATATCATTTGAAGGAGAACATTATTAGCTTTTAAATAAGCCAAAATCAAGCTCTGTAACCATAATAGAACCAGAGATACGGTCGTTTGAAGATCCAGGATTCCCCTTATTGGGGGATTTTTCGCCAACTTTGAACCCCCCTATCCTCAGTTCTACTTATACTAGAAAGCTGACATTTATAATAGCTCAATAACTCAAATTTTTCGACTTCTTCACTGAAAATGATGCAAATCAAAGGTGATGGTAAGGTAAGTGGTTGCATTAACGTTCGAGCTGCTCCTTGAACACACCCTTATATGACATAATGAGGGGGGAAAAAGTGAGGAGGCGTCACTAAAAAATTTAAAAAAAATAGATTCCATTGAGACTCCGTCCTATAAATTTCAGGGACTCTTCCTGATAGTATGGTCCTTGTTTTAACGAAATTTCAAAAAAATCGAAGATGGGCTTTTTTGGGAATAGCCCCCCAAATATTAAATGTTGGGGGGGCAGGTACCCCAATTTTTTTAAAGAAAACGTGTAGCATATCAAATTAAAGGGGACATTAACAGCTTTCAAATGAGCTAAAGTTGATCTCTGTAACTACAATAGAACCAGAGATATGGGGGTTTAAAGATCAAGGGTCCCCCCTTATCGGGGGGTTTTTCACCAACTTTGAGCCCCCCTAACTCAGGTCCTATTTACGCTAGAGAGCTGAAATTTTGGCAATTTCTTAGTTTGATGTAGTCCCACCTCTGTACCAAAAATCAACAAAATCCAAGGGGGTCACCAAAATTCACATGTTGAATTGACATGGACTGACCCTATAGGAGCAAACCGGCACGTAAGACATAGTACTGTCCTTCCTTGCAAGTAAACAAAGAACTGTCAGAATCGACTTTACCTGAAACGGCCTCTGCCTAACACGCATCAGGACAGTTCGGGACACAGTTAGTTCGTAAAGAGTTGACCTGGGTCAGTTGGGAGTTGGTTAACAGTGGGCACTGTTAACCAACTACTCACTCATGCGTCTTGATTCGTTTGAAGACAAAGGCACCGTTCTTTGCTGATAGGTCTACTCTGGTGCAAGAAATTTTTACCATAATGTATTGGCAAGTTCCAGCTTTCCAATTACAATTTTATTTCATGAATGATCACTTCTTTCAAAAGGTTTTTCAAGTTTTTCGAGCTTTTTTCGGACATTGGCCGATCGCGGTTCAAAAGAATTGTCTTTCTGGTGGAAATGTAGTTCCAATCAGAGTTGAACAAAAAAGTTAGTACCTCCAACTTGTAACTAATGACTTAAGAAGCGGCAGAGTGTCTACTTGGAAGCAGGCAGGTGAAGTTTTATAATAATCGAGGGAACGATTGAATTACTTTACCTCAGAGAATGCTGAACAGAAATGAGCTGGGTGAACACGATATTTCCGTTCCTCTGAGGGGGAAGTATTGGTAGCAAATTAAAGATGCACAAGACGATTCACAAGATCAGATGATGAACTCGGAAACACTTGACGGAAAAGAAACTATATTGACATTAGCTTGGTCATGACTCACGAAAGTGACTTCAAGTTGATCTAGCTCTGACTCTCAAAGTTGAGCTCAGCATAAAATCTAAACCGGATAATAATGATAAGATTACTCTATCCGTGCTTGTCACTTGCCTTGTTTTAATTCAAAACTAAATTTTGAGGTTATGTTGACTGTTATTGTCGGTTATTGTTGCTGACAGTGCTGACTGTTGAGGCTTGAGAGTTTTTTTTTTTTTTTTTGCTGGTGTTGGTCAGATGATATATTCAAAAAGTCGCGGGAAACATCACAGCCGCAAATCGGATTTCGGTCAGCTTGGTGAAAAACTGAAAATAATACTTGAATACCAAACGAATATTTCGCTAAAACACGTATAATAATGATAATAATAAGAATAATCTTTATTTATTCAAAGAAGCCTTACAGCTATGGTACACGTACAGATACAGGATATCGATATGAATGAAAATAGAAGGCATAATATGCTAAAAGTCAAGTAATAAGTCCCACCCAACCCCGGCCGACGAACGCTTTTTGAGCCATTCAATCTTATGATCGAGAAGAGCATGCGAGACTCTTCCACTTCGGAGTGACCCTCCTCATCAAAACTCCTGCAGCTGAAGCTTTTGTTTACAGAATATCCGTATTTTGCTTTTGTCATCGCGATGGCGATTTTTTTTTTTTTTTTTACAAAAATATATGTCTTGGCGTAATTTAAATCTGATTGCACGCTCAAAATAAGCTCACTTTGATTCTGTTTTTGGTCCACCATGAGCTTCTTAGTCATTTATTACTTAAACGGCAATTTCCGAATTTCTTCGATGGTAAGTTTCGGCGTTTGGTGGGTCATCGCGGTTGGGCACCTCAGGTGATGGTCAACCGCGATGACCATCAAACGCCAAAACTTGCCATCGAAGAAATTCGGAAATTGCCGTTTAAGTAAATGACTAATAAGCTCATAGTGGTCCAAAAACAGAAGCAAAGTGAGCTTAATTTGAGCGTGCAATCAGATTTAAATTATGTTAAGACATATGTTTTTGTAAAAAAAAAAAAAAAAAAAAAAAAAAAAAAAAATTGCCAAAATTGCCATCTCGATTACAAAGCAATTTCTTTTTTTTTGCAGCAAAATTTGATTTTTTTCTTTTTTTTTCAGGAAAATAACGAACCTGACTCTTTGCTATATGCGCCGTGTATACAAGGACGCCTTATCGGTGAACCCGACCAATAAGAGTGGATGCCTCATTCGCCTCCATAGACTCCTTCTTCTTCTTCTCCTTCTTCATTCTTCACATGCATTGGCGGAAAAAGAGAAGCTGGGGGGGGGGGGCTTAAGCCCCCTCAGAAAATTTTGGAAACGAAAAACCTTTATCCGTTTGGCCATGTGATTTGGCACATCCCAAAATGTCGGCTTTCATGGAGTATTCAAGGAGCAAAAGCAAAAAGGTCGTTAATAGTGGCGGCTCGTGCGATTTGGCAACAATGGAGTATCTCCGTTTAAAACTGTGTAAAATAATCGATTATTTGGTGAGGTGTCGTACCTCACCTTGTATCGATTTTTTTTTGCACAGATTTAAATGGCAAAAGAGCACGGTTGCCAGATTGCACCAGCCGCTGCTGATCGTTAAATACAGGATGTGTTTTCTCCCAAAAGCCTGGATTGTAAGAGAAAGGAGGTTATCAAAGAGCTGGATGGTCTGAGTTATCCGGGATCAAACGCACGAGAAGCAAAAAAAAAAAAAAAACAAAAAAAAAAAAAACAAAATAAATAAATAAATTTAAAAATTAAAAATTAAAAAAGGGTCATGCACTTTTTGCCTGCTCACTCCTCCCCCCCCCCTTAGAAAAAATGTCTAGTTCCGCATATTTTTACAAGACGAGACTCTTTTATATGCAGGGAATCTATAGGGACACTAGGGATCCTCGGAAAAAAGATCGTTAAATTAATGATACTAATTGGTATTCATTTATATTGCTCGTAAAAACAGCAAATGATTTAATGGTACTTACTTACTCATTGAGCATTGGCGTCGGACGAGGTCCAGTGCGGGTAGCAGTCCGGTGAGGAGTAACGGAGCGGGGGGAGAGACACGGATCGGATGCTGTGATGCTCATCATGCACGCACTCAATATTTTGTCTCATGACGGAATCTCGTGATTAATAGTAACTTGCGTCTTTCGATTGCTTTTTTGCTCTGCTGCGCGTTTAATTCCATCTTGAAGGCTTCTTCGGTGATAGGGGGTATAAAACAGTAGGTGTGCTCGTGCTCAAAAGACCTGATTTCAAATTGTAATTGCGTGAAACTCTGATGAGGAAAACTGGGTTTTCTTAATGGGGCTCTTGCGAACTTTTGCTGTGGGCAAATGAATAGTACAATCTGATGTAAAAACCAGCGAAAGTCACGAAACTCGCACTAAAAAAGTCTAAAATTCAGTAATAAACTCACATAACTGCTGAAACGTCACGTTCGTTATGGCGGTTCAGCGCAGGTATCATGGGAGATTCCTGTCTAATTTGTCACTCGCTCTACGGAAACACAGAGATATGTCTCAATGTAGATAGGAATCTCACATGATACCTGCGTCTTCCCGACATTAAGCCCAATTCTGAGAGTGAATTTCGTGGTTTTTTAGTGTGCTCATCGTCATTTTTACAGGTTTTTATGCAAGAATCAACTCTTCAATCCCCGGTAGCAAAAGTTTGCAAGAGCTCCATTGTCTAACAATTAGTGCGTATAGTCGAATCTTCAGATGACTGAGAGAACCAAATCCAACTTTTCTTATTCACAAAATAATCTTTTTAAATCAGGGTTTTAGATCACGAGCACACCCACTTTTTTATACCCCTTTTACCGAAGAACTCCTTAATTAAACCCTGATGCGCCAAGCCTGAAAATACTCGTTTTCCTCCAGTCTATTTCACATTGTTTCAGACTTCATTCCGGATAAACGCGACTTTATCGATAAAACTACGTACAAGAGAAGGTATCATCGGGCGCCTTCAATCTGTCGTATAGGCAATTCCAACTCCCCCGAGTACGAATAATTAACTACCTTCTTTTTATAAACGGAAGAGTGGCGTTCTTTTGAACTAACTCGGTCCCTAAAGGGTTGAGGGGAGTCTCAGGTATTTGATTGAGCCCACTCCCTTTCCTTCCCTTCTAGAAAATCTGAAAAAAAAAAAAAAAAAAAAAAAAAATTATGATCAACAGCGAGCTTTTCGTTACTTTTTTTCTCTCAAGAAACGTTCAGGTTGTACATACAGATGTTACCTATTGGTATAATACTCTTTCCCAATTTACTTTACTTACGTGGTTTCCTTTTTAAAGTACCTGGCTAAATTGGCGTCCTAAATAGCTTAAAAATTGTCAACAATTTCTGTAAGAGCGCTCTTAGTTGACATTCGTTATCCTTTAGTTGCGTTTGTATCCTTTCGGATGCAGCTAGAATTACGTTTCCAAAATATTAAACCGTCAAAATTTTTCGGGAGAGGAAATGATTTTTCACGTGTTATGTCATTCCTTTTTTAATGGATGGTTACAATAGAACTCACGTAACGGGTAAACATTAAAATGTCAACATTACCAACAGAAGATTATTAAATTTTCTTTAAATATGCGTTATTTCTTTCTATAAACACAGCTACATCCCACAAATAATACAATTTCAAAATTTCTGGGGGTGCCTACCTCAGTCTTACCCAGTAATGACTAATAAATGGACGTGGACACACTTACTTACACACACGCGCGCGCGTATCTATACGCTAATATATGATTCTAGCTCTGATAGCTTATTCAAACAGGTCGACTGTAAAAAAAAAAAAAAAAAAAAAAAAAAAAAAAAAAAAAAAATATCTCGACTCAGAAATTGGGACGGTTGCCACTCAAAAAATTGAACGGGCTTTTTCCCTCTTAAGAGACAATTTCTCCACAAACCAACGATCTGTGATGAAATCAACTCAAAAGTAAAAATACACGCTCGAGAGAGTGAAATAAAGAACTTAAATCATAGAGCTCGAGCTGAAATCGGAGGGTACGAATAACGTCGACAAAAATTCGGTGACGACGTTATTTTTCGAGTGTGGTGTCGTCATTTCATAACTTCGACACCGAATTTATTTTCGTTGACGTTGTGGTTGTCGACGTTGCGTGTCGAGGTTGTGGGAGTCGACGTTATCAGTACCCTCCGCTGAAATCACATTGTAAATGAAAGATGCGCCTTCAATTTCTCAGGCGGCAACCATCCTAACTTCTGAGTAGATACTTTTTTTTAAGACCTTTTTTTATGTTCACCCTGTACGTATTCAAATCGACGCGCATCCTGTGTTTTTTGTTTTTTTTTTTTATCGCAGTAAGCAGAGGAGAGGAAGCCGCGTCGTCATTGAAATTTTGGCGAAGTCATAAAAAAGGAGCTCTCAATCTCTCGATCCCGGTGGAGGAGATCGTAAAATGATAGAGCTGCGTATAAAATTAATCTCCAGTACCTGCTCATCGCCTACAATTTTGTTGTACGGCGAATCAGTTTGTGTAAAAGTGATTTGGGATCCGCAGGTGAGGACCAGTGAACTCTGGTCGCGCGGTACCGTGAAGGACATTTGACGGTAAGTAAAGGACTAATCAATTTAGAACAGGATTGAGGCTAACGTCACAAATCTATGATATCCCCCAACGTTCTATCCTCTCCTACCACATCCATCCGTTTGGATAAATGACGATATTTATGAACGGTAATAGGTTATAATGTCCAATAAAAAAAAAAAATGTTCAAAACCAAAATGTCCATAATGTCAAATTTAGAACAGGATTGAGGCTAAAGCCACACAGACATATGCTATCCCCTCGTTCTATTCTCGCCTGCCATATTACATTTCATCCGTTTGGATAAAGGACGATATTTACGAACGTTAATAGGTAATAATGTCCGATAATAAAAAATTTCCAATATAAATAAGAATGACAAATACCTAAAATTTCCGATACAAAAAATTATCTGGTATGAGAAATGTCCAAAAATTAAAAAAAAAAAAAAAAAAAAAGTCCTGTTTTAAAAATGTTTGAACTAGGTAAGCAAAAAGTCCAATGAAAGAAAATTTTCCGCTAGGAATAAATAACCTGAATTAAAATGTTGTCCGGACTTATTTTTCCGACATCTCACCGTTCAATTGCTTCATGCCTAATTTATTGACAGGATATTACATTTCTATTTTACCGATGCAATTAATATAAAAAAACTTCTTCATTTACTTGAACATTTTTGATGATGTACTTTTTTTGTGTTTTTGGACGTTTCTCATACTACACCGTTTTTAGTTGGACTTTTTTGTTACTGGACAGTTTTTTTTTTGGACATTATAACCAATTCCTTACGAACAAATCTCAGGGTATGATCGAGTCAACATAATACAAAGAAATTAATCATTAATTATATTTATAATTGATTTAATTTATTTATGATAACGAATATTTATTTATTACTTTTATAACGTATTTACAAAATAGCCTAGCGTTCGAAACCTCACCGTTTGGCCACCTGGTTGTAATCCGCTTTAAAGTCTAGCCCCTGTTTTAAAGTTTCCCTCAAGTTGTTCTAAGTATACTTTCGCCGATAGCCAGATTCACCTCCGATTTTCACAGTCAATCTGGTAGGTATCACGTGATAATTACAGATTAGAACCATGTTTTCGTCGTGTAAAACGGCAACCGTTATGTTTTTGAACGCTAGTTATATGTACATGTGTGATGCGCCAAGGGCCCAAGGGTGAAGACTGAAGAGCCCTCATCTTCACAGGGACAAAAATTTAGATTTTGCAATTAGAGGTCGTACCAGAAGTGTAGGCGCACCTAGACTAATAATTATTATAACATTAGAATCTTTGGAATTTTTCAAAATTATTTCTCATTTTACAAAGTGAAAATTAATGAAAATAAATGTGAGTGTTGGCTTTTCACTGCCAGAAACGCTTAGCAATGAAAAGTTTAAACAGGCTTGGACTGGCTCTCAAAATGTTACGTTACGCCGCAATATCAATTTAGGGGGACCTCCCTCTATTCCGCCCCCCTCCTCGGGCCATTTTTTTTTTTAATTAACCTTAAAACGAGGCAGTTTTTACGCTATTTTCCACTGATAAATAAGATTTCTGTGATTCTTATTTTCTTTCACTTTTTTAGTTTTATTACGTTGACTTATTTTTTTTTTTAATTAACCTTAAAACGAGGCAGTTTTTACGCTATTTTCCACTGATTAATAAGATTTCTGTGATTCTTATTTTCTTTCACTTTTTTAGTTTTATTACGTTGACTTATTAAAGGCTCCAGATCATAGCGGGTTCTCTTGGTCCTTTTAAAAACCGTCCAAATATCAGCAAGAGGATCTGCTCGGGTGCTGATATATTATTCATTTTTTACATTAATAATTTTTTCCATTTTCTCCCATTGGAGGTCTTTTCGAAGGCTCCTGCGGGGACTCCTCGGCCTCAAAAAGCGAAACTTTAGACCGTGATCGCGACCTAGCGCTCGTCAGTCCGACCCTGAGTTTAAAGTAGGAGGCAAGTTTTGTTTTGATTTGAATAGCCCTTCGTATACGCTCAAATTAGAACCGTCAAATTGGCATCGATGAGCCGATATCCACCACAAAACGGCTGGTGAGTTAACCGTTGCATGTTCCGTTGCGGTTACAACGTTGTCAAACAACTGTGCAATTTGACGGGCCGTTAAACCCCAGTCATGGATCTTTGTGTCATCTGCTCACCAATCTATGGTAAACAAAGCAAATAAACCCGTTTTAGAGGTGTTTTGGTCAAGGTTATGTTTGAATTTTAGAAATGTCAGGTTGGCAATTCAATTGTTTGAGGTGGATTTCGATTTTCGACTCACCAATTTTTATTTAAATCTGCTGGTACGTCAGCTGTCCGTGTTGACGAGTAGTTAACTATTCGTACACGACTGTACTGTTTTAGCCTACCTTTAAAAATGAAGGCACTTTTCCATAAAAGTAAGATACGCGGTTTCTCGGACGAATTGCGGGATCTTCAAAGAGAAGTATTTGAATCGGATTCCTGGAGCTGTACATCGGCATGTGTGGTCAACGTAAGACCCCTCTCCACCTTGCCCCCTTTTAAGATCAAAACTCAAGGCCCAGGATTCAATGAGGCTGGTCTGTTCCGTGAGATCGTTCCCCTTCTTTTCGATTTCTTGATTTCTCAACTTTTTACTCGTCTTTCTCATTTTCAATTAGTTCCTCTTTTTATTCTTTCACGGCCCTGTCGATAGGGGCGCGCCGTGGTTTCCAGAGGGGGGGGGGGGAGGGAGTGCAATCTTCCTCTGCGAATTGGCACCCCTCAAAATTATAAATTTGATTACTTGTTTTCTTCTTTTTTTCCTGCTTCTTACTCACTGCTTTTGCCGCCCTCTGTGATTCATTTTGAAATTTGATAAACTTTTTCTTGTTATTCTTCACCCTGATTTTGCCACTTGGGACGAGGGTACAACCCCCCCCCCCCCCCCCCGGTGTGTTGCCATTAAAGCGGCCCCAGTTTCAAAAGATAAGAAAACCCTTGAGGGCGATCGACTCCATTTGCTACGCTGAATCGATAGAGGGGCCACAAGCTGGGTTTTGGTGACATCACTTTTTTGCCCATGTTAAAGCGTTATGAGTCGTTATTGAAGTATACGGTCCCAGATGCAAAAGATATGGAAACCCTTGAGAGCGATCGACTCCATTTGCCACGCTGAATCGATAGAGGGGCCACAAGCTGGGTTTTAGTGACATCACTTTTTTGCCCATGTTAAAGCGTTATGAGTCGTTATTGGAGTATACGGCCCCAGTTGCAAAAGATATGGAAACCCTTGAGGGCGATCGACTCCATTTGCCACGCTGAATCGATAGAGGGGCCACAAGCTGGGTTTTGGTGACATCACTTTTTTGCCCATGTTAAAGCGTTATGAGACGTTATTGGAGTATACGGCCCCAGTTGCAAAAGATATGGAAACCCTTGAGGGCGATCGACACCATTTGCCACGCTGAATCGATAGAGGGGCCACAAGCTGGGTTTTGGTGACATCACTTTTTTGCTCATGTTAAAGCGTTATGAGACGTTATTGGAGTATACGGCCCCAGTTGCAAAAGATATGGAAACCCTTGAGGGCGATCGACTCCATTTGCCACGCTGAATCGATAGAGGGGCCACAAGCTGGGTTTTGGTGACATCACTTTTTTGCCCATGTTAAAGCGTTATGAGACGTTATTGAAGTATACGGCCCCAGTTGCAAAAGATATGGAAACCCTTGAGAGCGATCGACTCCATTTGCTACGCTGAATCGATAGAGGGGTCACAAGCTGGGTTTTGGCGACATCACCTTTTTGCCAGTGATGTGCCGTGGTTTCCAGGGAGGGGGGGGGGCATTAATGCAATCTGCCGTTCTCCGTGAATGGGCAGCCCTCAAAATTATAAATTTGATGACCTTTTTTTTTTTTTTTTGAGCTTGTTACACACTGATTTTGCCGCCCTTGGAGAGTGCTACCCGGGTCAAGGGTACCCACATCTCCCCCTCCCCGGAGGTCCCGGCTCGTGGCCAATAGGCCAAGTCCAAAAACACACAGCAAGAGAGGTGGCGTCCGCGGACACTTGTCAATGGGGCAGTTGCAAGTTGTGATTTTTTACCACGAAAATAAGCCCCGGTTTTGGAGATACAGACGTGTAAATTTTTAAAAAATTGTATGTGTAGTGATGTCACTTCGCGGAATTCTCCTATTTAAAACAATGTATTTTGGGCCAATATCTCATCTCTGGAACAATGGGACTTAATTAGAAACCAAAAGCATGTTTGTTCTCAGCACATTAAGTACCTACTTTCATTTCCTTAAAAAAAGCACAGCATTTTAGACCCTCGAAACTGCCCCTTTACTTATCAAACAGTGATTGGTTTACGCTTACTTTTACCTCAAACTGGGTTCAAACTGATCCAGTTGTATTTAAAAATGATTATTACTTTTTTAATTACCTATTTATCTATCCATTTGTTTAAATATCTATTTAGGTATCTATTCATTTATTTATTTTTAGTGCGGGCAGCGTATTAAACGATATATTTATACGGAGCTAGGTTTTTGTTTTATTTTTTTTAAGAAACAAACAAAAAACAACAAAAATTTCATTATGATTCAATGGCCCGCTTACCCGAGGAAGCTTATTTCTCAAATGCAAATTCTTGTACAGAGTTAATACACTGTGTCAGTATAGTTGACTAGATTCTTTTTAACCCTCTAAGGACCAGGTTAGTTAAAAAAACAGCGCACTCTTCCGTTCATAAAAGGCAAGGTAGTCAACTGTTCGTACTCGAGGGAGTTGGAATTGCCTATACGACGAGTTAAAGGCGCCTGACGAGATCTTATTTTCTAATATCTACGCTCAGAATCACGTTTATTCAGAATCATGATTCATGATACTGGAACTATGAACTATGTGAAATGAAACGGGAAGGTAGTTAACTGTTCGTACTCGGGGTAGTTGGAATTGCCTATACGACGAGTTGAAGGCGCATGACGAGATCTTATTTTTTAATGTGTACACAGAATCGCGTTTATTCAGAATCATGATACTGGAACTATGTGAAATAAAAAGGGAAGGTAGTTAACTGTTCGTACTCGGGGGAGTTGGAATTGCCTATACGACGAGTTGAAGGCGCTTGACGTGATCTTATTTTTTAATGGGTACAGTGTACACACAGAATCGCGTTTATTCAGAATCATGATACTGGAACTATGTGAAACAAAAAGGGAAGGTAATTAACTATTTGTAATCTGGGGAGTTGGAATTGCCTATCCGACAAATTGAAGGCGCCAGGCGAGCTCTTATTTTGTAATATCTACGCCCAGAATCACGTTTATTCAGAATCATGATTCATGATACTGGAACTATGAATTATGTGAAATGAAAAGGGAAGGTAGTTAACTGTTCGTACTCGGGGGAGTTGGAATTGCCTATACGACGATTTGAAGGCGCCTGACGTGATCTTATTTTTTAATGTGTACAGTGTACACACAGAATCGCGTTTATTCAGAATCATGATACTGGAACTATGTGAAACAAAAAGGGAAGGTAATTAACTATTCGTAATCTGGGGAGTTGGAATTGCCTATCCGACAAATTGAAGGCGCCAGGTGAGCTCTTATTTTGCAATATCTACGCCCAGAATCGCGTTTATTCAGAATCATGATACTGGAACTATGTGAAATAGACTAGAGGGGAAAAATGAGTTAACTAGGGCTTGGTCCATAAGGGGTTAAGGAACGATTTTTCCGAGCACTACCCCCGCCCCGCCCTTCCCTACCTACTCCGCTGGTTGTGAGTAGCAAAATGGCGCTGCCGTAGTGAAATGCCCTCGGCCATTCTTATACATGTATATTACTCTATGGGGAGGTATAACTATAATTTATTTGTATCTATACTTCATTCGCATTTATCCAATTTCAGATCCAAAAATTTGCAAGGATGGTGAAAATTTTATCGCTCCTGTTTTGGATCGCTAGTCTACTAACGGTAGGAATGGCGCCCGCAGCCTCGCAAGGGACTACTGACCCGCCAGCGAAGGTGCAAGGGAGATGTGCTTTGGGCACACGATGCCTGGGTTTCGTAAGTACAGCTTCGCTCAAAAGAAAGTTTCAAATATGAAAGAGCATATCGACTTAGATTGGAGCAAATGAGCTAAAATCCTCTTTGCAAACTCATCAGTAGGCTATTAAAACAGTGGCGTAGTGTGCACTTTGGCAACATTGCAGTTCGTCCATCAAAATCCATGAAAAATATCGGATTATCGGTTGTTCGCTGAGCACCCTCGCATTCCACCTATTATGTGGGATTAAATAGACAACATACACAATACAACATTGCCAGATACTGGATTTAAAACGCATTGCTTCCTCATTTAACTCCATTGTAACTGCATTCATTTCCTTTATTTTTGCATATTTCCTCAAACTATTTTGGAACTTAGCGTAAGATGTGTAGAAGAAATCAAGAAGTAAGCTAACTCAACTTTCCTCAAAGTTGTCTTTGGCCATTTACTTAGTATGTTAGTGACATTCAGTTGAATCCTCAAACGAGCTCAAAATCTTTAAATTTTCTTTTATAACTTCAAAAAGCCGAGGAAAAATGAGGAATTGTAAATACCCATTTACCCGGGTACCTACCTATACTCGATGAGTGTTTACCCAACCTAGATCACTGATCCCAACGGCGTCGCTTGAAATCTGCCAACGTTGAATTTTGTCCATTTAAACGCATGAAAAAGGTCGAACTATAGGGGTTACACAGTGCACTCCATTAGATCAACATTTTGCATGGGATTAAATGGACAAAATACAGCGTTGCCAAATTACATGCGATGCCACTGTACTGATCCACACATCGCGGTATACCTACGGGGTTGGTTGCGCAAACGACTACGCCTCACAGTAGAGCGAGTCAATGCAAGAGGCCGGGCTTTAAATGAGCATATCTTTGTTAATACGCAACGTAGAAGTTTAAAAGTGGTTTCATGGATTTTATTGTAAAATTTCCCTCAAGAATCAGTTTGCTTTTGGACTGTAAAACCATTTACCATTTTAACCATTTTTTTTTGTTAGTAATTTCATGTCCAACCCCTTCATTGACTCGCTCTGTAGTGCGCTGTCTCATTTTTCAATTTACTCACTTACATTACAGATTTAATTTTTTTCATTATTTCAATTTCAGGACGAAGATGATCCCATGTGGTCACTTATACCTCCTACTGGTTATCCGACAATTCCGACAGATAGCCCAACACCAGCAACACCTCCATCTCCACCGCCGTCACAAGTAAATTCAACAGCACAAACACCGCCAACAGGACAGCCAACAACACAACCAACAACACAACCAACAACACAACCAACAACACAACCAACTGCACCGCCGACAACTACAACGACACAAGCACCAACGACACCATCAAATGCAATATCAACAACAGAGGATTGGGAAGTGATACACCCAGCCTTGCCTGACTTCTTCGTCAAATCCTGTGGTTTCAGCTTCTGCGTGCCCGCAAATTTATCCTACTGGCTGTGCACTTAGCTTCTTTTTTTAGTTTCAAAATCCACACATATTTGTAAATTGAAGTACTCTTCAACCGAGTTAGGGGCGGATTTACACCTCTTGAGGCCCTGCACAATTTTGAATTTAAGGCCCCCTTAAAGAAAGGTAGAGTGTCTTGGGGGATTTCCCCTGAGAAAGAAGGGAAGTTGAGGGGGTGGGGGTCTTCCTTCAGAAATTAAAACAAAAAACTCAAAAAAAAAAAAAAAACTACAATCGCAAATCATTGTATCCAGGCCCTTTTGCCTTCCCTTTTCCGCTCCTTTATTTTTCTTTTCTTCTTTTTCCCTTTCCTTCGAGACGTGAGGCCCTTTGCAGTTGCGTATTTTGCGTAATGGTAAATCCGCCCCTGAGCTGAGTCAACTGAAATGAGACAACTTTTATCAAGTGCAATCTCTGTCATACGTGTGCGATGATATTATAATAATGATAGTATACAGGGCGTCCCAGAAGTCCCTACCCCGCTTAACTTTTAAACGATCGATTTTTAAAAAAAAAAAACACCAAAAACACTCACACACTTGTTATAGCCAAAGTTTCTTTTAAGCCCCGAAACATTTTTTTGGGGGCACCCCTTGAGAGATATTTGAGGGGGGGCAGCTTGGTTTTTCCAAATGGAAAGAGGAATACTTTTTTTTCAGAAATCGATTCGCCATCAAAAGTAATGAAAAAAGTTCCGAGCAGCAATTTTTAAACCCCCCCCCCCCCCCCCCCCCCGGGTTTACCTGATATGGGGGCCAACGTTTGATAAATATCCTGGCCCCCTATTTTTTTCTCGAGCTGGAAAAGTCTCAGCAAAACGATCTTGGTGGCGTATGAAAAGTATTCACAAGAGCTACAAGCCTACTACGTATCAAAGTATAATGACTCCCCCTTCACTTCATGGACAAATGGCCCCCGCTCAATAATATAAGACACATGTCCATCCGTTTTTCGATATCTGCAGCCATTAATGAAAAGATTGCATTGGAAACTTCTTTTTTCTGAACACCCAGTGAAATGGATTTTGTGAGTATAGTACCTAATGATAATATATGTATTACCTGATAATTCTGAAAGCTCATATCGAACACTGCAATAAACTATAGCTTTGGTTTTTCTTAAAATGTAAACATCAGTTGACACCCCAGACTTGCTAAGTTAGTGGCTCTTTGCAGAGATAAGTCACTGTTCTTTAAAACAAGAATGGCTAATTATTATTTTTTCATTTTATTTACTTTTTCTTTAAGATAAGAGGATTTGAAATTACTCAAGTTGACACTCGTAGAAGAGAAAAAAGAGAAAAAAAATGCGGTGCTTCGACAGGTAACCAGTTGTGCTTTATTTATAATTGAGCAGGTACATAGACATAAACAAGTCAGAGAAATCCGACTTTCCAAAAATGATAGCGGTATTCAGCAAACGGCCATTATTACTTACAGTTAACATAATGGAAAGAGCTTGAAAACTTATATGTAATTATATTTTCAGACAAGTATCAAAAAATCCGACAAAAGAGTGCCACGAACTCAAAGTCACAAACAGAGAAAAAATATCAGAAAGGGACTGCAAAAGACATCAGAAAAATAAAACTTTCAGTCTCTTTAAATTTGTCAAGGTGATTCCAATTAAAACATTTCCAGATTCCAATCCGAGGTCATAGTTTTTGACATTTTAAATTGAAAACAAAGAAAAAAGCAAAATCCAAGAAAGCTTGTACATGCATAGTTTTTTTTATGGATTTTTTGAGCCCAAAATGAGCCTACTTGGTTGAGGATTAAAGCGGTTGTATTGAAAATTCATTTCGCCATAGGTTCCATAAGTGCAAGAGATACTGCGTCTATCTACCTCACTCGCGCTCCTTGAGTCTTCTGGGAACTTTCGAATTTCCAATGTCCCGGCTTTATTTTTGAGGATTTCGGCTTGAAACTTTCAGAGTATCTTCCTGAAATATCTTCGCAGGTGCCGACTTTCCTCAAATTTGTACTTTCTGTGTAAATTCTTCAATTTTAGCCGACAATTTTTGACTTTTTGAGCAATGCAACGAGGTGTCTGCGGTATGAACTCATCGATCCAGGAATCACCTTAAAGTAGGTCACTTACAGTTGCTGGACATCAGTCAGATGATCGTTGGAATAAGATTGAACTGTATTGACTGATGCCGCGGAAAAAGATAATGGGGCTATTACAGGTAAGTTACATAAAAGTTAATTAGGTAAAAACCAGTTAAACTACAGGTCTTTCAGAAATGTAGACACATTTTTCAACATTATTTTTATTATTACATGGTGAAAATAAATGAACATGAATTAAAGCGTTGGCGTTTTACCGAGGAATGCTTTAAAAGTAAAAGGTCAAAGCTGCAGGCGAGTTTATTCTTTTATTTGAACGAATGGAAATTGAAAATACACCGAAGATTTATGGTTAAGGTGCGCTTGCACTTCTGAAACAAACTTCAACAATGGTGATACTGAAAACCTCGTAAACTTAAAGAAAAATTTTAAAAAGCATAGCAGTGGTGGTGTCGTTAAGAAGTCACTAAGGGGGGACTCCTATCTTATTTTGTCACTTTCTCCATGTTGGTTACAGAGACTTACAGGATACAGTAGCTGGTCTCTAGAGTAGTGATTCCAGAGACAATGTAGTGATTCACAACAGATTCAAAGCGTTTTTATTCAGATACCATAGAGGTAACTCAGTCTAGATTGTCATTTTCAACAAAAAAATTGAGACAGGAATCCACTATGGTGCCTGCAAAAGGACAATATTTTGGACGACAAAGGACTATAATTTAACGGAAAATTTCAGCTTCACCATTGTTATTTTTTATTGATTTTTAGATGCAGGCTAACACTCAACTCAGAATGAAACACTCCTTATTTGATAAGATTTTTGATTCAAAACATCTTTCTTCATCCAACAATCATAAATCATAGGAGATCTTAGAGAAAATGATTTAGAAAGCCTATTTTATAAGCCAGCAATTTGTTTTATCTAATTCCTATCTAATTTGAGACTTTCATCTGTATGTTTCTATAGAGAGAGAGACAAATTAGACAAGAATCCACCATGACACCTGCTTAGCTCCGCCTTTTTTGACCAAAGATGGCAGAGCTATGCAGGTGTAGGAGATTCCTATCTAATTTGTCTCTCTCTCTCTTTCTCCATAGAAACACACAGAGGAAAGCCTCAAAATAGATAGGAATCTGTCATGGGGCCTGCGTAGCTTTGGAATTATGCCTTGAACTTTAAAGTCATTTTGTGAGTCTGTGAGTGAACTTTGTAAGATTTTAATATGCTCATCGTATTTTTCACTGAATTTCACGCATTAATTAAACATTCGATCGCTTGTAGAAAAAGTACACAAGAGCCCCCTTGCTATCATTCAAGCGTCGCCCACTTTCATTATCAACAGACAGTCAACAATAAAATAAAACATGAATGTTGTCGATGAAAACAAATGGGGCTCTTGCAAACTTTTGCTACGGGGGATTGAAGAGTTGATTCTTGCATAAAAAGCTGTAAAAATGACGATGAGTACACTAAAAAATCACGAAATTCACTCTCAGAATCTGGTTCAATGGCGGAGAGACGCAGGTATCATGTGAGATTCCTATCTAAATTGAGACATATCTCTGTTTTTCCATAGAGAAAGTGACATAATAGACAGGAATCTCCCATGGTTCCTGCGTCGAACCGCCATTACCATCTTGCCGTTATGGCAGTTAAGTGAAATTATTATTAAATTTTAGACTTTCTTAGAGTGATTTTCGTGATTTTTGCTGGTCTTTACATAAGATTGGACTATTTATTTGCTTATAGCAAAAGTTTGCAAAAGCCCCATTGTTGACGATAGTTGGGGGAATAAAATACAATTCAATATGAAGTCAGTGGGTGAGAAAGAATTTTTTTTTAGATTCTTGAAACAGCAGTTGAAGGACTTTTAGTAAAGCGTATACACTGGACCCTGAAGTTCAATCCAGTCCGCGTAAACGGACAGAACGTGTCATTGAAGTAAGTCACAATGTTGGAGACAGAATTGAAGCACCCCAAAAAAAAAAAATTATACCTGAAAGAAGTTAAAAAAATTACTGTATTATTAATAACAGAAAAGTGCGGTTGATGATTCAATAAAAAAATTTGACTTAACTCAAAAAAATACAAGAGTAAGAGTTTTGGGGTCAATTTTAGGGGTCACTAGGCACGACCAGCTGAAAGATAAGTATATAAAGCCTAATATATTCTAGAATACTAGGGCTTATCAAACCTTAACGCCGGTGGGGTTTCATGTTTGGTTTGTACCAGATAAAAAAGTTTGAGCTTTATCGAACCTTTTTTTAAATTTCTTTCCTTTAAAAAATAATTTTTGGTTCCATACCCAACTTTCAATCGCAAAAAATCGTTCAATTTTACTATGACTAAAGAAAAATGTTTCAATGGGTACCTTGATAGGCCCACCAAAATGTCAAACCAATACCTCGAAAATTTCTGAAATCACAGCCAATTATTGATTTATCGATATTTTCCGTTATTTTTTTATTTTTTTTGTTTTTATTAAAGTCGATGAATGAACTATGTCTCAAATCAACTCCTCAAATTTTAATAAAATTTGGCATACTTGTTTATCCAGGCTGACCTAACAGCTGCATGATTTGAACTTGGTACTAAAAACTTGCATACTTACGTATGCACTTGGTACTTCCTTACTTAGTACCTTTTTTTTTCATTTTCAATGACTAAGAATAATGAAAGGGGTTAAAGAAACGACAGTAAGCATTGGGAGCACGGTTAGAAACTGTAAATTAAAAAAATTATATGTCCGTGATGTAAAAGAGGTTTTTTACCTGAGAAAATGTTATGGAAGTGGCCACGGGAGGCCAGAAAAATCCACAGGTCCTCCAAGTCCAGCATCGGCTTCGAGTAAACTCATAATTACTGCCATGGCAGCTTCATCGTTGCAATCATTTGGACCAGACTGCTCCGGTGAAACGTTTTCCATCATTTCTAAAACATCGTCTTGCTCACCTTAAAATGTTGAGGAAGACATGGGCTCAAAATTTGAATCAACTTATGTGGTTGAGGGGGAGAAAAGAAAACAAAACAAAAAAAACACACAAAAAAAAGCAGAGAAAAAGTTTTGATGTGAAAAACCTAACCTAAACGAATGTGCTTGGGCCATTGGTTTTACATACTTATCAAGAATGTCTAATTTTTGACCATTTTTCTGCGTACTGTAAAAAACATTTCCGTTACGAACGTTTCATTTTTCCTCGCTTATCCCCTCATTGCATTTCCTCTTAATTCTCAATATATTCTCGATAAATTTTGACTGCGGTTTCGCAACTTTATTAACGTTGTATTATTCTTGGTAAACTTAGGTATTTTGCATATTTTACGATTTTAAAATATCTTTTTGACCGATTTTTTCTGACTGATGTATACCTCCCTTCGTGGGGCTTTGTAAAACCGTCAAAATTCAATAATAATTTTGAAAAAAAAAATAAAAAATATATTGAAGTTGCGTCAAATAATATCAAATGTCTCCAAATTTTCAATTTATTCTCTTACCTTGTTCAGAAAAGATTCCGCCTTTAACCCTTTCCACTCGTGAGCATTTTTACCCGACCGCCCCACCAGCTCGTGGAGCTTCAAAAACACGACGTGAAAACAAACCATATGATCTGTAAAAAACTCACATCGCGGTGTACAGAGCGCGCTGGTGTAGTGCCTGATGTTTTTCCTATATCCCATAAAATCCGCTAGAGCTCACCATTGGTCAAGCGCGTCGAATATATCCGGCAATCGAGTACTTAGAAGGTATCTTTTTTTTGTCGGATATATCCGACCTGTGAGTGGAACTCAACTTTTCCCTGGTCGAATATATCCGACATACGAGGGGAAAGGGTTAACTAGTGAAACGTTTGTTGCACCCTTCTCGGGTGAACAGGAATAAATCAAAAATGTGCAGCAATTTGATTGGTATCATTTGACACAACTTCAGTACATTTCTATTTATTTTTTCAAAATTGTTGGTAACTTTTCACGAAAGCATGCGTAGGGAGGTTCAAAGGTGTACAGAACAAGAATTAGAAAGGAAAACTTTTTCTTGGCTAAATTCCATGATTCAAACCATCCATACGGCCGGGGAAAAACAGAAAAATCAAAGGTTACGAAGTTATAAACTAAAAGAGTATTTACCAGTGCTGTTGGCAGAACTGGATAAGGTAACATTGTTACGAATGGTGGTGAAGCTGGACAATGGTGCTGCACTGCTACTCAGCATGGTTGACCTCAAATTGTCAGGATCTGTGTTCGAACCATTTATCATGGGTACTGCCTGAAAAGAGAGCAAAATGTATCCAGTCTTAAATACCTAGGTAAAACATATTAAATGATATGGGATTGAATGACCAAAAAAGAACCTACTGGATTGTAGGGATGTTCTGATTACCTATTAAAAATTGATTAATCTCATCGGTTCCCAAATGAAACAATTAGTCGATCGATTATCTCTCAACCGATTAATCGAAAAATCGATTAGTTCAAACATATCAATCACTGAAAAATTAATCGACCAACAATGGATTAATCCTGTAAAATTTAGACAATTTTTAAAATATTTTGAGGTATTTTCACAAAAATTTGATGCTTTTATGGGCTCTTGATACATCATTTTTCTCCAATCAAAAATCGATTAAATCAATTAATTGATTTTGATCAATCGTAACAATTGAAACCCCTTCAGAGAAAGTGATCGCCATTTCAGGATGATAATTCTGGCTCAGTAGCGATAAAAAGCTGGATAAGCAAAAGAAATATTGGTCTCGGACAAAGATGACTAAAGCTCAAGACATGATATGGCACTACACAAAAACAAGAGAGTAAATATTAATAAGTGTCTTCAATTCGTGCCCATTTCAACATCACCAAAATCAGCGGCGATTTCTGGTGATTACCGGTTATCAATTGATGGATAAAAGAATATCGAAGAACGGATTGGTCGTTATAATAGAAACTGGTGGAACCATCAGGGATAAAAGAAGACGCTCCGTTATTTAAGTTTTTCCTAATCTTATTGAAAGCGAAGAGAAGAGAGCAACCCAAAGAATTCAAATGGTAAGGGTTAAGTCACATACTTTTGTGAACAAACGTTCCTTGAAGCAAAATCGCTGTTTCTCATAATCTTTTTTAGTTTGGCATTGTTATCCGTTTGATGTCAACCGACAAATAGATAAAATAATAAAAGCAAAGCCAAAACAGATGTCTAACTGAGCCTGGGATTCAAATGAATGGCAACAACTCTAAACAGCCCAGGACTTTATGCTCTTATTTAAGATGGGTACCAAGATCTATTAATACCAGGTCAATCCCGTAGCAAGTAAGAGGGGCTAACGCGTTATGTTGCACAACGTCTCCCCGAGTTGCTGGGAATCTATCTCTGGGTTGCTGAGCGTCAACAGCTGTTACGCGGAATACGGCAGTGAAGGGACTTGCAACGCAGGGAAACGTTGGTATGGACCGCCTATTGGACTGACCCGGTATTAATAGATCTTATCAGGTACTTCATAATTTTGCCAACCTCTCAGATTATTTCCTACATCAAATTTCACATCAGGCCATTTGTTCTTAAAGTTAAATTAAAAGCAGAAAAGAAATACAGTGAGCTGAGCCTAGTATTTGATTGTGGGTTGCTACCTACATTCATTGAGATTTCTTCGTTAACTACATCGTAAATTGAGTTTATTGCTTCACGCGATCCTCCCTCACTTATGTTCCTAAGTAATTTATGAGCCACCTGTTGTAAAAAGTGGCAATTTAATTAATCATTTTTACAATTGAAAAAAAAAAAAAAAATTAAATATAAATAAATAATAAATAAGTAGTAGTAGGAAAGTCCAGCCACCCAAACACGGAGGTACGTTATGCTGATATTTCACAGGGAACAACTGGACTGGTTAAAAAATAGGGGGAGGAAAGACAAATTTTCAAAACAAAGGATGGGAAAGAGGAGAGATACGGCGGACATCCTGTCAGACACTCTCAAACATGGGAAGGAAGCACCTAGAGCACACGTCGTCAGTATTTACTGGTTCTTTGTTCGTGCAGTCAGCTGTGATGACAGTTGGCTATGATTATTTGAATATGCCGCGCTAACCCTGCGAAATATCGTGCACGTGGTGGAAAGATAAAAGGGTGAATAGTGTCCAGTGTTTTTTTGCAATTTGTGATTTTATTAATGAATTTTGGTGTTTTCTGATGCTGCCATAGTCATTTTTGCGGCTTTTCACTTATGAATCGATACTTTAAAATGCTCTAGCCGAAGTGTGCAACAGACCCATCATAAAACTGGACTGTTTTGGTAATTTTAGTTTAAAATGCTCTTTTTTTGTAAGTTATTCTTAGATGGCCTTTGGGAAACGAGCATTTTAAATGATGATTACCAAAACAGTCAAGTTTTATAACTAACAACCAATAGCGTCACTCATAAACCATCTACACAATCGGTTATCGATGAGATAAATAATCGGCCCGCAGGAGAGAGAGATAGCAGTATATCGGGATTGCATGAGAGTGAAAAAGATAGTTTGGGACACTGATCTCAGAATAAAAATATTTTATTTTTTATACTTTGTATTAACTTGATAACGTTGCTGAATTTTTGGAGAGTATTTTGTTTTGTGCCTGAATGTTATCCATTCTATTGGTTGTACTGTTAGTGTATCGATATCTTTGTAAAAGGATTTGTTCTATTGATGCATAGTAAATAGGAACATGAATATTCTGTGTTTCTCAATACCTTTTCTCCCGTATGGCTGTCACTGAGCATAAATGCCTTTAAATTTTGGTGTATGCAACTAGCGCTGCATTCAAGCTATCTAATTGCATATACCAAGAGATGAAGGCATTTTCTGTTACAGCACTTACGGTAGAGAAAACTTGAAAAGGCAAAATTTTCAGGCCCCTGGTGAATAAATAAGTAAAAATCATAGTAAAAGAAAGAAAAAGATTGAGAAACAAAAAAAGAAAGAAATTAAAAAGTTATTTTGCATTTTTCTTTGATCTGAGTGCAGTATTGTTGAAACATGAGGAAAGATGGGAAAAGTGTTACGTGTCATACCTCTTGAACTTCCGTAGGTGAGGGTGTACTGTTGGACGGAGAACTTTCTGTACCTCGCCGCTGAATGTCCAGAACAGCTTCAGCTATTTGCCGGCCTATTTTGCTAGCTTCAACATGAGAGCTGATAAGACGCGTCATATCTCGCCCGCATAAGTTGGCGTGTCCATTGGCTGAAAAATAAACAAGCTAATCAATTTTGAGACTTCAGATTCCCTTGAATAAGGTTGAAACTGAATGATAAATATGACATTAGGCGTCCATCCTTAAACTAGCTTCATTCCATTTTCATAAAGTTTATAGGAAGCGCAAAAAACAAAATTATTCTTGATGGCGAGGATGGAACATGAAAAAATTTAGAAAGATATTTAAAGCCTAACATTATTTTCCCCCCATAAACTTCGTGTGATACAACCTTACAAGGAATGCGGCTCTTGCTTACATCTGCTATTGGCAATGAAAAATTAATTCTACAGTGAAATCCAGCAAAATTTGCGATGAGCACATAAAAAATTACGAAATTCACTCACAGACTCACAAAATGACTTTAAAGCATAAGGCATGATGGCGAAAATATGATACCTCTTAAATGACGGAGCTTTACAGGCACCATGGGAGATTCCTATCTAATTTGAGGCTTTCATTTGATTTTTCTATAGAGGAAGTGACAAATTAGACAGGAATCCCCATGACACCTGCGTAACTCTGTCATTTAACAACAAAGATGGTGGAGCTATGCAGGTATCATAAGAGATTCCCACCTGATTTACCTCTCTCTCTACAGAGACAAACCAAGAAAAGTCTCAAATTAGATAGGAGTCTCCCATGCACTGAAAAAACGATACAGCATTGGATATCGTAAATTACGGGCTATATAGGTTTACCGAGGCACTCCAGCTGTAATTTTAGGCGAAGCAACCCGTAATTACGAACTCCATCTCAGAAAGTAACGGGCTTCAAGACTGGGAAGGCCTCGGTAGACCTATATAGACCGTAGTGTTTTTTCAGTGTGGTACCTACGTAGCTCTGCCGTAATGCCTTTAACGTTAAAGTCGTTTTGCGAGTCTGTAATCAAGGCTTTGTGGAAACCACAAGCCGACTGAAATCCAGTTCCACCCAATGTCCGCTCGTCGGTCAGAGAAGTCCGCAGCCTCTGCCACGAGCGCACTCCACTGTATTTATGTGCAGCATTTCTCATCTTCTCTTGTCCGGAAGCCGAGAACAATCTCTCCGCTGAAACTTAGTACTGTGTGAATGTTTCCACCAAAATTACTTATCAGCGGACTCTCTCCAGGTCATTGTAGAATGCCTATAGCTTCACGAAAAAAAAAAATAAAAAATGGAGTTCAGTATCTTACTTTGAGAATTTGAGAAACATTCGAAACTATTTGATTCTGTTGGGGTGGTGATTTCTGGCTTCGGGGTATTGGAACTAAGTCTGTCATCATCTGACCTGCAAAATGAAACATTATCAGCAAGATTAGACGGCAAAATCAGAAACAGAGAAGTGCGTTTCAGTGATTTTTTATTGATAAGACTACGACAGTGAGTCTGTTGCAAACTTCTGCTGCAAAAATGTGATGCGATTACGCATGCATGCGGAATGCATAATTGCATAAAAATAAGGCTCCATTAAGCAAAAACTGCATGATTATACTCTTAATGGGAATACTGCCACCCTTAGAGACAAAAAAATGCAAGAAATCAAGATAACCTCCTTGGTTAAAATTACCCGTTTGGTACGCTTTCTATTCACTCTCCAAAGGCTCCATTGCTCCAGAGCCATCTTGTTGCGTAACAATTAGTACCCACAATGCTCATTATCAGGGCCATCAGCGCTAGAGCATCATGGGTAGGTACTCATTACATTATAAAGATGGTCGTGGGCCAGCGTGCATGTCCCGTTACTTTCGTGTAATAATACTCTTAAATAAAATACTTACAATATATTAAAATAGTATTCATTTCTTACAACGACTACAGAACACATCTAAATAATCCTAAGATTTTAGAAAGACAACATATAGTTTGCTTTGTATTGCCAATTTTGAAAAGAATATTTAAAACTTACACAACTAGAAAATTCTTTGCTATTAAGTATTCGACATCTTTAGTCCAAGGATTGCGAAAACTTTTCCATTCACTATGTAAATGGACAAATAATTTCTCATCCTTATTACGGAACCTATAAACCTGGAAAACAAATGAAACACGGTAAATTTCAAAAGAATGACAAAGTTTCAAAAGATTGGAATGAATGAAAATTGAAAATACAGAAGTAGAGGAAAGCGAGTGATGCTATTTGTCAAAAAACACCGTAAGCTCTTGAGCATCATTGTTTTTATCAGGTAATGAGTTACAGGCAAATCGGTATTCAAAGTCTGGATGAGTCTGACTTGTTAAATGATGGCAAAGGATCAATTTTTTATTGAGAAATGCTTTAAAGTTAAAAGGTCAAGGGTTGCACGCAAATTTTTTCTTTCGTTGGAACGAATGAAAATTGAAAATTCACGAAAGATAATCGGTAAGCTGCGCCTACACTTCTGAAACAAACTCTGATGAGTAAGACATAGCCGTAGCCAAGCATTTGTCTCTCTCTCTCTTTGTCCATTTGATTACATGAGTTAGAAAAGGACAGAATTAGGAGCTGAAGTCACATGACAGCCCCTCTCTGCATCCTTTTCTAACACACGCATTCAAATGGGCAAAGAGATCCTGGCTACAGCTAAGTATCAAGAGCAAATGAATGAATAAAAGTTATAGATTGAAAATGAGTAAACACCTTGGTAGAGACTGGTACATTACTTTTTAACGCCTCTTTATGGGACTCGGCTAGATTTGGAATATCTTCATGGTGGTAATACTCATACATACTCGTTCCAAGTAGTTCCTGAGGAAGGAAGCCAAGTACTAAAGTTGCTCTGAAAGAAAGAAAGGAAAAAATACAAATTAGGTCAACTTCAAGGATAAGTTGGAGCACTTATAGAAAAGTTCTGCAGAGAACAATTTAAAAATTGCTTGACCAAAGAAAGAACTCTGAAACGAATACTCCGAACAACGATTAATATGTTTGAGGAGCTTCTGAAATGATTGGTATCGCCGCTTGAGAAACAACTGCACCGATTTGACATTCATTTCGTCGCCCATCTGACGTAAAGGCATGAGTCGAATCCAACGTTTCATGATCATCTTCCACATTTTAAATTTTTCAAAGGACAATGCATGTGTGAATAATCGTGCATATTTTATCCCTCGTCCTTCATAAGTCAAAGAATCACAGAAATTAACTAATTGAAGTAATTGAATGATTGATCGTGGTTGAAAAAATGAAAATGAGTTAGGAAATTTTGAAACGTCGGATTCAACTTACGCCTAAACGTCAGATGGACAACAATATGAGGAACTTTTTTTTTTTTTAGGAAATCCACAAAAACGATTTTTCATATCCTCAAGAATAAACAAATGCTTTTGAGTTGGGCAAACTCATCAGCTGAGGTAAAAAAGCCAATTAGAAAAAGAAAATAAAAAATCATATTAAAAAATATAAAATTTATGAATCATATTTTTTAATATGATTTTTTATTTTCTTTTTTTAATTGACTTTTTTACCTCAGCTGATGAGTTTGCCCAACTCAAAAGCATTTGTTTATACCATGTGTAGCCAAAGTATGTTGTTTTCCTTATCCTCAAGAATGTACACGGAAGGTTTCATGCCAACACCTCAAGCAGATCTCAAGGTAGAGTTTTTATATTCCGCCTAGGATCCAACTTTTTTAGCACGTCTAAGGAAACTGCAATAATTCGGAGCAAACAGTATAAATATGTGTGCAATTCATAAAGAAGTCTGAGAACGCTCTTGAAAATTCTAATGAAAGAAATGAAACTTAATGAGAGAAATTTTGCAGGTAGTCCAGTATCATCATGATACTCTTCAAGGTATGATTGGGATTGTAAAGCCACCCTGGGGAATACGCTTTAGGGAGGGCTTCTCTAAAAAATCCAATATTTCCTATTGTTGACTTGTTTTCTTATTGTTGTTTTTGTTATGTATTTGCACGCCTGCCAAACTAGTTTACTCTCGTTGGTTTATCTTACCTTCAGAAAATTTTTATTTGATTGAAAAAGTTCCTAGATTTCATTTGAAGTTATTATTTTCGGTTTATCTCATGAAAACACTCCCTTTCCAAGCAAATAGCATATAACAAACCCAAATAAAAAAAAATTCAGGACTCAACCAAACATTTATTTGATCAGCTTTGGATGGTTGGTGGTTAAAATTACACGGAAAAAAAAGATTAGTGAAAATAACCATACGGATACCTGATTTTGGCACCTGCTAGATGTTATGTTAAACTTGACCAGAAGTATGATACATTTACCGATACTTTGAGTAAATTCAACATGCAGTCAGGTAACATCATCTAGTACCTAGTCAAAACATAGTATACTTCTGGTTAACATTACCATAACATCTAGCAGGTGCCAAAATCAGGTATCCGTACGGTTATTTTCACCGTAGTTTTTTTTCCGTGTACTTTAGTCAGATAAATAGGCCTGGGCGGCTGCAAAACACAAATTAAAACTTTAAACATGATTTTTTTCAAAACTACATTTTTCGAGATATGTTTTTCGCTTGGAAAGGTCCTCATATGAATAAAGTTTGTGCTTACCTTTGGTCGACGAATAAAAATTTTCCATCGATTGTATGTCTTGAAACAAATTGGATAGGTTGGGAATTACAGCGCAACTGACGAGAGGATGCTTTGTACAAATGGGGGAGAGATCTGCCGACTGCAACAAGACACGATAAATTACACGTCTCGGAGTCCGGTTCGCTTTCTTGCTCTTCCAGACCGACTTTCGCTGGAGCCCATGATTTCAGATAACCAGTGCATTGGATCACACTGTACCTTTTATCTGTTAATTCAGAAATTGTGGATATTAAATACAGGGTATAATTTATTTATCATCTTTATTCTATTTTTTTCTAGAAAGTAAGGGAGTTCCAGCAAGTAATGAATTGATTAATCAGTAATTTGCCAAACAACGGATCAATAATGAGGCTCTTGCTAACTTTTGCTATAAGCGATTGAATAGTTAATTTTTGAGCAAAATCCAGCGGGAAATTACAATAAGCACATTAAAAAACTATGCTATTCACTCAAAGACTCAAAAAATGACTTTGAAGTTTAGGCATAATGGCAGAGATATATGGGTACCATGGGAGATTCCTACCTAGTTAGAGACTTTCCTATGCGTGTTTCTACAGAGAAAGTGAGAAATTAGATAGGAATCTCCTATAATAACTGCAAGGCTCCGCCATATTTGCTCTTAAATGGCGGAGCTACGCAGGTGTCACGTAGGGTTCCTGTCTAATTTTTCACTCTCTTTAGAAACACACACAGGAAAGTCGCAAATTAGATAGGAATCTCCCATTGTACCCATATATCTCTGCCATTATGTCTAAACTTCAAAGTCATTTTGTGAGTCTGTGAGTGAGTTTTGTGATTTTAAAGAGAGCTCGCTGTAATTTTTGCTCATTTCAACACTGGAATGAGCTATTGAATTGCATATAGCAAGAGTTAGTCCCATGGAGAACTTTTCCGGAAGAAGAGAACTTAAAACATTAGGTGTGTTCTTTCCTTTAAAAAAAAGCAGCAAATAAATGGATATTTTTAATAAAGAACACACCTTATGTTTGATGAGATGCTCCGTACAATAATTATATTGCAAGTAATTATATTACTTTATTAAATTAATTACGATTATATCACGTAACTATATCACAAGCTACGCACCTGAGAATTGCTGCTTTTTTCGCCTATGACAACTTGAATTAGAATCTGCCTCCTCTTTCACCATTGAATTCAATTTACATTTCATCCGACAAATGAAAGACCTTCGAGATCCAGGACACAATCTGGCACCTTCTTGTGGAACATCATTTCTAACAGGTAACATAGCTGTGAGGAAAGGATACAAACCATATATTAAGATACAGTAATTAAGGTTGAAAGTCAGTGGCGCAGCATGCAATCTGGCGACATAGTATTTAGTCCATTTATTCCATAAATGCCCAACATTATTTAAAATTTTAAGGTGGTTTTTGAGAGTAAATTAAATAAAAATAAAATTACATACTTTTGGCATCTATAAGTCGCTCCCTTGGACTGAGATCAGATGAGGAAAGCTGTTCTTTAACTTTTTCAACATCTTTCGGGTGTAAAATGTCAAACCAGCTTTGACCGAGCAATTCGCCCTGAAAAGAGAAAGAGAGAGAGAGAGATAGAAAGAAATTGTAAGAAGAGAACTGGAGTCTACACATATATTCTAGCAAAAGCAAAGTATTCTAAAACTTACAGTCAAAAACTTTAACCCTTCCAGTGCTGAATTACAGATAGTAGTTCCAAAAATCTTACACCTTAAACACGAATTGGTATTGCTGAGTTGAATCCGTGCGCAAACCCTAAACTCTCATTTGCTAACTGGGTTACTAGCAAAGTTGGACAAATGGGAGTTTAATCAATTACATGATTGCCGGGTAAATCCGTAATCACCAAACCTTTGGATGGTGATTAAATATACTGTCAAAAATTAGTCGCCTCTGCTGAGATTCAAACCCAGTACGTCTGGGTTTAAGACCAGTTGGGCTAACCATCAGACCACAGAAACCAACAATGCGAGCGCTTCTGTCACTTTGTGTTCAAATTAAATGTGCTGCGCAAATTACTCGTTACCGTGTTTTTCACTTCGCGCGTGAACCCATTTTATCGACGCAATATCCGACAAAACGTAGAAACGGAGAACATTATATAGCATTTGTTTTTACATGGTTTCTTATGGGAGTTTGAACAAAACTCTGAAAAATGAACGCTATTACCGATAAAACATTAAAACGAGAAAGGTTACAACAAGTTTCTACTAACGGATTTAACCCTTTACTGCGCGATTTTCTTTTTTCGTTCGAAAACATGATTTTTCAATTGATTTCGACTCAAAATGAAAGGGAAAAATAGTGAACAAATTCCTAGCATTAATTCTTACGCCTAAGAGATCTAAAAAGTACTAAATTTAACATGGGCCAGTATAGGGAGAAAATTAAGGTCAAACGGTTATATAAATATGTTTTCTAATGTTCAGATGGCGCCTAACAAGAGGCCTTGCTTTTTCAGACTTCGGAGAAAAATCAAAACTTTTCCTCGATATGCGCCGGAGGGATGACGAGATGGAAAAAAATGATATTTTAACTTTAAGAGTTCAAAATGGAGGAAATATATAATGTGCCTCAGGTGTGCCATGGCAGTTAAGGGTTAAAATAAACTTTAGGGTCACTTCAATTAAATCTAATTCTTCTGCAACTAACATGATGGGTGACTTGTAAAAAAATCAGCCCTGATTACCATATAATCACCTTCCGTAAAAAATGATGCTTACGATTACATGGAAATTGCGCACAATTATAATCCCCATTTGCCTAACTCTGGTCACTAGTGAATCGAATGACTTTTTCTCATATGATTTTATGTGCACGTCAATTTTCTTGAATTTCCATAAGAAAACCACGTTAAGAGAACGTCCTCTGAAAGGAACTTGGACAAAAGGGTTATTATGTATGATGTTACAATCCATCTTTAAACAGCTCAATTCTATAGCCCCGATGTTACTTACAAGGGGAGGCTCAGAAGTCGCCGCCTCCGATTTTGAAAACGATTGCACGAAAATGTAGCTAAAGTAAAACTATTAGACCCGTGTTTCTCACTTTTTGCCAATGGGCCTTCCTAAAGTGTCAGGAATTTTTTGAAAGTTGCCGAAATTCACGTAAATATTTGGAACGCTCGCCGCTAGGGTTTATAAGTGAATTTTGGCAACTTTCAAAAACTTCCTGACGCTTTAGGAAGGCCCATTGGCAAAAATAAGAGAAACACGGGTCTAATAGTTTTACTTTAGCTACATTTTCGTGCAATTGTTTTCAAAATCGGAGGCGGCGACTTCTGAGCCTCCCCTTGTCAGCCTGCAAAATACACACAAGACATAGGGTAAACAATCTGACTATTTAGTTTTTGATTAATGAAACTGTTCAATTACTGTGCGCATGGCAAATTATTTATTTTGCTGCAATGATTTGATTTCAAGAATTAAAATGGGAGCTTTTTTTTGCTTGTCTTTTTTTTGCGGCTGATGGCTGTCCAATGTTGAAATAAGGCGAAAAATAAACTGATGAAATGAAAACAAGAATTGCTTAAGTAAAAAGTTAAGGTTGGTCTGAGTTCATAAAAATCAACTTTATAGGGGCCTATGAGGGCCTCAATTAGACGGATACCTACAAAATATTATTAACAACCAAGTCATTACTTGAATGTTTGATTCCTACCTGAGAATAACTCAAAATCTGCGACACAGACTCAGAGACGTAAAGAATTCTACCTCTATCACATCCGACAACAAATAAAAATCCTTCGGCTGCCTGAAATCAAACAATTGAAAGAGTTACAGATCTGGATTTCTCCACAGAAAAAAAATGCTGTAAATTCAGTTCTTGGCGTTCAATCAATCATGATGACTACGTAAATTACTTCAGTTGATTCCAAATCATTTTCATCAAAGAAGCTAGGTAATTAAAACTTAGGTAAAAATGACAACTCTTAACCACTCAAAAATCACAGTCGCATGACAGTTTTTTGTGGTAATATCAAACATATGGTGGTCGTAAAGTCGTAGAAAGACCCTCATTGAGTCCCACAGCAACGCTGCAATTACAACTACTCTTGATTTTGAGGTTGTGCATTGATTCTGCGACTGATCACTCTGGACCATAGGTTGTATGGAAAGTCTGCGACTTTGAAAACTCTTGACCATAGGTTGTAAATCAGTGGCGGTCCGTGGGGACTCCACTTTTTTGGGAGAGGTCAAGAAGAAAAGAAAAATCATAGGTAGGAAAACCTTAAGCCCCCCCCCCCCCCACTTATAAAAAAAGGAGGGATCAAAAAAAATTAAAGGACATCACATTTTTCCCAGTCCGCCCCCCCCCCGCCCCCCCGATCTTCACTTGTTCAAAGTCCTTGCTTTCACCAGTGAAACATTTCGTCAATTTTTGTCCGATTACAATTTCAAAACCGGCGTTAGAATCGTTAGAAAATTTCTAATCAAATTCTACTTGTCAAATTGCTTTATCATGTTTTGCTGCCTCGATATAAGATAGAGAAACTTTCTTTTGGCGCAATCCTCGTATTTTTATTTTTGGAGTTTTATTTATGAACATGGGAAAATGTGAGGCTTTTTTAATCTTTGCTGTTCCCAGACCCCAGGGGCGTCATTTGGGGGGGGGGGTGAAAAAATGTGATGACTTTTTTTTCTTTTTTTTTCTCATCAATATTATTTTAGACACTACAGCCCTGCATATCCTACATTAACGGCCCTAAACTCGTTAATGACCACCAAATTATTTTAGTTCGAAACTTTTTTCATCTCCTAAAAAAAAAAAAAAACAAAAAACAAAAAGGCATCACTTTTCCACTATTGGCCGACCCTTGGGGGGGGGGGTTGGGTTGCCCCCGGCAAATGACGCTACTGCCAGACCCAAAGAAAATTGGAATCGTACCTGAAGGATCAGATGCTTGAGCTCTTGGTCGGATAAGAAAGCCGGCTTGTAGTGACCCTCCGTGTACGAGTGGACGGCGCTACGGATAGACTTCAAGTGTTGCACAGCCATTCTCAAAACGGTTAATTTATCTAATTTGCGAGACATGAAATGACACATTGGCACCATCGCTGACAACTCAGTGATGTAAGTGTTCATTTTATCACGTCTCCTTTTCTCTATCTCACTATGATTATGTCTGAAAAAAAAGAAGAAAGAAAAAAAAAACAAATTAAATTAAATCCATAGGTAGTGAGTGAAGCATACGAAATTTAGTGACCTTGACTTAATAAAATAACTTGATCCAATGGAAACCAGAGATCTTCTGGAGAGAAAATGATAGTGTGATTTTACTGGGTAAAGAGGGGGGAGGGGACCTTTATCGGGTAAATATTCCTCATCTCTTCTGGGTCTGTTTACGAAGGCACTGCTGGTCACACGCAACCGTCTCGTCGGGCTCCTTCAATCGTTAGAATAGGCAACAACACACACCGTGGTTTAACGACGATTTAAAAGTGTTTCCTCACTATGGTCCCTAGAGAAATAGCAAATAGTAGTATTTCTCTAGAAACCTTATTCCTCACCTGCCTGAAGTGAGATTCTGGCTCAAGTGATAGCACCACTAGTCTTTCTTTGAGAATTTGATTTTATATAAGTACAAATAATATTTTTTTAAAGCATTGGTCAAAAAAGGCATCCCCACAGGAATTGTGAGATTTTTAACTCAATTTTTTTCAGCCAAATTTGAACTATATTGATCACGGTGAGATCAAGCACTTCTGCTGCTCTGAGAATCTTTGAGATTTAGTAGCGAGAGAGATTTACTTACTTTTTACAGTCATCTGTTCTCGCAGATTTGGCGTCATCAGTGTCGTCCAAGTCACTGCCGCCACTGAAAAACGAAGGGGAAAACGAAGACGGGATTGAAATAAAGATTATGCGCTAAAGAAAGAAACATTTTTGAACGAGGAACAAGATGATACATACCAAAGGCCCATGCGGAAATTGAGTTATTAGACAAACAAACGAAGAAAACAAAAAACAAAAAAAGTTCGATAAGGCTCATGCAAACTTTTGTTTCAGCGATTGAATTACGATGAGCCCGTTGCCACGTTGACGTAAGTGGGCCCCCGAGACGCGCAGGTCTGCTCGTAAGTCTATTTTCAAATTAAAAATAACTTAAGCGATACCGAGGGAGAGTAGAAGGGAACTTTTGAGGACTCTACACCACGTTGGCGTTAGAAAGCCCCGAGATAAACAAGTCTGCTCTTCAGTCTATTTTCCCATCAAAAATAAAATTGGAGATGCCCCGGGAAAGCAGTGGGGAATTGAGATGAGCCGGTTACCATGGTGGCATTATTACGAAGCACCCTACAAAAACTGGTCTGCTCGTAAGCCTATTCACTCATTTGAAATAACATTGAAATGGCAGGAGCAGAGGGGACGTTTTGAGAGCCCTGCGCCAAGTTTGCATTTAGACGACCAGGAAAAGGACAGGTCTGCTCGTAAGTCGAATTTCCCTTTAAAATAACGTTGCCGATGCCACGGAAGAGCAGAAGGGACGTTTTGAGAGCCCTGCGCCAAATTTGCGAATAGGAGGCCACGAGAAGGACAGGTCTCCTCGTAAGTCTGATTTTCCATTTAAAAAAACGTTGCCGATGCCACGGAAGAGCAGAAGGGACGTTTTGAGAGCCCTGCGCCAAATTTGCGAATAGGAGGCCACGAGAAGGACAGGTCTCCTCGTAAGTCTGATTTTCCATTTAAAAAAACGTTGCCGATGCCACATAAGAGCAGAGGGGACGTTTTGAGAGCCCTGCGCCAAATTTGCGATTAGAAGGCCGCGAGAAGGACAGGTCTGCTCGTAAGTCTGATTTCCCATTTAAAATAACGTTGCCGATGCCACGGAAGAGCAGACGGGACATTTTGAGAGCCCTGCGCCAAGTTTGCAATTAGGAGGCCGCGAGAAGGACAGGTCTGCTCGTAAGTCTGATTTCCCATTTAAAATAACGTTGCCGAGGCCACGGAAGAGCAGAGGGGACGTTTTGAGAGCCCTGCGCCAACTTTGCGATTAGAAGGCCGCGAGAAGGACAGGTCTGCTCGTAAGTCTGATTTCCCATTTAAAATATTGTTGCCGATGCCACATAAGAGCAGAGGGGACGTTTTGAGAGCCCTGCGCCAAGTTTGCAATTAGAAGGCCGCGAGAAGGACAGGTCTGCTCGTAAGTCTGATTTCCCATTTAAAATAACGTTGCCGATGCCACGGAAGAGCAGAGGGGACTTTTTGAGAGCCCTGCGCCAAATTTGCGAATAGGAGACCGCGAGAAGGACAGGTCTGCTCGTAAGTCTGATTTCCCACTTAAAATAACGTTGCCGATGCCACGGAAGAGCAGAGGGGACGTTTTGAGAGCCCTGCGCCAAGTTTGCAATTAGAAGGCCGCGAGAAGGACAGGTCTGCTCGTAAGTCTGATTTCCCATTTAAAATATTGTTGCCGATGCCACATAAGAGCAGAGGGGACGTTTTGAGAGCCCTGCGCCAAGTTTGCAATTAGAAGGCCGCGAGAAGGACAGGTCTGCTCGTAAGTCTGATTTCCCATTTAAAATAACGTTGCCGATGCCACGGAAGAGCAGAGGGGACTTTTTGAGAGCCCTGCGCCAAATTTGCGAATAGGAGACCGCGAGAAGGACAGGTCTGCTCGTAAGTCTGATTTCCCACTTAAAATAACGTTGCCGATGCCACGGAAGAGCAGAGGGGACGTTTTGAGAGCCCTGCGCCAAATTTGCGAATAGGAGACCGCGAGAAGGACAGGTCTGCTCGTAAGTCTGATTTCCCACTTAAAATAACGTTGCCGATGCCACGGAAGAGCAGAGGGGACGTTTTGAGAGCCCTGCGCCAAATTTGCGATTGGAAGGCCGCGAGAAGGACAGGTCTGCTCGTAAGTCTGATTTCCCATTTAAAATAACGTTGCCGATGCCACGGAAGAGCAGAGGGGACGTTTTGAGAGCCCTGCGCCAAATTTGCGATTGGAAGGCCGCGAGAAGGACAGGTCTGCTCGTAAGTCTGATTTCCCATTTAAAATAACGTTGCCGATGCCACGGAAGAGCAGAGGGGACGTTTTGAGAGCCCTGCGCCAAGTTTGCAATTAGAAGGCCGCGAGAAGGACAGGTCTGCTCGTAAGTCTGATTTCCCATTTAAAATAACGTTGCCGATGCCACGGAAGAGCAGAGGGGACTTTTTGAGAGCCCTGCGCCAAATTTGCGAATAGGAGACCGCGAGAAGGACAGGTCTGCTCGTAAGTCTGATTTCCCACTTAAAATAACGTTGCCGATGCCACGGAAGAGCAGAGGGGACGTTTTGAGAGCCCTGCGCCAAGTTTGCAATTAGAAGGCCGCGAGAAGGACAGGTCTGCTCGTAAGTCTGATTTCCCATTTAAAATATTGTTGCCGATGCCACGGAAGAGCAGACGGGACGTTTTGAGAGCCCTGCGCCAAGTTTGCAATTAGAAGGCCGCGAGAAGGACAGGTCTGCTCGTAAGTCTGATTTCCCATTTAAAATAACGTTGCCGATGCCACGGAAGAGCAGAGGGGACGTTTTGAGAGCCCTGCGCCAAATTTGCGAATAGGAGACCGCGAGAAGGACAGGTCTGCTCGTAAGTCTGATTTCCCATTTAAAATAACGTTGCCGATGCCACGGAAGAGCGGAGGGGACGTTTTGAGAGCCCTGCGCCAAGTTTGCAATTAGAAGGCCGCGAGAAGGACAGGTCTGCTCGTAAGTCTGATTTCCCGTTTAAAATAACGTTGCCGATGCCACGGAAGAGCAGAGGGGACGTTTTGAGAGCCCTGCGCCAAGTTTGCAATTAGAAGGCCGCGAGATGGACAGGTCTGCTCGTAAGTCTGATTTCCCATTTAAAATAACGTTGCCGATGCCACGGAAGAGCAGAGGGGACGTTTTGAGAGCCCTGCGCCAACTTTGCGATTAGAAGGCCGCGAGAAGGACAGGTCTGCTCGTAAGTCTGATTTCCCATTTAAAATAACGTTGCCGATGCCACGGAAGAGCAGAGGGGACGTTTTGAGAGCCCTGCGCCAAATTTGCGAATAGGAGACCGCGAGAAGGACAGGTCTGCTCGTAAGTCTGATTTCCCACTTAAAATAACGTTGCCGATGCCACGGAAGAGCAGAGGGGACGTTTTGAGAGCCCTGCGCCAAATTTGCGAATAGGAGACCGCGAGAAGGACAGGTCTGCTCGTAAGTCTGATTTCCCACTTAAAATAACGTTGCCGATGCCACGGAAGAGCAGAGGGGACTTTTTGAGAGCCCTGCGCCAAATTTGCGAATACGAGACCGCGAGAAGGACAGGTCTGCTCGTAAGTCTGATTTCCCACTTAAAATAACGTTGCCGATGCCACGGAAGAGCAGAGGGGACGTTTTGAGAGCCCTGCGCCAAGTTTGCAATTAGAAGGCCGCGAGAAGGACAGGTCTGCTCGTAAGTCTGATTTCCCATTTAAAATATTGTTGCCGATGCCACATAAGAGCAGAGGGGACGTTTTGAGAGCCCTGCGCCAAATTTGCGATTGGAAGGCCGCGAGAAGGACAGGTCTGCTCGTAAGTCTGATTTCCCATTTAAAATAACGTTGCCGATGCCACGGAAGAGCAGAGGGGACGTTTTGAGAGCCCTGCGCCAAGTTTGCAATTAGAAGGCCGCGAGAAGGACAGGTCTGCTCGTAAGTCTGATTTCCCATTTGAAATATTGTTGCCGATGCCACGGAAGAGCAGAGGGGACGTTTTGAGAGACCTGCGCCAAGTTTGCAATCAGAAGGCCGCGAGAAGGACAGGTCTGCTCGTAAGTCTGATTTTCCATTTAAAATAACGTTGTCGATGCCCCGGAATGGCAGAGGGGACGTTTTGAGAGCCCTGCGCCAAGTTTACGATTAGAAGGCCGCGAGAAGGACAGGTCTGCTCGTAAGTCTGATTTCCCATTTAAAATAACGTTGCCGATGCCACGGAAGAGCAGAGGGGACGTTTTGAGAGCCCTGCGCCAAATTTGCGAATAGGAGACCGCGAGAAGGACAGGTCTGCTCGTAAGTCTGATTTCCCACTTAAAATAACGTTGCCGATGCCACGGAAGAGCAGAGGGGACTTTTTGAGAGCCCTGCGCCAAATTTGCGAATAGGAGACCGCGAGAAGGACAGGTCTGCTCGTAAGTCTGATTTCCCACTTAAAATAACGTTGCCGATGCCACGGAAGAGCAGAGGGGACGTTTTGAGAGCCCTGCGCCAAGTTTGCAATTAGAAGGCCGCGAGAAGGACAGGTCTGCTCGTAAGTCTGATTTCCCATTTAAAATATTGTTGCCGATGCCACATAAGAGCAGAGGGGACGTTTTGAGAGCCCTGCGCCAAATTTGCGATTGGAAGGCCGCGAGAAGGACAGGTCTGCTCGTAAGTCTGATTTCCCATTTAAAATAACGTTGCCGATGCCACGGAAGTGCAGAGGGGACGTTTTGAGAGCCCTGCGCCAAGTTTGCAATTAGAAGGCCGCGAGAAGGACAGGTCTGCTCGTAAGTCTGATTTCCCATTTAAAATATTGTTGCCGATGCCACGGAAGAGCAGAGGGGACGTTTTGAGAGACCTGCGCCAAGTTTGCAATCAGAAGGCCGCGAGAAGGACAGGTCTGCTCGTAAGTCTGATTTTCCATTTAAAATAACGTTGTCGATGCCCCGGAATGGCAGAGGGGACGTTTTGAGAGCCCTGCGCCAAGTTTACGATTAGAAGGCCGCGAGATGGACAGGTCCGCTCGTAAGTCTGTGTCCCCATTGAACATATAATTGGGGATGCCCTGGAAGAACATTTAGCGCTCTTTCGTAATGCACGGAGACGTTTCAGGGGTTTTTTTTTGGATCGAAAATGAATTTCTTAAGTCTCGGTGGTATAATTATATGCATGCATATTCATAATTGAATTCATGGTAATTTGGGCCGGTGTAGTGTATTAGTATTGCGTGCAATGCTACGAACCCTCGGTCTAAATGGCCCCTAAATTTTCCGCATTTTAACTGAATCTCTCTTAACCGTTACATACCTGGTGTACATTTTAATGTATATCTAAATAACACTGAATCCTATGAAAAACAGAAAAATACAAAATGCGCTAGTGTATATGAAGAGACAGCGCTAAGATCTACGTTGACCAAAAATCCGTTTCTGAACAAAAATAATTTCAGGTATATGAAAGGGTTAAAGTGGAGGGTCTCAGATTGAGTACTGCGAGTTTTGAGAGAAACCATAGTAGACTTCAGTGAGACAGAGAGAAAGAGAGTAGAGCAGGTACGTATTTCAAAGGAACAAATTTCCGGCGCTCCACCCATAGAAAAAATAAACGGAAACTCTTTCTTCCAAAGACAATGCACAAGCGTCTCTTTGATGTAAACTTCGGGTAGCAATCAAAATACAGGCAGTAGACAATGCTATGAGGACTGAAAGGGGTGAGAGTATTACAACACCAACACCGAGAGAAGGGGTGGATTTGGGGTGGGTGGGGGGTTCTACCATATGCAATAATCACCGACAAACTTATTTCAGGGGTTTCTTCATTTTTAATGTTTCGCAATCAAATGATTTTAGTTGATGGAATCGAGAAAACAGGTTGTTAAAATGAAAACGGAAATGAGGTTACCTCCTCATTTCATCCGAACCGCAAAAGCTAAAAGGATTCTTTCGGATAATTAAAAAAAAAAAAAAAAAAAAAAAAAAAAAAAAAAAAAAAAAAAAAATTATTTCCGACGAGAAAAAACAATACGAGATACAAATAAAGAAAGATCAAAGCTTTTGACAGCTTCACTGTTACACTTCTGAAAGTAGGCACGCTTTTTTCAAAAGTTTAAAAGTTACTTCTCGGGTGATGACTCAGTGAGCTAAAGAAATTTTGAAGCTCAATTCAAAGCTGAAATTATGACAGACAACATGTTTTGTGCACAGTAATATGAACAGTAGATCAAAAGTTGCAAGGTACAGCTATAGACTCACTTTTTAAAAGACCCTAATTGTATCGACTTGTTTTGTGACCTCGTTCGAAAAGTTATTCAAATTGTTTTCTTTTTTGTTAAGTGATTATTATTACTATCATTTTTCATTTAATGAGACTATTGGACACTTTTGCTGCAGGCAATTTAAGGGACAATTCAGATTAAAAAGAAAGAGTGACGGAATTAAGATGGGAATCTTCCATTATTAGCGACCAACACTATGGTCATCTGTTGAGATTGAGAGTGGGGTTTCATAAGTTTCCAGAGCAACACCATTATTATTTTGGGCGGTTTTCACATCTGAATCGACCCTAAGATCGCCTGTAGGAAAAGTGTGCAACAGCCCCATTATTTTCTATTTAGTTTTTATTTTCGAAATTTGTTTGAATAGGCTGTTCTTTGATGGTAATAAAATAAAATAAAATGAAATAAAATAAAATAAAATGTAGTAAATGAAACAAATAAAATAAAAAAATAAAATAAAATAAAATAAATAAAATAAATACTTGGACAATGGACAGCTACTTACTGGTAGGAACTTTTCCGTTTTTTTATTTCGGATCTAGAGCTTTCAACTTGAGGCACGGTTTCGGGTGCTAGACCACTGGATGTGGGAATGACAGTTGTGTGCCCTAAGCCGCTTCCAATGTACATGCTAGCGGAACAGTTGCTCCTGAAAGCAGACAAGAACAAAAAGAACCGGGCACGTGAGAGAAGGCTTGGAAAAAAGGGCGCTGCATGAAGAGTATAGAGACTAGAGATTGTATTACTTATTCGAATAAATAATGATGAGAAATGAGTTATTTATTATTTTATTACATTGAACCCTCGCCACGGAGCTCATGAATGTGCCTATAAAGCTGATTGACATGATACGCGGTTTGGTGGAACCGAAATATTACTAATACTCCTGGGACCAAATAGTGTTACGGCTTGACGGTCCTCCGAAAGACGTTGGATGGTGCGCATGTAAGTATATTTGCGTGTAGTTTATACCCCCCGTAAGTGCTCACCGATCATCTGCGTGCGGGACCGTGAGGACGCAACACTATTTGGTCCCAGATATGGCACTAGCTATCTTGCCAATGTTAAATTTCGTTGAGCGCCTTCATTTCTCAAACCGCGCTAAAACACATACACTGGCCCACGGTTTGTTTACATTTTGACAAGTGAGAGACGTGCGGGCAGGGTGGAAGTCGTGGGCCAGCCGACTGGCCCCACCCCGCCCACGCGTCTCTCACTTGCCAAAACGTAAACAAACCGTGAGCCAGTGTATGCGTTTTAGCAATGAAGGCGCTCAACAAGATTTTAGATAGTGCCATATCTGGAATATAAGTAATTTTTGGTGGAACCTAATGAGTAAACTAGAGTCCCAACAAGAAATTAGAAAAATGTGGCATAATCGAATCCAAAGTAGCTATCAATTTGACGGCCTCTACTGGGGCAGTTGTAAGGGTCTGAAATGTTTTGTTTTTTATGAAGAAAATGATAGTACTTGATGAGCTGAGAACAATGGTAGCCTTGGTTTCTTCCTAAGTGTCCCGGCTTTGGAGAAACGCACGTGTAAAGCTCTGTAAAAAAATCGTGTCCGTAGTGACGTCACTACGCAGAATTCACATTAAAGAAACAATGTATTTTGGGCCAAAATCTCATCTCCGGAAAAATGGGACTTAACTCCAAACCAAAGGCATATTTGTTCTCAGCCATCAAAAACTTTCATTTTCTTAAAAAAAAAAAAAAAAAAAAAAAAAAAAAAAAAAAAAAAAAAAAAAAAAACACACAATGGCCGTCTTTTTTTATGTCCACAGTCGCAGTCGTTCGCGGTTCACAAAACTCGGCAATGAAATTATCTGTTCTTATGAAAGATCTCACAGCGTCTAGTCTAATTTGAATCTTGAAACCTTCCCGCATCATTTCCTTTGCGGTTCACGAACGTTCGCAAGCTCAAAAGCATGTGAACGCTTGTGGACCACGGAACTATTTTCATCCGCTCGTCCACAGTGGACCACAGTGGACATAAAAAATATATATTGTGAACATAAAAAAATACGGCTTCGATTTCAGACCATTGCAAATGCCCCATTGGCTGGCGAATGCCGCTGATTCTGCTCTTTTGGACAAGACGAGACGAGCAGTGGCGAGGCGTGCGATTTGGCAACGTCCCTTGTTCCTCATTTAAACACATTAGAAAGGTCGAAATGCCTGGTCATCGCCGATGACTGAAGCGTTCGACTTTTTTGGTGAATTTAAATGGAGGGAATACATTGTTGCCAAACACGCTTCGCCACTGGAGACGAGATAGCGGGAATCGACCAATCCCATTGGTTCAAATGGTGTCATGAGACGCAGATTTCGTGTCATTCGAGGCACGAGGAGTCGTTCGGTCTGAAATGAACGACTGGAACGACTTCAAAATTGTCACTTGACGCCGTTTAAACCAATGAGAATGATCGATTCTCACTATCTCGCCTTGTCTCGTCCAAAAGAGTAAAATCCAGTGGCGAGGCGTGCAATTTGGCAACATTTCTATTTCCCATTTAAACACATTGGAAAGATCGAAGTGCTTGGTCATCGCCGATGACTGAACTTTTCGACCTTTTTTGGTGAATTTAAATAGAGAAAGTTAATTGTTGCCAAGTTTCACGCCTCGCCACTGGTAAAATCAGCTCCCTGGTCCCTGTTCCACCAAAAGTACAAGTCCGAGTATACAAGTAGGTAGTAGTTACAAGCGTTACTAGCATTAAGAAACGCTTGTAAGTACAACTTGTACTCGGACTTGTACTTTTGGTGGAACAGGGCCCTTACCTTCAGAATAAACTGAAGAATATGAGGAAACAGAGCTTTCCTTTATAACGCGGGAGTCACTCAGGGCTGCCGTTTTGCGTGTAATCAATGCTATTTTTCAATTCACCGATGCTTCCACCAATTGAGGAAAGGTTACACAGCTCAGTTCAGTGTATGACTGTAATGCACTAAAATACTCTGATCTGTATAATCTTTCCTTAATCGGTGGAAACTCCGTTGATTAATTAAAATATCCGCAAGTTTTTTTAAAGTCATCGACGACTCCACCGGTTGAGAAAATATTACAGATTGAGTATTTTAGTTAATTACAGTCATGCACTGAAATGAACATTGTAATCTTTTCTTAACCGGTGGAATCATCGGTGAATTGAAAAACAGCGTTGATTATTATACGCATCAAAACGGCTGTCCTGGAGTCACTTGCTATATCATCACGATAAACCCGGTTTTCTTGTATTTATGCGGGAAGAATACATACAAAGTCTCGGTAGAGCGAAATATCTAAATTTTATTTGATTGTGGAATTCAATATAGGGTGACGTCATGTTGGGACCGTTAGGACCATTCACCTCCATTCGAGAACTACTCCGAAATCGAATTATGCATGACTTTCCTTTCCAAAAGTAATGCTGCTTGACGTTGGTTTTTCCAATAAAAAAACTATATTTGCTTAACATAAAATTATCATTTTAAAACAGTTGAGAATAGAAAGGAAACCTAGCTTCCACACCTATGGGTGGTATAGTTGCTCTAGATTGGTATCTGATCCATCAATTCAAACAGCTTATTTCTCTCTCTCTCTCTCTCTCTCTCTCTCTCTCTCTCTCTCTCTCTCTCTCTCTCTCTCTCTCTCTCTCTCACTATCTTTCTCTTTCTCTCTCTCTATCTCTCCTTCTTTCTTTCTCTTTCTCACCCTCTTTCCCCCTTCCTCCCTCCTTCTCTTCTTGCGCTCTCGCGTTTGTTGGTGGTCCGTGGGTTCAGAAATGGGGGGGGGGGGAGTCATCTCTAGTCATTTTCTGACCAATTTATTTTGGTGGCACTTATGATGGGGCTGTTGCACACTTTTGCTATAAGCGTTTTAACAGTCGATTCTGGTGAAAAAACCTCGAAAAATAACAATAGCAGCACTAAAAACTTCCGAAATCTACTCTTAAATTCAATAAACTCTTTTACTTGTGAGGGCGTAATGGTGGCCGAGGGCAGTAACAATGGGAGATTCCTATATCTTAATTTCGTCACTCTTTCTATGCTGACAAGGATCATTCACAGAGTAATTAGTCATCAGAGTGATGATCCACATCCGATGAATGGAACCGCAACACCTAGTGACACCGGTGTCAAATGAAAGTTGTCTCTTATTGGTCACTTTTTGATGGAGTTACAGTATTGTTAGATGGGAATCTCCCATTATTAGTACCCTCAGCCACCATTACTATCGCGCAAATAAAAGCGTTTATCGAGTTTAGGAGTGGATTTCGGAAGTTTTTAGTGCTGCCATCGTTATTTTAGGAGGTTTTTACACCACAATCGAGTATTAAATCGCTTATAGCAAAAGTGTACATACAGCTCCATTCTTTGGCGGTTTCTTGATAATAAATCGAATGGGTTTTTTTTGCAAAATTTTGATCCAGAAATAGACTGTTTTAGTTGAGCGAAATATCGTATCGATTGCAATAGCGTATAGCGTGCTATTTGGCAACGTTGCCGTTCGTCCATTTAAACCCATGAAAAAGATCGACTGTTAGGGTGTTCGGTGAACACCTTCGTATTCGACCTTTTACTCGGGTTTAAATGGACACAATGAAAGCATTGCCAAATTGCACGCTACGCCACTGATTGATTGCCGTCATCCGAAAACCTCTGGTTTCAAACAAACTGCGATTCAATGCATTTTCCCCACAAGTGCATTTTCGAGCGGATATTTCGGTTATTAATCCAAGAATTGGGGAATTCGTGGGGAAAATACATTGAATCGGAGTTTGTTTGGCAGGGCTGCCGTTTTGCGAATGACATTTTTCTATTCACCGATGATTCCACCGGTTGAGAAAAGATTACACAGTTCAGATCAGTGTATTACTGCAATGAACTAAAATACTCGCATCTGTAATCTTTTCGCAACCGGTGGAGTCGTCGATATCTTTAAAAAACTTGCGGACATTTTAATTAAGCAACGGAGTTTCCACCGATTAAGGAAAGATTACAGATCAGAGTATTTTCGTGCATTATACAGTCATACACAGAACTGAACTGTGTAATCTTTTCTCAACCGGTGGAATCATCGGTGAATAGAAAAAATAGCATTGATTATACGCAAAACGGCAGCTCTGTTGTTTGGGACCAGAGGTCTTCGGACGGCAATCGATACGATTTATCGCTCTACTAAAACAGTCTATTGCTGGAACAAAAGTGTGCAAAAAACCCATTCGATACATTATCAAGAAACCGCCAAAGAATTGTATCCGCTCATAATATAAGTGCCACCATAAATAAATTGGTCAGAAAATGACTAGACGAAATATATCAGACATGAACTAGAGCCAAGCCATAGAGTGGAACTTGACCTACATCTTAAATGCTGGTGATAGAGCTTACGCAAGGTTTGGCTACAGGTGAGTGAAAACGCGACTATCACGTGTGTAATCTTACGTGGAAAGCTTTGTAAAAAAGCGTGCAGCTTACTTATAGCGTTTCGCTTCATGTAGAGACAATATATAATAGAGGGGTTTAGTACGAAGTCAACGGTTAGCCAACAACCACAACAATGCACTCATCGGTCGCAATCGGTTGTGATAAAACTCGCGTAGCGTTCCAAACTATCTCACTCACTCTCCCGTGACCCCCATGTATATCCATCTCTTTCTAGTATCAAAATTCGTATACAGGGCCTTGTTTTACGACACATTATTATCAAAACCGCATTCAAATGCCTCGGAAATTCGTCACTGCCATAAAATTTCACAAAATAAGTCTCTATATACGATTTTTGAAATTAGAGTGAGATGGCAGTACATAGGGGTCACGCGAGAGCGAGAGAGACAGACTGGCTTTGTTTGGAACGCTCATCACCGGCAGTCGCCATTACTAAAACCCTCTATAGAGGGGTTTTGTAATGGCGGTATAGCCGCGGCGATGAGCGCTCCAAACAAAGACAGTTTGCCTCTCTCGCTCTCACGTAACCCCCATGGGCCCATGTGCTGTACTGCAATCTCACTCTAATTTCAAAAATCGTACATTGAGACAGCTTTCGTGAACTTTTTTAACTGAAATGAATTCCTCGAGGCATTTTAACGCGATTTTGATCATTATACGTCGTAAAAGAAGGCCCTGTATACGAATTTCGAAACTAGAAAGAGATGAGTATACATGGGGGTCACAGGAGAGTGAGTGAGATAGTTTGGAACGCTACGCGAGTTTTATCACAACCGATTGCGACCGATGAGTGCATTGTTGTGGTTTGTTGGCTATAACCATTGACTTCGCACTAAAGCCGTCAATAGAGACCACGCACTAGCCGTGCGCGCGGTGGCTGACTTTTTTTTCGGAGCTCAACAGGAATTAACACAGGGAGCATGAAGGAGCACCATTCAACATGGACCATACGTTGACTGATACAATTTTGGTGCTTCAGCCTCAACGTCTCAACAGGCAAAAATCTCAACAAATTTTTTTCATCAATCAACGTATGGTCCATGTTTGCGGTGTTCTGTTGAGACCCCGAAAAAAAAAAAAAAAGTTGCCACGGCGCGCAAACATGGGCAAGATAGATAGCGCGTGGTCTCTATTATATATTGGGTGTTCAGTGTACACCTTTACTTTGCATTTGACCTTTTACATGGGTTTTAATGGACACAATACATCGTAGTCACATTGCACGCTACGCCACTGATACTATGTATACACTGAGAGAATTCTTTTTTTAATCCAAAGTGTATTTCGTTTGTGTTAAAGAAACTGCACAGTGAAATATTGACCAAGGGGGGATTCCTTTAACCCAAGGAAAATGTCTGCTGCTGCAAGTAAAAGATTCCTTGTTGTGACAGTGATTCTCCTTCATGCAATACAGAACTTTACTTCGCGCAAGGAAAACTGTCACAAGTAAACGTGTTTCCTTGTTTTTAAACACGGGGGAAAAAAAAAGATTAGTGAAAGTAACCATACGGATACCTGATTTTGGCACCTGCTAGATGTTATGGTAAACTTGACCAGAAGTATGGTACATTTACCGATACTTTGAGTAAATTCGACATGCAATCAGGTAACATCACCTAGTACCTAGTCAAAACATAGTATACTTCTGGTTAACATTACCATAACATCTAGCAGGTGCCAAAATCAGGAATCCGTATGGTTATTTGCACTGTAGTTTTTTTTCCGTGAAGAAGTGATTTCTCTCATTTTCAGTGTGGGGAATTGGTTATGGACCGACATGGACCATTTTTTTTTTGCCAGGGTAGTGTCTCCCAGCCTTTGAGCTGCCCACGAACTAGAGTCCTTTGAAGTAAAATGATAAAATTTGTATTAGCAATCTCGCTTGATATAATTTGAAAAGAGGCAGCAAAATTCGACCAACGAGCGGATACTAAAAGCGTATTTTTCAAATTTCTTCAATTCTCTACACAGTTAAAAATCGAAAGCCCAACATTGACTTTTTTTTCAACCTTTCCACTTCCTTTAGGAACTCCATAAAATAAAATCCGGTGAGATGTTGTATTTTTACTTACAAAGAAACACAAGCAACATAATTAGTTAATCTAGTATAAGTACATTCTAAAAATGAATATAAATAATTGCATGCAACATGCTCTGCCTATTGCAACCCTCATACATTCAGTATAAAAAAGACGAGGAGATGCCCTCTTCCGAATCAATCTTAATGTTGCCGCAACGCTGATTTTTTTCGGTGAAGCACATCTAATGTTTTAAGGGCCCTTCTTTCAGAAATCGCCTCAAATTAGGGCCTCATCCTCAACTCGAGGAGCCTTTCACATGTAATTACCGGATTTAGCCAAACGAATCACCAAATTTCCAATTTAACTCACACACAAAGAAAAAAAAATAGATTTAAAAAGAAATATTTTTGAATTATACGACAAAAATACGTATTTTAAAGTTGAAACTAAGTTTTGTTGCAATGAAGAAACTTTTCATTAGATCAAAATACCGAATTTCCAATTTAAAATCAATTATTATTTTCACTTTAAATACAGTTATTTTTACTTGAAAAATAATTAATTTTAGTTTAAAAGTACCATCATCTTACTGTCATATGATTCAAAAATATTTTTTTAAAATCTAATCCCCCCCCGTGCGACAAAGAATCTGGTGAATATTCGGTTAAATCTATCGACATTGACCTTATGAGAGGATAGCAAAGAACTGGACACATCGACACCTTCTCAAAACCACTGGGAGGGGGGTGGGGGTAGGAGCATAAAAACAAAACATAGTATTTATGGTGGGTGCATGGATATGGAATCTAGTTTTTTACGGTAAAAATTTAACGGCCAAGTGAGACAATATAGTACATTCAGAATGGGAACTTCGGTTCTTTTTGAAGCATTAATTTCATAGAAGCATTGGTCCTCTATCTTGAGAAGTTCAAAACTATTCTCTATTCAAAGCTATGCAAAAGTCAGATACAGAGATATGTCCGCCATCGTGAAAAATCACCAAAATAGATCGGGCAGTGTTTCCATTGGCTCTTATGGAAGTTTCTAGCCAACTTTAAAGTTAACCCCTTAGGAGGGTCAGGAGGTTTTTCCCCAAACTATTATAGGGGGTGTGGGGGTCCCCCAGCATATTAAAGGAAGGTCTGGGGATCTCCCTTAGAGTAATGAAGGAGAGTCTGGGGGTTTTTCCCAGAAAATATATGGGGGCCTTGGGGTCCTATCCCCCTGGATTAAGTTAGATGTGAGACAACTTGTGTGGGGTATTCCCTACAGTTTATTTGAACATTGTTTAAAGTAATTTTCCGACATTTCCCCTATTGATGTGACATTTCGCAGGGATTTGGGGGGGGGGGGAGCGCCCTTTTCTGTCCCCAGTAAATACGCCCTTGGGAAGGTATCGATATATGAATGTAAGCATAACCCGTGAGACTACTCGGATAACAGATTAAACATCAAAATGATTATAGATGAAAACTCACTGAGAGACGGGCTGCAAGTCGAAATACACATTTTGCTCGGACCCCGATCCAGAGGGGAATTGTGGCGAGTTCTCCGCTGAGTGGGATTTGAGCTGATCCAGCGACAGGAAATTCGAGTTGGGCTCTTCATCGCATTCACACGACTGCAAATGTCTCGTGAACGACGAGATGTCTTGCGAGAAAAAGTTACGCGCCACCATCCCTTCAAGGTCAACGAGGGGTCAACGCACTTTTATTTATTTACTCGTTGGCTTTTTTTTATCCATTTATTCATTTGTTTATTTGCAACCTCGATCACGGTCCGAGATTTGATCAGCAATCGAATCGATGACCGCGGAGGCACTTCATTTCGAACGATTGCATAACTTCAATCAGTATCATCATTGTATCGAAAAGTACGAAACATCCATTAAATTATTTATTTGATCACTTTGTTTATGTTTACCGAACGGTTAGTAACTAGGATGATTTCCTCCAGTGCAGGTGGCGCGCGAGGACTTTTTTCTTCTTGAAAAACGGAAGAAAAAAAAAAACAATGAAAATTTGGTATAGTACACTGACAAAAATTGCTGATTTAACTATTTGCATACTTGAAAGTATGAACAAAGCTTAAAAACTGTTAGTTTTACCGTTTGAAATAGTTAAATTAACACATCACGGAGGATATCCCTGTTAGAATAGTCCCTTGAATTTTCATGACCGAAATTCCGCGGGTAATTATCATTTTTCGATAGAATTTCATGGAATTCTGTGGGCAATTATCATTTTCCCATATACAATTTCATGGAATCTCAAGGGACGTTTATAGGATTCCATAAGATTTTCCGTACAATGGGGCTCTTGTAAACTCTTGCTACAGGGGGTTGAAGAGTTGATTCTTGCATAAAAACCTGTAAAAATGACGATGAAAACACTAACAAATCACGAAATCCACTCTCAGAATCGGAATTACTGGCGAAGTGACGCAGGTCGGAAGGAATCATAGGGAATCCTATCTAAATTGAGACATATCATATCTCTGTGTTTCCGTTAGAAAAAGACACGTTAGACAGGTAACCCCGTGATACCTGCGTTGAACCGCCATTACGATCTTGCCGTTATAGCAGTTACGTGAGTATATTTTAACTTTTAGACTGTCTTAGTATGATTTTCGCGATTTTCGTTGGTTTTTACATCACATTGAACTATTAATTTTCTCACAGAAAAAATTTACAAGAGCCTCATTTCATAGAGAAATAATAACTATCTACTGAAATAATGCCCAGAGAATTTCGGTCATGAAAATTCATGGAACACTTTTACCAGGAATTTTACAATTTTAAAAGGTAAAACTAACAGACTTTAAGTTAGTACTTTTAAGTATTTAAATTGTTAAATAATCCAGCATTTTTTTTTCTTTCCAGTGTAGGAAAAAAAAACTATAAAAAAGGGTTCCGGAAGAATACGCATAACGCACAGTAACCGCACTTCACTAATCAGCAGCTCACCGTCAAGGTAATGGTTCTGTTGCAAACTTTTGCTACAGCAAATAATGAGGGTCAATTCTGGTATAAAATCACTTTAAACTAAAGTCGGAAGCATCAGAGAGTGTACTCCTTAAATAAAACAAAATTCCGAGATGGCGATCAAATTAATTGGTCTCAAATGGGGGAGTCGGGGAGTCCTATATCTAATCGCAACTTCCTATGCTGAGAAAAGTGAATCATCATACAAGCGCTTCGTACTCTCTCAAATAGATTTAATCAAATTGCAGAATTGCCAACCTGACACTTCTAAAATTCAAACAAAACCTTGACCAAAACACCTCCAAAACGGTTTATTGGTTTTGTTGACTGTAGTGTGGATAGTGTAGATTGGTGAACAGATGACACACCATCCATCGTTAAATAACTCTGCAGTTTGAAGGGCTGTCAAATTGTACGGCTGTTTGACGAATGGAACATCAACCAAACCAACGAGCTATACATTTATCAGTGGCGGTTTAATAGGTAACCTGCGTAACCACCATGGGGGATTTTGAGGTTAGGTTTAAGCGAGTTATTTGTCCATTTGTTTCCGTGTATTTTTGTGCAGCGTGACGCACAGTGGATCACAGCATGTTCCGGTCCATTGTGCGGTGGCGCCGCATCAAAATATAAGGAAACAAAAGGACAGATTACTCCCTTAAACCTAACCTCAAAATCCCCAATGGTGGTTACGCAGGTTACCCATTAAACCGCCACTCTAGATAAAGTTATAGCTCCTTGAACCAAAAATGCAACGGTTGGCTCACCATAAAAGAGTTCCAAAAAAGTCACTTAAATTAGGTGATATCACTAAGAACTTTTGGTGACTTTTAGAACAATTTTAGGTGATCTTCGGCGACTATTTTTGCCAGGGAATAGGGATGAAGTCTTGCAACGTTGCATTTCAGCCATTTAAGCCCATGTAAAATATCGCCCTATATTGAAGATCTTTCGAAGGATGAAGTGGAGGGATTTAAGGAAAAATCAGGATAAAAAGACGCAACACGATCCTTATATCCTTCATTGGAACAGAGTTTTGCTTTGCTATGCAGAGGAGGCTCGTGCAATGTGACGACCATGCTTATTAGCCATTCAAAACTGCGCAAAAGTATCGATAACTTGGGGGTGCAAATCGCACCTCCTGAAGATCGATAGTTTTACACAGGTTTAAATGGAGAGAATCCATCGTCGTCACACTGCACGAGCCGCCATTGATAAATAGTTTTCATTTCCCTCTCTTTCAAAAATTACTTTTCGACATCCCTCGAAAATCGCGAGAAAATTCCGACAAACAAATCGGCAACATAATTTTGTCGTTTACTCGGATTTTTCCACGAGAATCTCCACGAAGTGCAACAGCCAATCAACGACGGACGAACTTTGTCGCGCAACGCTTTTCAACGTATGAGAAAACTTTCGACGAGGAACTTTGTACAATTAAGCCGTAGAGACATACGAGAGAAGAGGTGTGAGTAATCATTAGAACGGTAGGTGCAAGGGCGAATCCAGGGCCCACTTTTTTGGAAAAGGGTTCAAAAAAAGGGAAAAACAAAGGTTGTAACACCTGAAACCCCCACCACTTTTACCAGGGCTCAAGAAAAGTGTGAAGAAAATGAGGGGGAAGTCATCACATTTTTAAAGCCCCCCCCCTTCCACTTTTGGACTTCCGGACCAGGGGTTTGTTGTTCCCTTGTTTCCCATCTCTTTGACCATTTTGATCGTAGTGTTAAAAGGATTAAGATGGGTTCGAAAACAGGCACAAGATAGCCCCAGCTCCTTCCTCTAAAGTTACGCAACGACTGCGCCTTCAATTCGTGGCTTATGCAAAACCAGCGCCGCCATGTAGGAACAGTTATCTCACAACAGCTCAATTTATTCCAGGCACTTTTGGAAGCAGGGGCTGGGTTGGTCCAGGGTCCGAGGCTGAGACTTTAGTAGCTTATCAAAGGTAATCCTATTGCGCCTTCAATTTGCGGCTTATGCAAAACCAGCGCCGCCATGCAGGAACAGTTATCTCACAACAGTTACATTTATTCCACGCAATTTTGAGAGCAGGGGCTGGGTTAGTCCAGGGTCCGAGGCTGAGACTTCAGTGGTTTCGTCAAAGATAATCCTATTGCGCCTTCAATTCGCGGCTTATGCAAAACCAGCGCCGCCATGTAGGAACAGATATCTCGCAACAACTCCATTCATTCCCGACGCTTTTTTGATCAGTAGAGTCCCTTGAAGGAAATTTTGTTCGAGAGTACTAACACAGACGACGCTTTATGCACTTGAAATTGTTAGGACAAGCGCAGATTGAGCAATATGACCCTGCTTATTAATGGATTTAAAAAGAAAAACTAGTAAAAAGTTTATAAAAATGCAGACCAAGAGCTTTTTTTTTTTTTTTTTTTTTTTTTTTTTTTTTTTTTTTTTAATGTGTAAAAAGTTTATAAAAATGCAGACCAAGGCAAGGGCGCGCTGTTTGAGTCGATGGACTTTTAACTGGTCATTTACAACTTTAGTACTGCATTTTGAAAGTTCTTAGTGTGTTCTACATAGTGTTCATTATTTTCGTTTGTTAAAACCCTTTCTTGCGCGCATTTTGAGATTTGAGTTTTTTAAGATTTTAATAACCCGTTCAAAAGAGGAAAATGTTCTAAGAACTTTTGCGGGTCACTCAACTTTTTGCAAAAAGTCCATTTAAATGCCATCGAACCCCATATTAATTTAAGAGGGACACCATAAGTCCCACGTCCCCTGAAATGATTGAAATCTATGCGAATCCATACGGCTGTGTAGCAACATTTTTTGATGAATTTACTTTTAAGACTAATTCTCATTTCGCAGTGCTTATGGCGTGAGTCAATCTTTTCACGGTGCGGCGTTTATACGCATTAATCTTATTCGTATATTTAGTTGAGACATTTTTCTTGAAACCACATCAGAGCTTTTGCAAGAGTGGCCGGTTCGTTTTAAAAGCTTCCACATGAGCCTGGTAACTTTATATTTTCTGAGCAAAACAGTTCATTCAAGTGAAGAAAGACGATTCAGAAAATCAAAGCGAGACTTTTTTCTATCACAAAAGTTGACACTATTTCAAAACTTCAATTTTCATTCAGTTCTTGCATTGACTTAGAACGTTTGCAGAATAGAGTTTCATCTAGAAAATCCTCATACGTGGATATTTAAATTACATTCTACTAAAATTGAGGGCATTTTTATACTGGTTCTGTCGCGAACATTTACTTCAAAAAAGAGCGCATACATTCTAATGTTAAAATTCAGGAAAAAAATCAAGATGTACACACTTTTTATAACTAAAATTTATTCTTAAGTTCAAGGGAAGCAAACAAAAATTCATTCCCGGTTGCCACTGGTCCGCCATTTATTTCTGATCTATTTGTCTTCACTCACTCGAAAAATTGACGTTTTCAAGATCAAGTTAATTTAGTTTTTAAGAGCGTTTTTAGAATACGTCGTTTCAACGTTATTTTTAGTCATTAATGTTACTACGGGGTTATTTCCCGGTAAGATTATACTCGAGATAACAATAAAAACTGATAGAAGAAGTAAAAGTTTATAACTCTTTAACTGAGGTTTTCACGATTTAAGCATACTGAGTATCATTATTTTATGGTCAAGTTGGAAATTCGTTGAAAGAGTCAATTAATTTACCTATTTATTTTAAAGGTTTTGTAGTAAACAAAGACAAAGGATTAGGCCCCCCCAGGAAAGCGATTTTCACAGACGATAAGAGCGAACAGTAAGAGAGACAATCTAAGATATATTTTCCTCTCACTCTTACTTATACACACAAAGTTATCGTCATTTAATTATACTTAGAAACAGTACTTGTTTCGAAGGCATGAACAGGCGAGTTACAAGGTTGAGCACACTCACACACACACATGCTCGAGTTATAACGGCAGGGAAAAACTTCAGTCCATTGCGTAATCAAAGTTGATAATTCTTTTTACATAATAACGTGTATCAGTCTTTTATGATGCATATACACATCGTTACACTCTCGACAATCCTCCTTCACCTCACCTTTCCTTCTTCTTAAATAGTTAAATCCCATCCGCCCATCTGCAGACAAATAGATTTTTCCTCTTGTAGGAGGAGTGCTCCATAAAGCCAGTTTATGGCCCTTGAAACTGGTCAAAATAAAATCGACGAAAGAATAATCGACAAACAGGTGGTATAAAATGGTTCTTCTTACTTTCCCGTGCCTAATTTTTGAGGTTTCGGGTTATTTGTAGCACAAAAGCGTGTATCTTAACGCTTTTACCTCTTACAGGAGGAGTGCTCCATAAAGCCAGTTTATGGCCCTTGAACTGGTCAAAATAAAATCGACGAAATAATAATCGACAAACAGGTGGTATAAAATGGCTCTTCTTACTTTCCCATGCCTAATTTTTGAGGTTTCGGGTTATTAGTAGCACAAAAGCGTGTATCTTAACGCTTTTACCTCTTACAGGAGGAGTGCTCCAGAAAGCCGGTTTTTGAATGGACAAAATAAAATCGACGAAATAATAATCGACAAACAGGTGGTATAAAATGGCTCTTCTTACTTTCCCGTGTCTAATTTTTGAGGTTTCGGGTTATTTGTAGCACAAAAGCGTGTATCTTAACGCTTTTACCTCTTAAGGAGGAGTGCTCCAGAAAGCCGGTTTTTGATATGGTCAAAATAAAATCGACGAAATAATAATCGACAAACAGGTGGTATAAAATGGCTCTTCTTACTTTCTTATGCCTAATTTTTGAGATTTCGGGTTATTTGTAGCACACAGCGTGTATCCAAACCCTTTTTTCCCTCTTACAGGAGGAGTGCTCCAAAAAGCCAGTTTAGGGCCCCTTGAACTGGTCAAAATAAAATCGACGAAATAATAATCGACAAACAGGTGGTATAAAATGGCTCTTCTTACTTTCTTATGCCTAATTTTTGAGATTTCGGGTTATTTGTAGCACACAGCGTGTATCCTAACCCTTTTTCCTCTTACAGGAGGAGTGCTCCATAAAGCCAGTTTATGGCCCTTGAACTGGTCAAAATAAAATCGACGAAATAATAAAGGACAAACAGGTGGTATAAAATGGCTCTTCTTACTTTCCCATGCCTAATTTTTGAGGTTTCGGGTTATTAGTAGCACAAAAGCGTGTATCTTAACGCTTTTACCTCTTACAGGAGGAGTGCTCCAGAAAGCCGGTTTTTGATATGGACAAAATAAAATCGACGAAATAATAATCGACAAACAGGTGGTATAAAATGGCTCTTCTTACTTTCCCGTGTCTAATTTTTGAGGTTTCGGGTTATTTGTAGCACAAAAGCGTGTATCTTAACGCTTTTACCTCTTACAGGAGGAGTGCTCCAGAAAGCCGGTTTTTGATATGGTCAAAATAAAATCGACGAAATAATAATCGACAAACAGGTGGTATAAAATGGCTCTTCTTACTTTCCCGTGTCTAATTTTTGAGGTTTCGGGTTATTTGTAGCACAAAAGCGTGTATCTTAACGCTTTTACCTCTTACAGGAGGAGTGCTCCAGAAAGCCGGTTTTTGATATGGTCAAAATAAAATCGACGAAATAATAATCGACAAACAGGTGGTATAAAATGGCTCTTCTTACTTTCTTATGCCTAATTTTTGAGATTTCGGGTTACTTGTAGCACACAGCGTGTATCCTAACCCTTTTTCCTCTTACAGGAGGAGTGCTCCATAAAGCCAGTTTTTGGCCCTTGAAATGGTCAACATTAAAAATCGGCTTGCTAATAGCTGACAAATCTCACATTAAATTATGGGCATAAAAAACGCGTCCCTCGTCGATGTTTCGATATCGTCACACTCTGAAAGTCAATATATTTCCTTGCAGTGGCGTAGTGTGCAATTTGGCAACGTTGTACATTGTCCATTTAAACCCATGTAAAAGGTCGAATGCAAAGGTGTTCACCAAACATCCAATACTTCGATATTTTTCATGAGTTTAAATGGACCAACTGCAACGTTGCCAAATTGCACGCTACGCCACTGATTTCCTACAAGAAAAAACGAAAACAAAAAAAAACAACAAAACAAAAAGGCTGCTAAACGGGGGTTATATACTTGAATTAGTCACCAAACTCGCTTCATTTTTGCTCATACTTATAAATATAACTTTTCTGACTCTAAAAAGAATTCAAACTTGAATGAAGTCTAATGTAAGAACGCCAGAGCAGCTACAATATGGTAACATTTCAACCTCTCAACCTAAGTAACGTAAACCTAACCTAGGCTAAGGCCATATTGCACTATTGTCATTGTCGCTCGTGAATTCAAACAGGGTGTACCAAAAGTCAGGGGCCGCCCCCCCCCAAAAACTCGAGAATGGTTTAAAACAGAGTCCTTGGATATGCAAGAGTCTCGCCATATAGGGTATCGATTCTGATTGGTTGCTGGATTTCAGGCTGTCATGGAGCTTAATGATGCCTTCTCTGTGCTATTTCTCCATCAGATGACCGTTGGATGACCTCCTGCGAGGAGGAGTATTTCGTAATAAAAATTTACGGGTTTTGATCGGGTTTAAAAACATCTATCTTACTGTTTTAAACTTCTTGCTTAAAATTTTTGGCAGCAAAATTTGATTCCTCCCGGGAAATAATGACATTGTTTCCTTGCCATAAGCGGTGTGTATGAGGACGCCTCCTTTGCGAACCCGATCAATCAGAGTGGACCACTCCGCGTACTGTTTCTTCTTCTTCATTCATCACTTGGCGAGACTCTAGTATAAACAGGGACTCTAGTTTAAAACAATCAAATCAAATTTTGCCTGTGGTCTTATTTCAACAAGACGCGCTTTTTAGAGGGATTTATAGGTCTTATTGATTTAAGTCCACAAGCAAAATTTGGCTTCAATATTTTTAATTGTTCTCGAGTTTTCGGTGGTGGTTCCTGACTTTTGTTACATCCTTTGTAGTGTATCGGTCGTTCTTACTTTTACGAAATCAGAAAAGTTAATGTTACCTAAAGTACGAGCCAGTGGCGTCGCGTGCCATCTGGCAACAATGCAACTGCTCCATTTAAACTCATTAAATATATCGAATTTTCCTTGTGCACTGTGCACCCCCTGACTTCGATCTTTTACATGAGTTTAATGGATAGAATACATTGTTGCCAAATGGCACGCGACGCCACTGGTATGAGCCGAAGCGGGTTCGATGACTATTTTAAGTATATTACTCCTTTTTCATAAAGTATCCAAACGAGGAAAACATTTTCCGTTCGGCTCACATGAAAATATTCGGAAATTCAAGAAATATACCGCCAACACTGTAACTAACTAATGCATTGTTGTCAGTGGATTAAAAATTTGCATTCATTCTTTCCTTAAAAGTGTTACGTAATTAGTGAGGAGTGGACAAAAACATTTTCTCGGCTTAAAAAAAAAAAAAATCAGGTATTCAGAAAAATATACGAAAGACAGCAAGGTTCAAGGCCGAAAATTTGTGTCAGCGGACAAAAGCAGGCTCTTATTTTTAATTCAGAAAGGCTTAAGAAATTTTTAGCGCTTGAGTTTCAAGAGAAAATATGTTTGAAAAACAAATCATTCGCTAGAAAATCCGGGCGTTTTTTTTTTTTCCACTTCACTGTTCATAGATGAAAGCAAGGCTCATCAGGCTCACCTTACATCAAACTTTTCGCGAAGATCGAAAATTAGAAAAAAAAACAAAAACAAAAAAATAAGAAAATTAATAAACAAACGAAAGACACTTGAGGTTCACTTTAAGTAGGTATTGAAACAATTGTCACATCATACAAATACAGGGATGCAGCTATAGTAAATATACTGATACACGAACAATGAGACGAATGGGATGAAAAAAAACCCCGATAAGAGTCGATTGTCTTTGTTATAGACAGAAACTTGCGGGTGTTTTTTAAACCGGTAGCGGAAGAGGGGGGAGGAAGGAGGGGGGAGGGGTGGAGCAAAAAATCAGACCAGGAAAACTAACGGAAACCCGATTTTTCCTGGGCGCGTCAAAATTAACGGAATACAACTTGAAAAAAAAAAAAAAAAAATAATAATAATAATAAAAAAAAAACTCCACAGTTAAAATCTAATTGATTTAGTTTTAGTTTTTCCTTTTACCGGACCGGAAGTTCATTTCGCGTGTTCTCAGGAGAGACCGGAAGCAGATTTGAGTTTCGGGAAGGCGAGACAAAAATGACGTGAAAGCGCGTCAAAATTAACGGAATACAACTTAAAAAAAAAAAAAAAAGCCACGGTTAATTTCTAACTGATTTAGTTTTAGTTTTTCCTTTCACTGGAACCGGAAGTACTTCATCTCGCGTGTTATTAGGGGAGAGACCGGAAGCAAGTTTGAGTTTCGGGAGGGCGGGAAAAAATTGATGACGTGAGGGCAAGGGGTGGGGGAGGGGGAACACTCGCGCGAAGAAGGTTGATTGGAGACTGAATCCTCCATGATTAGTCCATCAAACGGAAAACTTGATTACAAGAGCCATCGATGGGAGCACCTGTTGATTGGTGGCGCGCAAGCTCAGGAGCGCGGCTCCGAGTCGGAGTTTTCTAAAATCACTGGTTTGTTTGTCATTCTAATCCGATGGGCGGAGCTATCGCTGCCAGAGGCCTCTGCCCCCTACCCCCTTCCATTTTCCCTTTTTCCTTGACCCCACTGCCCAGCCCCCCCCCCTTGCTTGCGTCTGCCATGAAAGCTACGTGAGGTATGTGTGATGTCATTGGAGGGTCATTTTCCGATCAGCTACTCAAACCGCATTAGGCGTGAATGAGTCTTTCGAAAGGAGGCCTCCTTTACGACATACATGTCCGCGAAAAACACCATACATCAGTGATTTTTTTTTTTAAAACTGAATTTCAATGTATTTCATTGAGTTTTCTCATTCGCCAGTAAAACGATAGTTGGCCCTTTTCCTTCTCTCTATCCATTTCTAAAACGTGCGTTTCAATGGCCAGAGAGACGGATCCATGGATCTGTCTATGAACTTGAATTCGATTCTATTAGCCCTGTTTTATGCGAGCATTTCAATCCGAATTGAACTGGGATCGAGCAGTATCGCACCGAGAGTTTCTTCACCTCTCTCTTTTCTCCATTAAAAAACGTATGTTAGGCAAGGATGGACAAGGGGAGAAGACCCCCTCTTTCTGTCCTTTTCCTACTTATACATTCAAATGGGAAACGAGAGAGATGGAATAGATCCTGGTGGGTCGCATAAACGCTGCGGATTCAACTCGATCCATGTTCGACTCGATCTCGCTAAAATACGAGAGGTCGAGGGGTTTGAGGAATCAGGATTGAAAAACTTGCAAAAACGATTCTCGGTGTAGGATTGGATTGGGATCAGATCGCTGTTTGTAAACAAATCTTCGCCATTTTTAATCATGTTTCTTAATTAGTATTTCAACCATTGTTTGGATTTTCTCTGCTAGCTAATTTTCAGTTCAGAATTTTTGTCGACAAATTCGATCCAGTGCTGAACCAGAAAAGTGCGCATAAACGAGGATCGAATCAAGTGTATTGGATCCAATTTCAACTCGGGTTCAGTCCTTCGCTTACACACTAGATGGGGATCGAGTCGGACTGACAATGAGTTCAATTCGGCTTGAAATTCTCGCATGAAGATGGACCAAATAATGTTAGGTCCAAAGCGTAACTTACGCACGGTCACGTCGGTCACATGACCGTGCGTAAGCTCTTTGATTGGTCGAAACCGCACGCAAGATGCACGAAATTCAATGCTCGGGATTTAACATTATTTGGTCCCAGGGCTACAGTTGCTCATCGACTCGAGAGGACTTTGGATGCTCCACTCTAACAATCAGTCTCCCACTCTCTCCAGGCATAGAACGAGAACAGGTTGAAATTTCATAGGATGTCCATCCATTTCCACCAAAAACCTGACCTTGGGACTTTAATATTCCAGGATTTTCAAATAAATCTTGACAAATGAAAGTCAGCAAGGGTCGGTGGCCTTTGAGGACTAGTGCAATCTCCTCTCTCTCTCTCTCTCTCTCTCTCTCTCTCTCTCTCTCTCTCTCCCCCCCCCTCTCCCCCCGATCATTTCTGCCCACTGTGAGGACATGCGCTCATCATTTCTTATGCAAAAAAATTCTGGTGCCTCGAAAAGGGCTAGGAAATAAATTTTTTGGGGTTTCAACGAAGGCCCTTAAAAAAAAGCTAGCATACCATGTCTACTGATTTGATGGGTCACTTTATTAGACAAGCATTCCAAAATCTTTAAATTCTTGAGCAGATTCTAACGGAGCTATTAAGTTGAGGTGCAGTCGACGAATTAACTAGATAACGCCTTAGAATTCAGCTCAGATAGGCCAGAATTTCAGAACTTGGATGACCTCTCTCTTCTTTTTTTTTTTTTTTTTTTTTTTTTTTTTTTTTTTTTCGCCCGTGCATCTTCAAAAAAATCTCTCTAACTTAATTTTTTATCCACATTGAAAATCCTTGGGGGGGTTGCCCCCAAATGGCGCCACTGTCTTTCCCCCTCTTTCCCCTTTTTTCACACCCATTCTCCATATCCCCCTCTTTGTCTAAGATTTAAGGGGGGGGGGAGCCGCCGCGCCAGGCCGCCCGCCATCCGGCAAGACCTGAAATGATCAGGGCTGCCGTTTTGCGTATAATTAATCGCATTTTTCAATTCACCGATGATTCCACCGGCTGAGAAAAGATTACACAGTTTAATTCAATGTATGACTGCAATGCACGAAAATGATCGCATCTGTAATCTTTTCTCAACCGGTGGAGTCGTCGATGACTTTAAAAAAAACTTGCGGGTATTTTAATTAACTAACGGAGTTTCCACCGATTGAGAAAAGATTACAGATCATAGTATTATCGTGCGTTTCAGTCATACATTGAATGGAACTGTGTAATCTTTTCTCAACCGGTGGAATCATCGGTGAATTGAAAAATGTGATTTATTATACGCAAAACGGCAGCCCTGGAAATGATGCTACTGGACACGAAGGTTGCATCTCGGCTGGGCTCCCGGGGAGGGAAGGGTGGATCAAGAGATAGAAAGAAGAAGGAAGAAGAAGAAGGAAGAAGGAAAAAGGAAAGAGGAAGGAAGGAAGGGAGGAAGAAAGACAGATGATGACAGAAGTCGATAAATAAGAATATGAATGAGAATGTAAACGATCAGTACGCGGGCCTTTCTTTCACCCTCCCCGCTCTTAATAGCTCCCCCCCCCCCTCTACAAGCCTGTCACAATCAGTGAAGTCGGAGACAGCCAGACGCAATCAGTGGGTCATTTGGAGGACAAAACAAAATAACAGAGAGCGCGGTGGAAGTGTACTTTCCTCCGAAAATATATTTGATTCGACGATCTCACATATTACCTTATTCTTTCTCGATCTCGTCCTCTTTTCCGTTGAGTACCAACAAGCATCGGTCCAGTCATCACTCAAAAAAACCGCCATAAAACGCCGGCACCCCATAAATTAACCTCAAAATAAGTATCACTTGCGGTAAACCCAGAGACAAATAGAGACGGAGCACTACGTTAAAATACAAAGGGAAGATTTGAGGCACACTGACTTTTCGGGGATTCAACAAAATAACCTGTGAAACAACAGTCAACACCTTGAGATGTCGCATGGTGTTGAATGGTGACATTCGGAAAACACGGGGGGATGGGCGGGAAGTGAAGAGGAGGTGCTCACCATTCAACACCATGCGACGTTGACTGTTGTTTTGTTGAATCCGCGAGAATTCAGAGTGCCTCTGCTGCAGCCAGTTAGTGCTCCGTCTCAATTTGTCTCTGGGTAAACCAAATTCAGAGGCAAATAGAGAATCAGCACACCGTACACTGAAAAAACGATACGGTATCCACGTAAATTACGGACTGTACTATAGGATTACCGAGGCACTCCGGTTGTGACGCCCGGAACTTTCGGCGGTGCAACCCGTAATTACGGTCTCCATGGCAGAAAGTAGCGGGCTTCAAGACCGGGAATGTCTCGGTAAACCCATATGAATAGACCGTAGTGTTTCTTCAGTGTATGCTTCCCGTGTTAGAAAAAAGAAGCAAGTTTTGAAGTTTTGTTTCGGGAGTCACCGGCTGCAACTATAAACAGTCACCTATAGTGTTGAGTGGTGAGCTCAACAAAAGGCTGTGATTGGTCCGCGGTCCCGGAAACGGAAACAGGTTTTGTTTAGCGAATGCAAACTACGCGCTCATCAATCAACAGTAGGCGACTGTTGGCTGTTGTTTCGATGAGTTCCGACCAAAATTGAGCTGAAAAAGTGGACATCTGTCGCAAGCTTTGTGTGCTGGGTCTCTATTTTGTCTCTAACCAAAACTCGCAGTGCTTAGGGTGAATTGGGTAGACTCTAGACCGGCTGTAAGTAACGTAGAGCTGGGAGCGCTCCCGACATTCAGGGACCAAATAATGTTAGGTCCCGAGCATTGAATTGCGTGCATCTTGCGTGCGGTTTAGACCAATCAGAGAGCTTACGCACGGTCAAGTGACCGTGCGTAAGTTACGCTCGGGACCTAACAATATTTGGTCCCTAATGTTCCGTTTAAGAAATGTAAGGTTAGAATCGCAATTTTTAGGTACGACCTAAAGCCTATTCGTCCCGAACATTTTTTGGGCAATGGGACCAATAAATGTTCGGTATACAAACAGTCCTCGACCCAAAAAATGTTCCATGAAATAAAAGGTCGCATTAATTGTTTTATTTAACAGACTAAATTGCCGTTCAAAAATGCTCTTATGGGGAAAATACATTGAATCAGAGTTTGTTAGGAGCCAGGAGTCCTCGAACGGTATTCGATACGATATATTGCTCCTCTATTAAAACAGTAATTTTCCTCAAATTATCATCAAGAAACTGAAAAAAAAAAGAGTTCCGCGAAACAGTCGGCGCATCTTTAAAATTTTCCGGTCAGACTTTGCTGTCTAGAGTTTTGTCGGCAAGATTTTCCACCAATCTTCAACGTTTACGAGGTTTAATTGAGCTCTCCATTAAAGGAATTTCTATCGTCATTAATTTAATTGCTGTATTATCGGTGAAACTGTGCGAGTCGGTGTTAACTCCTTAATAGGGCTTATAATCACCTGTCATTCAGTTACGCGCTGGCATCACAAAAACATTACTCGCTTGAGATCCACACGAAAACTTGTAGCTTGTAATTCTTCATTTGTCAGTTTTGATGTTTATATAGATACCATTCAAACGGGACTATTTGCTGCGACTTTTGCAGCGGTTAAACGGACTAGTGGCGTAGCATGCATTCGGCAACGTTTTGTTGTGTCCATTTAAACCCACGTAAAAATTCGAAAGCAAACGTGTTTACCGAACACCCAACAGTCCGATCTTTCTCATAGGTTTAAAACCCTTCACTGCATGGTGTTCCACCGGTGGAACAAATTCTTCAAACGCTCATATAAAATACAGGTTTTGAGATATGCCTTCGGCGCATGGTGTGTCAACGCGGGAGAAGGTATGTTTTGAGCTCACACACAAAAAAAAAAAAAAAATGGCTGAAAGAAAACATCATGCAGTGAAGGGTTCGTGATCGAAATCATGTCAGGGGGGAAACTTGCCCCCGTATCCAAACTGACCTCATTTTGATTATTTTTATAAAGTTTCCGGCATTGGCTTTTTGAAAAATCCAATTAAAGTAAAAAAAAAAAAAAAAAAAAAATTGAAAATTTAAAAAAATAAAAATAAAAAAAATTCCCGCCATTTCTTATGGTGTTATATCACTTGTAAAAAACGAGTAAAAAATAGAAAAAAGATAATTTTGACCGAAAAACCGTCAAATTATTTTTTTCACTATTTTTCCCATGTATTTGACCACCTAATACATTGAAAAATCCACATTTGCTTGAGAAAAAAAAAATCATGCAGTGAAGGGTTAAATGGACGCAATACACCGTTGCCAAATTTCACGCTACGCAACTGGAACGAAAATTCGGCTTTCACTTATGAATAATTCAGCAAACGTAATAATAATGACGCTGGAAACTTCCGAATAATTGTATTTATAGGCGCACCGATAGACTGATGATCTTTGGAATCTTCCAAAGTGATTTCTCATATTAAAGAATACAAAATGAATGAAAATTAATTTTTGATTGAAGGACTTTTTGATATCAAAAGGTCTAAATCGCAAACAAGGCTGGTGCCTCGGTGGCTTGGTGGTCAGGACACCTGACTGCCAATCCATGGGTCCCGAGTTTGCATCTCGATAGAGGCGAATCAGATTTTCACTGGTTTTGTCGCTCGGACCTACCCAGGAGATCCACGGCAAAGATTATACAGTGGGAATCTATGAGTGTTTAGAGCAAAGCTGTTACAAGTCTCTGGTATCCTCTTTTAATTCATTCAATTTGTCTTTGTGTGTACAGGGGACTGTAAATTCTATGATAAATGAAAAAAGAGAATAAAGCCGAAAATGTCTCCAAAAAAAAAAAAAAAAAAAAAAAAAAAAAAAGACGCGAGAAAGGTTTGTTTTGATTTGAACGAATGAAAATTGGAAATTCGCGAAAAATTGTCAGTGAGCTACGCAAACACTTCTGAAACGAGCTGTACGTGGAGAAAGATTTTAAACGTGTACCTGTTTTGACGTCATTATGGCGGTCCTTATGAAAATACCATCAAAACGGTCTAACATATAAGCTATGGTTTGGAGGTTTGAAGTTCTATAGCTTCCTAGGTCAGGGGCGCAGGGGTGTAACGAAGGAGAAAAGGGAAGAGCACGTGGGCTCCCTTGCCTCGCGGGCGGAAAAATCAGCAACTAACAATAAGTATACAAGCCAAAAAAAAAAGCCCCGTCACCTCGGCACGCGCGCTCTGCACCTGACCACATGAATTGATGTTTTTTGGTAAATCAAATTTTCCTATATTGGTCCACTGCAACCACTCTCCATGGGTGGAGCCAGCAATTTTGCAACTGTGGATTCTATCCATTTGAATGTATGAGGAACAATCGATTCTTGAAGGGGCCATGGCCCAATTTCTAATCGATTGCTTCTCATTAATTCAAATGGGAAGAAGCCACAGTTGCCTAATTGCTGGCTCCACCCATGTCACTCCCAGCAAATCACTGCTTAAGTGTGATACGGGCTATATAGCGATAAAAGCACACAGTGGCGGAGCGTGCAATCTGGCAACGTTGCAGTTCGTCTATTTAAAACCATTTCAATGATCGAGCTATCGGATGTTTGGTGAACACCTTCCGCATTCGACCTTTTACACTGGTTTAAATGGGCAAAATTTGACGTTGTCAAATTGCACGCTACGCCACTGGAGGCACACCATAGAGGGGTGATTATACCTACCACCTTACCTACAGTTTTATATACAAGGTAAAGCGTTGCATAGTGTCATAGGACGCAAAACGATCGGGGTGGGGGGGGGGGGGGAGTTAAGCTGAAACCTGACAAAGAATAAGTAAGGCTTCTCAACATTGACCCTAATAAACCGTCTCACTCACACTCACATTCACACAGTCACACCTTGGTAGCATTTTCCCGCGAAAGAAAAAAGGGAAAGAAAAACCTCTACGGAAAGCGTGACAGTGATGACAAGACGACGCACTTTGGTCTCAGATCGTCAAAAAGTGGCCAAAAATTAAAAATTAATTCTTCATTAATTCATCATTATTTTACACACTTTCAAGGTCAATGTTAATCACAGAAAACACTTTAAAGAAGTAATTATAAAACCTGCAATGACTGGAAATTTTTAAATTAGGCCGAAAACGATGATTTTTGATTACTTTTTTAAACTTGTTTGTTGCCACCTTTTTTTTCAGTATTAGACCATTGAGAGGCGGTTGAGATCGGCGAGAGCCTCAAGGGGGTGGAAAATTAACTGACTGTGATAAGGATGATCTACCATATAAAGCGTCCGGTTTTTTGTGTCCGAGACAGTGTTGCAATTTTTTTTTTCGATAATTCTACGATTTTTCCCGTTAGACTGAATGTAAATTTTATTAATTTACTTACGAAAATTTGGCAACATTGGTCCGAGTCGCTGACGTCGTGCAGGAAGCGGCTATTGCATCATAATCGCAATTACGTCACAGCTGTTGACGAAACGGTTCGACTCTCATCTGTTCAATAACGGAGGAGGTTTCGGAGGAATATGGCGGTGAAGGTGTGGAGGAAGGGAGGGGTTGTTTTTGTGAAGCTTACTGACGTAAACAAGGGCCTGAGCAGAGGCGGCTCGTGAAATTTGGCAACAATGCCCCCCCTCACCCATAGCGACGAATGAAAAAAAAATCGATTGTCCTGAAGGCTGTCTTTTTCCTCAATAATCGATTGTTTTACCTAATAAGTTTGAAGGGGACGTTAGCGTGGTTGTCAAATCGCACAAGGTTGCAACACAGAATAAACACAAGGAAATAAAAAAAAAAAAAATGGTAGAATTTACCATCTGCATAGCTGATTTTGGCGTCAGCTAACAAGTATGGTAAATGCAACGTGCCTTCTTGTGGTAAATTGAGTTGACATATATGTAGGTGAAATTTACCACACTTGATAGCAGACTTCAAAATGGCAAATTCTTCAAGTATTTTTTTTCCGTGCAGGAAAATACACTTTGGTGGCGCTGACAAAACCTTTGGTAGAAAAATGACCGCGCAAAAAAACTTTAGTAAAAGCCAACCGAATCTTTGATTCACCCGGCAAAATCTTTTTAGTAGGGCGTACAAACCCTTCCATTTAGCTCTAATAAAGTATTTTGCTCAGTGGTGAAGCGTGCAATTAGGCAACGTTTTACTGCGTCCATTTGAACCCACTACAAAGATCGAACTATTAGGTGTTCGATGAACACCTTCGCATTCGACCTTTTTCGTGGGTTTAAATGGACACACTACAACATTGTCAAATTGCACGCTACGCCAATGATTTTGCTAGGTTAATTTCTACCAACGGGGTTTTTAGCGCTGTACCAAAGCGTTTCTTCTATTTTTTTATGTACTATCGACGAATTAAAGATTGTCGCGAGATTTTCACGAGCTAAGTTTCGCCTTCAAAGTTCTGGTTCGGCCACTCTTCATACTCCTCACACCTCACTAGTGAGAGGCCAGTGCGGGTGGGGGCGGAAAAGCCGTTGCAGATCAGTCCCACACTCACACTCATAACTGAAAATGTGTAAAAATCTCGCGACAATCTTTAATTCGTCAACAGTACAGTCGAAAGAAAACAACTTTTTGAGTAAGACACGCGAATTAAGTCGACAATTTCAGCCGAGATGATGCAAAGGGAAAATCGAATGAAAGTAATATTGTATTCGCCCCCTCCCCGCCCCCATCCTCGGTAACAAAAACAAAAATAATCCGAGAGAACCCAATTATGAAAAAAAAAAAAAAAAAATGTTTTAAAGGGAGGTTCCCGGCTGTGAATTTGTCACGGTAGATGAGCAACGGAAGGTTTACAATTTCAAGCTTTTAACTTTATGTAATCATTTTACTTCGCCCACCCCCTCATATTTTTTTTTTTTTTTTTTTTTTACATGCAATACCCCCTTTTCACCGTTCCTCCCTCGCAAGGTAGTCCGCAATCTAAATCTCAAACTCCATCTCGATCTCGATAACACCCCCCCCCCCTCTCTCTCTCTCACTCTCATTGTTTTCCCCCCGCGGCTCTGGCTATCTTCTCGATTCTCTTATTCCCTTCTCTTCACCGCGAGTCTTCCTGCTGTTTTTGACAGGACCTACACGAAAACACGGCGACGGGTCTGTTTTCCTATTGAGCACCGCTCCATAGCTGATACTTTTGTGAATGATGGGTAATTTGACCCCGGAATGTCGCTTTCACTTCACACTGCGCCCAAGCTGCTATTTCCACGCAACAGATATTCCTGCCTGACGCAGATTTTGAGTGACGAGTTGAGTAAAAGGAGCAGTTGTTACAACCAGACAGTAGCGCACACAGAGTTTCTTCATCTCTCTCTTTTCTCCATTAATAAAACGTATGTTAGACAAGGATGGACAAGGGGATGGAACCCTCTATTTCTGTCCTTTTCCTACTTATACATTCAAATGGGAAATGAGACAGATGGAAGATATCTTGGTTGCGCCAGTGCAACGAGAGTTTCTTCATCTCTCTCTTTTCTCCATTAATAAAACGTATGTTAGACAAGGATGGACAAGGGGGATAAAACCCTCTATTTCTGTCCTTTTCCTACTTATACATTCAAATGGGAAATGAGAGAGATGGAAGAGATCCTGCATGATTGCGCCAGTGCAACGAGAGTTTCTTCATCTCTCTCTTTTCTCCATTAAAAAACGTATGTTAGACAAGGATGGGCAAGGGGATGGAACCCCCTCTTTCTGTCCTTTTTCTACTTATACATTCAAATGGGAAATGAGAGAGATGGAAGAGATCCTGCATGATTGCGCCAGTGCAACGAGAGTTTCTTCATCTCTCTCTTTTCTCCATTAAAAAACGTATGTTAGACAAGGATGGGCAAGGGGATGGAACCCCCTCTTTCTGTCCTTTTTCTGCTTACACATTCAAATGGGAAATGAGAGAGATGGAAGAGATCCTGCATGATTGCGCCAGTGCAACGAGAGTTTCTTCATATCTTTCTTTTCTCCATTAAAAAAACGTAGGTTAGACAAGGATGGACAAGGGGGATAAAACCCCCTCTTTCTGTCCTTTTCCTACTTATACATTCAAATGGGAAATGAGAGAGATGGAAGACATCCCGGTTGCGCCAGTGCATAGTTGCTCCAAATTGTTAAAATTTGAAAAATAATATAATTCCTAAAGCGCCCTCAACCAAGTGTATATGCAAACTCAGCACCGCGGAGTAGCAATATTTAACAACCCGCTTAATTTGAGAGAGCAAATATTGATTTGTCAACGTGTTTTGTCAAAGTATACATAAGATCCAACCCTATACGTATTCACCTGAAGATGAATAATGGTCAATGGACCTTGTCTTGAACAATGGACATACTTTTAAACCGACTCGTCATATCTCTTGCGCAAAGATTACAGCATCCGAATAAGCGTGAGTAAATAAAATTTGAAGGTATAATACATAATCTCAGGAAGTACGTAATATACTCATTAATCAGAGAGGCTTTTATTATAGAGGTATTATCAGTGACAGAAAATAGCTACAAATGACGAGAGACGAGGGTAAAGCATGAAATTATGCAATCGAAAGAGCCCTATTATCGCATCTCACTGTTAAAAAGTCCACCACCCCCTGAAACGAGATCACGAGACGTGGAAACGAGATAATAAACAAAACAGCTTCGAATGCAATTATTGATTGAAACAATGTTCTCTTTGTCTTTCTTCTTCTTTTTTTTCCCTCTCCAAAATGTCAGTATAAGAACAGAGACAAATAGAGACAAGAGCTGCCGTGTTACCGAAAAGAGCAGTAAGTCACAAATTTTCGAATTTGAGATTTCTTCAAAATTCAATGTATTTAAGTCTGTAGAATCTATTGAACCTAAAGAAAGTCGGAAAATATGCATTTTTCGCAATAAACGAGTGCTGTCGAAAAGCAGTAAGTACGTGAAAATTACTGTTAAGTGAACCAAGAGAGCAGTAAGTCTACGTTATATCACGCAAGACAGCAGTAAGTCGCGCTTCAGCTTGCTCCTGCCGTGTATTTCGGCGTATTCCACTGTTACGGAAGAGAGCAGTAAGAGCGCGAACGCAGCGCCATCTACCTTGATTTTTCCATTGGTTTTATGGGACTTACTGCTGTCTTGCGGAACATGAAAGGAAAAACGTCATTTTTTTTATAGTTGAAGACAAAATCTGTCGGTTTTTGATCATCTCGACGATTTCAAACAGCCTGAGTGATGTTTCCTGAGAGTTTCATGAAAAACGGAGGATTTTGAACTCGGAGGAAGGAGGAGTTTTAGGTTTGAAACTTCAAGGTCAGTTTTCTCAAAATGTCGGTTTTGCTCTTACTGCTCTCTCCGGTAACACGGCAGAGAGTCTCTTGATAGAAATATTGTATAGGGAGTACCGACACGACGCTTTATGCATTATGACAGGAGTCGATTTAGTCGACCGCCTGAACGAATTCGAAGGTTAAGTTTGACAGTGGACCAGTGATGGACAGGCGGATTTGCCGGCATTCCGGTCCGTTCCCATACGTTCCTCACGGAAAAAAAAGATTAGTGAAAATAACCATACGGATACCTGATTTTGGCACCTGCTAGATGTTATGGCAAACTCACGGAAAAAAAGATTAGAGATAATAACCATACGGATACCTGGTTTTGGCACCTGCTAGATGTTATGGTAAACTTGACCAGAAGTATGGTACATTTACCGATACTTTGAGTAAATTCGACATGCAATCAGGTGACGTCACCTAGTACCTAGTCAAAACAGAGTATACTTCTGGTTAACATTACCGTAACATCTAGCAGGTGCCAAAATCAGGCATCCGTATGGTTATTATCACCGTAGTTTTTTTCCGTGCTTGACCAGAAGTATGGTACATTTACCGATACTTTGAGTAAATTCGACTTGCAATCAGTTAACATCACCTAGTACCTAGTCAAAACATAGTATACTTCTGGTTAACATTACCATAACATCTAGCAGGTGCTAAAATCAGGTATCCGTATGGTTATTTTCACCGTAGTTTTTTTCCCGTGCTCTACGAATCGACTCCTTTCGTGTGGAGCCTTCGATGTCGTCGACTCCTGCTCGACTCCGTGAGAGCCTAAAACCAACGACCAATCACAACTCGTTGAGCTCATGTCGGTACTCCCTGTACAATATTTCCATTGAGGGACTCTAATAGAGACCCCGCACAAAGCTTGCGACAGGTGTCCAATTTTCTAACTCAATTTTGGTCCGGACTCATCGAAACAACGCGCAGCCAACAGTCACCTACTGTTGATGAGTGAAAAATTGAAGAGTCTAAAAAATAGTATTAAGAATTTTCTTAAAACGAGGAGAAAGTGTATTCAAAAGACTGACAAATTAGACGCTTTCATTCATTTGAGTTAGTGTTCACAGTCGTGTACATTCACCGATTTTTACTTTCTCACACTTAACGAAGTTAGAAATTGAGATAGTATTGCCATAGGCGGATCCAGCAACCTGACAACAGTGTATTTGTCCCATTTGATTGCATGGCAAAAAATCGATTAGTCACAGGGCCATGGCCCCTTCAAGAATCGATTGTTTATCATACATTCAAATGGGAGTAATGCGTAGTTGCCAGATTGTTGGATCCGCCTATGAGTATTGCGATGGCACAGCTGTCTGTCCGTCTATCTGTCTGTCTGTCTGTCTGTCTGTCTGTCTGTCTGTCTGTCTGTCTGTCTGTCTGTATCCCAGGAAAACTTTTGAACCAATGCTACATAAATGCATCCAAATTTTGCAGAGAAGCAGTAGCGGCCCGTGAGATTTGGCAACCATGCATTTTTCCCCCTTAAACTTGGGTAAAAAATCGATTCAAGCGGAGGCTGGCAGCCTCCTGGAGTTTCGATTGTTTTCCATGTATTTAAATGGGATAAAAACACTGTTGCCAAATCGCACGAGCCGTTACTGCAGAGAAGTTGCTTTCAACATTCTCCAGAGGGATTTATTTTTGGTTTTTAGACATTTTAAATTATACGTAAGTTATGGAGAGTAAAAAGTTTCCATTAAAATCGATGGGGAAATGGGTAAAAAGTGTAAACATAAATGGAAAAATTGGAATATTTCAAATGCAGCTGTTTGAATTTTGACGAAAATGTGCAAAAAGAATTCTGCAACCAGTCTACTGTAAAATTAACCCCTTAAGGAGGGTCTGGGGTCTCCCCTATAAAATATACGGGGGTCAAGGGGTCCCCCCAGATTAGGGTAGATGTGAAAAAGTGATTGTGGGGTGTTCTCTACAGTTTATTTTCCTTTTTCTTCTGGCCAAACAGTGCTCCGCGAAAACAATTTTCTCGACGAATTGTGTCCGAAACCACCAGAAACGCGTTTTTTTTTTTTTTTTTTTTTTTTTTTTTTTTTTTTTTTTTTTTAAGTAACTTTCAATTCCGTTATTTAACCCTTTAAAGGCCAGGTTAGTTCACAAGAACGTAACTTTTCCGTTTACAAAGGGAAGGTAGTTAACAGTTCGTACTCGGGGGAGCTGGAATTGCCTATACGACGAATTGAAGGCGCCTGACCAAATCTCATCTTGTTACACTACTTCGAGAATCTTTTTTATTTGGTTTCATGATAATGGAACAATGTGAAATAGGCAAGACGAGGAAAACGAGTATACTCGGGCTTGGCCCATAAGAGTTTGACAATGAAGCAGCGCTTCACCAACAATCGATTGTTATAAATATTTTAAAATGGAGACAAAACATTGTTGCCAGATTGCATGAGCCACCACTGCAGTGTATTACCGGTCTAACCATAGAGAACCACAGAGAAATGAAACATTCAACAGATTGTTTTATATTAGTCGTGAGAGCAAATTTCTTTGATTTCGCGGGAGTGCAGTGGAGTGAGAGGGAGGCTTTAAGACGGAGGTTAAAATTAGAACCATTTGATTCTCTCCACATACTCCATTCACTATCAAGCAACTTATTCAATAATCATGTTTTGATAAGATTAAAAACAATAAATACTGACTTGACTTCAAGACGACTTCAACTTTTTATCGTTGAGGTCAGGCAGTAACGATAAAACGTATGGAAGTCTCTAGAAAAACGAAAATTACTGAAGAAAAAAAAGCAAAAAACAATAAACAAAAAAAAAAGAGAACAAAAAGTGCAGGAACTTTTTACGCATGATTATGGAGAAGACGAGCCTAGCCAATGGAGTAAATGTAAGAAATTTGCCTCTCCCTCTATCTCTCTCTTTTAGTGTAATCGAATGCGTGCGTTAGAAGTGTGGGGGGGGGGGGGTGCGCAGTGGCGTGCCGCGACAAAACCACGAGTGTTACCGTAAACGTAAGAACGTTGTGTGCAAAATTTTCTACTAAACAAGCGTTTTAAGGGAAAAAATACGTTCTCAAAAATTTGTCAGCAAAATGATTTTTGGACGATCAAAAATTGTCAAAAGTTTTCGAACGGCTAATTTTTTCGAAAAACGGTCAAAATTGTGAAAAGCTAGATTAGAAGACGTCTCTACTGTCCCTCAGCTTAGTCACGCTTCGTCACGCTTAGTCACGCTTCGTCACGCTTAGTCACGCTTCGTCACGCTTCGTCACGCTTCGTCACGCTTCGTCACGCTTAGTCACGCTTAGTCACGCTTCGTCACGCTTAGTCACGCTTCGTCACGCTTCGTCACGCTTAGTCACGCTTAGTCACGCTTCGTCACGCTTAGTCACGCTTCGTCACGCTTCGTCACGCTTAGTCACGCTTCGTCACGCTTAGTCACGCTTCGTCACGCTTCGTCACGCTTCGTCACGCTTCGTCACGCTTAGTCACGCTTAGTCACGCTTAGTCACGCTTAGTCACGCTTGTCAAGCGCTGGACAAGCGTGCGAGTGAGCGAGTTAATGTCAGTCTCATTTCTTTTGGGTCTGTAGCAAACTTTTGCTACAACGATTAAGAGAGATTACTCTGATGTCAAATCGCCTGAAAAGTCCATTGGTGGCATCAGAAAGTCATAAACTGCAACAATAAACTCACAAGAGGCGTTTAATTAAATCCAAGATGGCGGAGAAATATCGAGCAATTTATATGCGCATGCACCACGAACATCCAAGGATAGCCAACCTCACAATATCAATCACAACCAATCACAACGTAAACAAACACACAACCTCTACCTCCAGCGAGGTTGTCAAAGTAAGTTGGCCATCCTTGGATGTTCATGGTGTATGCACACAAATTGCTCGATATTTCTCCGCCATCTAGGATTTCATAAAACGCCTCTTGTGAGTTTATTATTGCATTTATGACTTTCTGATGCCACCAATGGACTTTTCAGGCGAGTTTACATTAGCTTAAACACTCTTAATCGTTGTAGCAAAAGTTTGCAACAGACCCATTCTCTTGACCCTCTTCGATATTTTTCAAAGCTTCTTGAAAATGAAATAAATCTTTTCACTCACAATTTTTCAACCGACACTTTAGGTGTCCAAGGTACCAATGAAGAAACGACGCTGGAGGTGTGGGAAAAGTAAATTAATTTTTTACGGTTCGATTTTCAATAAATTTTTTTTAAAGAGAGGGGGCAAAAAGGAAAAATAAACCGAAATTCCGAAATGTGTTCACCAACTTGTGTGTTTTTCTAGCCGCAGTTTTCTCTAATTAATTTTTTTCATCAAGTCGCGTCTGCTTTGTTCTTTGTTTTACTTGATGGAACTATATTGTGACTGACATGGGAACATGCTGTTCTTAGGTAGTTTCATGTTAACATCAACAATTCAAACATATTGGCGTCAGCATCACAAATAGACTGTTTTAGTAGAGCGATATATCGTATCGATTGCCGTTCGAGGGCCTCTGGTTCCAAGCAAACTCTGATTCAATGCATTTTCCCCATAAGCTGATTTTTGAACGGAAATTTAAACTATTAAATCAAACAATTAATGCGACCTTTTTGCGATTACAAATTCTACGTCCTCGAAAACTGCCAAAATCAACAAGATATGCGATTAAACGATGCGTTTGGAGGTTGAAATCACCCAAATTTTATTGCTGTTGTTGTGGAATTGGCGGGATTTCGGGCGGTTCTAACCCACAAATGCAACATTTAATCTGTAATATCTTATTGATTTCGACAGTTTTATAGTCAAGGAACCAGGCATAATTAAGCATTTTCGAGGACGTAGAATTTATAATCCCAAAAAGGTCGCATTAATTGTTTGATTTAATACCCTAAAGGAAGGACATTACCCAAAATAGGCCTTTTTACCCCTGACAGCGAAATGTGAAATACTTTCAGGGATGATAGAGGATTAAATCAGTGTTCCGAATCTAGCCTATTTTTTAATTTTATCTGCAATTTGGTCGGCAGCCATCTTGGATTTTCGAATTTTGAAAAACTGATGCAAAATTTGAATTTTACGTTAAAAAATACCTTACCACACCAAATTTCAAGTCATTTGGACGGGAAGAACAGTTTATGCCAACTTCTATCACCTGTAGTACGCCCCTCGGGCCTCGGGGCGGCTTTTATCGCGAAAGCGCCAACTTTGAGCCCTCATAACTCAGCTTCAGAGCATTTCCCCAGCATGCGGTTTAAACCATTTTTTAGCAAATTGCGTCTACTTTTACCATGGAAACAATTTGTGATGATTCGTGCGTTGCCAAACTTCCATGATTAAAAAAACTGAAAACCCGATTTCAAAAAAATCAAAAAAACTTCGATAAATCGATTAAAAATTAAAATTAGGCAAATATCATACACATCAATCGAAAGGTCTTTAAAAGATCTATCTTTTAGCACAAAGTACATCATCATATCTTTATTCGTTCAAAAGTTATAAGCGTTTCAAGTGTCTAACTTTGGACCCCCCTCCCTCCCTTTCCCTTCGTCCAAAATCAAAAAATAGGCCAGATTCGGAACACTGATTTAATCCTCTATCATCCCTGAAAGTATTTCACATTTCGCTCTCAGGGGTAAAAAGGCCCATTTTGGGTAATGTCCTTTCCGTTCAAAAGTTCGCTTTTGGGGAAATTTCATTGAACCCGAGTTTGTTTGGAACCAGAGGCCCTCGGACGGCAATCAATACGATATATCGCTCTACTAAAACAGTCTATTATGACTCAAGTTGATCTTTATTAATGCAGACAAAAAGCGCTATCCTATTCGTAAAGTTACCCACTCTTTATAATCAGCTGACTCCCTTGCTGTAGATCACATCTAAGAGCAGATTGGAAAGAAGAAAAGCCTTCGCAAAGTCCAGTGCACAAACATTGAGAGTGGGCACAAATAATCTGATCGACCTTTCAACTTGGGTTTAGAAAGCAAACGGACTAAAGCAATGAGGAAAAGCAGTATCCAAAATGATCATTGATGCGTTGTCCGGACATAGTGGGATGCAGGAATACGTCTTTCTCTCTCTTCAGCCGTTTGAACTCATGAATTAGAAAAGGATAGCTGAAGGGACCACCACGAGACCTAAGCCTATACATCCGTACTTTCTTATAACGCACGCGTTCAAATGAGAGGCAGCGGCGTAGCGTGCAATTTGGCAACGTTGCAGTTCATCCATTTAAACCCACAAAAAAGATCGAAGTATTGGGTGTTCGGTGAACACCTTCGCATTCGACCTTTTACATGGGTTTTTATGGACAATGTAAATCGTTGCCAAATTGCACGCTACGCCACTGATGAGAGGATAGAGAAAGAGAGAGAGAGACAAACAGTATCAACATTCAAATGTTCTCTTCAGAAGAAATCAGCCTTGCGGTCACAAAAGGATTTATTCGAAATAAGAGCAGACCTCATGTTTAACCCTTTAACGACCATTACAAGAATAAATAAACGATAGCTCGCTAAAATTGAATACATAGTTAAATATTCCTACTTTGTGGGGTTGATTTTGCCTATCTGTCAAATTGAAGGAGCTCGCGACGAAACACTATTCGGTAGCGTTCTAGAATTCATTGGTTTATTGCATCCGTGCAGAAAAGATTACATCGTCCTGTGATGTAGAATACCTATTGTATATTGAAAAAGTAATGCTCTTTATAATCTTTCCTGCATCGAGACAATAAAGGGATGAATTATAGAACGCTACCTTCAGCAAATATCAACCGTTTATGGTCGCTTTTTTAACAACGAAATGGAGCTGTTGCAAACTTTTGCTACAGGCTTACTGATAGTTGATTATGGGGTAATACCCTGTAAAAATAACGAGTAGCGCACTAAAAAATCACGAAATCCACTCCTAAACTCACAAAATGCTTTTAAACGCGAGACCGTAATGGCGGCCGAGGCCGCGGTTTTCTTATGGCAATTGTGTGCTTCTTCTTCTTCTTGTGTGGTGTTGCGAGACTACCTCCTGTAGATGGCGCTGATTGAAGATAGGGAATCCCAATGCAAACCGCGGCCCCATCCGCCATTACGGTCTCGCGTTTAAAAGCATTTTGTGAGTTTAGGAGTGGATTTCGTGATTTTTTAGTGCGCTAATCGTTATTTTTATAGGGTACTAGCCGTTCCATGCACCCTACGGGCGCCCTCCACGGCCAGCATTCTAGGGTTACGGGCTAGTTGGTAGTTGGTAAAAAATGATAAAATGAAACGGAGTATTGGTGCTGAGAATTAAAGAGATGAAAATGTAAGAATGTGAGCGCAAAACGCTTGCACTTTCTTGTATTAAATAAATAAATAAAAAAAAAAGATATTGCCGGGCAATGCGTAAAAAGAACTAATAAGACGCGGAGGATACCAAAATAAAAGCGTTGAAAATCGAAGAGGAATTATAAAAGAGAAGCGAGTGCTTAAAGGTTACATATAACGGTGACAATTCACGGAAAAAATAAATGCACAATGCGCTAAGAATGTTTTCTTAAAAAAAAAAAAAAAATAATAATAAAATAAAAAAAAAATTAAATCAAGAGCATACTGCAAAATATTAGGGACGTTATTCAACGATCCCGAGTGATTTAAGTCGAAATGATAAAAATTTAAAGAATAAAATGAAAAGAGAGGAAAGAAGAAGAAAGGCAAACGAATGGTTAATACGAAGAATGGGAGTGCGTTAGTCGAGAGAGATGAGCGTCCGTAAGGAGTGAGAGAGAAGGTTGCGGGTGCGGGCGAGGCGAGCGACAGAAAAATTTTGGAGAAAGAACGAAGTAATCAGTGCGCAAGAGATGAGCGACGAACGAACCTCCCCCCTCCACCGCTCTCGCTGCACTGACTCGTCAACTGATAAGGTGAGACTCTGCCGAGCGTAGAGTGGAGGGGAGGGGCAGATCAGAGAATCCAGCTCAGGCGATGGCGCGGAGCTGCGGAGCATCTCGTCACCTCGCTGTCCGTGCGTCGTGCGAAAATGAGTTTTCACTCTTATTTTAAAATTCATTTTGCGGCGCTCACAGACGACTTTTTCAAAAACTGTTCGGACAGATTTTTTCTAAATACCCTAAGGAATCATCGTGTCAAATTTGAGGGAAATCGCTTCGGCCAATTTTCGGGAAATAGAAAAAACATTTAGGAGGGACGACAGCTTTATATATATAATTACCCCATTAACAACTATAAATAAGCCTGTAGCAAAAGTTTGCAACAGCTCCATTATGACTGTAAGTGGCAAATCGAGTTACGAGTTTTACGATCAGTAGCGTAGCGTGCAATTTGGCAACGTTGCAATGTGTTCATTTAAACCCATGTAAAAAGTCGAATGCAAAGATGTTCACCAAACGACCATTAGCTCGATCTTTTTCTATGGGATTAAAGGGATGAACTGGAACGTTGCCAAATTGCACGCTACGCCACTGGTTACGAGTACGACCGACTATACCCGGGCGTGGTATGGGAAGGGTTAGTGGCCGAAAAGTTAAAAGGGGGGGGGAGAAATGCGATTTTTCGTGTAAATGCCTTTTCAGAAATAACTTGCATACACTCACCGGTCTTTACATTTATGAGAGAGTAAAATATGCCATATTCAACCAAATTATCCGCCTATCTGACCTCTAACCTGCCCATGGCTAACAGTAGCAGACATAATATGATATTAATCCAAGAGAAACTAGGCTAGGTAATAGGTATACCGAAAGCAAAGGTCAATGTCTTAGCAATGCAGCTATTCAATAAACGTCCCTTGGCTATTAAGAAACATTAAGACTCATAACGGTTTGGGGGAGTTTTTTTATTTTCACTATCCCGGCGTTATTTTAGAGTGTTTCAGCTTGGAAGTTTTAGTAAATCTTTTATACGTGTGCTCGCAGGTGCTAACGATCATTGTGCTTTTTGCACATTTTCATCAATTTTAGCTAGAAACTGTTTAATTTTTGAGCAGTGCGACGTGATATCAGTATTTGGAACTAATCGACCCTGGAATCATCTTGAAGACTCCAATTTTTTTAAGGGTTTTTACATCAAATGAAACCGATCTAAGAGGATGCTGCTGATCGAATTCGAGAATGGGTCTGTAGCAAACTTTTGCTCGATAAAGAGTGTTTCATCGTATGTAAAATCGCCTGAAAAGTCCATTGGTGGCATCGGAAATTCATGAAATGCGATAATAAACTCACAAGAGACGTTTAATGAAATCGAAGATGGCGGTAAGATATCGAGCAATCTGTATGCATGCATCTTTAACATCCAAGGATTGCCAACGTTGACGACCTCACAGCTTCAGAGGTTATGTGTTTATTTACGTTGTGATTGGGTGTGATCTATATTGTGAGGTTGACTATCCTTGGATGTTCGTGGTGCATGCATACAGGTTGCTCGATATTTCTCCGCCATCTTGGATTTCATTAAACGCCTCTTGTGAGTTTATTATTGCATTTTATGACTTTCTGATGCCACCAAATGGACTTTTCACGCGAATTTACAACAGATTGAACCCTCTGCAGCGCTGTAGCAAAAGTTCGCAACAGACCCATTCCCAAATAAGGGTCATCCTAACGGGTATACGTCGCAGTCATGAATAAATATTTGGAAATAATCGATCCTGAGATCATCTTAAAGAATCACCATTTTTTACAAGGTTTTTTTCATCGAATGAAACCGATTTAGGGAGTGTGCTGCTAGTCAAATTCAAGAATTCCCAAACAAGGGCCATTCTATTGGGTATATACTATTTACGTCAGTCATAAAAATAAGTCATAAAAAAAGGCAAAGCGGAAAAAACTCGACAAACTGTAGTATAGGTACCTTCTACTGATTTCGAAAATCAGACACATGTAATCCTTGTCTTACAACGTAAGAATAAGAAGGTCCCACTGCGATAGAAAAAAAGCGCGCACACTACTTAAGGAAATTCACTTTTCACGGACGAGTCAAAGAGCATAATTGTTTTCGAAGAAAAAACACAATCTATTGAAGAACAAAATGATGAAACGATTAAGCACACGAGCCTCATACTGCGACACAAAAACGGCAAAACGATGAAAAACTAATCAAGTTAAGGGCACCATTTAAAAAATAATCTTTTTCGAAAAAAGAAAAGAAAGGATAAACAAAAACAAAAACAAAAACACAATCACTGGTTTTACTTTATAAGCATTTCAAATCACACGTTCATTCGCTCAAAAACACTTTTATTTTACCGTCGACAAAAAGTTATTACAAAACAGGATAAATTAAATTTTTGAAAAAGAAAAAACAAAACAAAACGAAATAAATAAAAAGTCGACTGACCGCGGGCCGGAAATATTGATGAACGCGAGTCAATAACAAAACTGAATTATTTTGTAAGACGATTAAAGAAATAAAGAGCGGTCGTAATTAGATTAATCGTTGAATTTGAATGTTATCGGGTGGCGGAAATTGACGGAAAAAGCCGAAGTGAGAGAGACGCGATAAGGCGCAATGACTTTTCGTTTTAAGTATATACATACATGACTACACGGCTCAAAATTTATCAGTTGGGTACACACTACACAAGTAGATAGACTACATTACGGAGGAACATATTCATAAGGAGATCATGCAAGGACATATGTAGAACTAAAATAATAAAGAAAACGACTGCGGTGCGTAGCAGCGTAGAGAGATCAAGGTAGATATTAATACAGGTGGATGCATAAAAATATGGTGGACAAATACAGGGATGTTGTGAACCAACTTGGGTCACCAAAGAAGCTATGACTCTGATTCCCGGTTCATAATCGCTGATTGGTGAACCAGCTCCGGTGAACCGTCTGACATTGCTGACGAGTTAGGCTGATGCATCTACCTGTATAAATCTACCTTGTAGAGGGGTAGTGGTAGTGTCTGCCTCTTTTCTGATGGTCCAAGGTTCATTAGTACAGGCCGATACATTTTCCTATTTACAGTTCGTGTAAGATGTACTATGACCCTCAAAAGAAATATCCTGAAAGACATTTTCTTTATTTCATTTCTTGACCAATTTGCGAATTTTTGCGATTTTCGGGTATTTCAGAGTATCACGTACACTATTGCACATAGATGCACATAAGTTTCCGCACCTATGTGAAAGAGCACATACCTTTAGTATCGCAAATTAAGACAAAAGCTGGAGCTATTTCCGCCAGTGTTGCCAGGTTTTCCAATTAATTACCAACTTTTGCAATAAGTCATATGGGGGGGGGGAATCTAATAACTAACCGACAAATGGCAACACTGATGGCTACCGGTTTCCAACTTCCACAGCCACGTGCGCTCAAACGACAAGCAGCGTCTGACATAAACCAACCTTGAAAATTTGCATTTTCTTTTCCATAAAATGAAAAAAAAAAAAAATATTAAGGAAAAGAAAAACTAAGCTTTGGAGTTGATAACGTAAATGTGTTATCAACAGACGCTGACGATTTTGAATGTACGGTGCTTGCAGCTGGGTGAGGGTGTTTTCCGACAAATTAATAAAACTGAACAGTTTGGCCTCAACCAGAAAGGAAGCAATCGAGCCGAAGCAAGCATCATGTACTACGAATTAAAAAAAAAAAAAACCCTCTCATCGAAATTGTTCTTGATGACTTATTGATGACTTATTGACTGTTTATAAATGATAAAATTGACGCGAAGTTAAAAAGTAAAAGTGTAATAAGCTGTAACACAGATTGTGTAAAACAAAGAGTAAACAAGAGTCGCAATTGAGTGGAAGGCCTGCGTGGTCAATGCAGATAAGGGATCGGAACGCAGGCTGGCCTCTGATTGGCTGCAACGCGTGGAGCTAAAATGTCTTAGGGTATAGGGAAATTAACACGGGGTTTTCGTTCCGGGACGTTCATCTCGAAACCTGTGCAAAATCGTCTCCACGCAATTTATGCGAATCGATTCAGCAGAATTTTCCGAACAAATTGATAGGTCATAAGTGCCACTTTATTGCAAATTCGAAAAGACCGTTTCAGTTTAAAAGTACACACAATAGTGTGATTACATGCTTGGCGTGTGTTTGAGTAACTCACTATTGTGAGTACTTTTCAACTGAGACAGTCTTTTCGAATTTGCAATAAAGTGGCACGTATGACCCATCAATTTGTTCGGAAAATTCTGCTGAATCGACTCGCATAAATTGCGTGGAGACGATTTTGCACAGGTTTCGAGATAAAGGTCCCGGAACGAAAACCCCGTGTTAATTTCCCTATACCCTAAGACATTTTAGCTCCACGCGTTGCAGCCAATCAGAGGCCAGCCCGCGTTCCGATCCCTTATCTACGTTGACCACGCAGGCCTTCCACTCAATTGCGACTCTTTGTTTACTATAGACTGTTTTAATAGAGCGATATATCGTATCGATTGCCGTCCGAGGGTCGTCCTGGTTCCAAACGAACTCTGATTCAATGCATTTTCCCCATAAGCGGATTTTTGAACGGAAATTTAGACTATTAAATCAAACAATTTATGCGACCTTTATGCGATTATGAATTCTACGTCCTCAAAAATGCTTAATTTTGACTGATTCCACCGCTAAAACTGCCGGAACCAACAAGATATTACAGATTAAATGATGCGTTTGGAGGTTGGAATCACCCAAGTGTTATCGTTGTTGTTGTGAAATTGGCGGGATTTCGGGCGATTCTAACCTACAAATGCAACATTTAATCTGTAATATCTTATTGATTTCGGCAGTTTTGGTCAAGGAACCAGGCATAGTTAAGCATTTTTGAGGACGTAGAATTCATAATCGCAAAAAGGTCGCATTAATTGTTTGCTTTAATACCCTAAATTTCCGTTCAAAAGTTCGCTTATGGGGAAATTACACTGAACCAGAGTTTGTTTGGAACCAAGGGCCCTCGGACGGCAATCGATACGATATATCGCTCTACTAAAACAGTCTATTTGGTGTAAAACTTAGGTTATTTGACTTGTACCATAACATTGAATGTTTCATGTACTAATTTTGGCAAATGAATAAAATAAATAAACAAAAATCTCTGATTTTTGGCCGATTTTATTAACGATCTCATACCACAGCGCGATCCACGGTTTCGGAGAATTTTAGAACTCGGTCAATCAAACTCACCGATAACAAGAGTTTAACGAGTAGACGGGTGACAATAATTAGCGTGTACACTTTGAAGCATTATGAGAAGATTCTTATTAAACTAAAAATCAAATATCTAGAGATTCGAGTCTATCGCGAGTGGAACGATACCGTGCTCTGCGGTGAGTTAACCTTTAGACAAGCGATCTCTGTTGCGTAAAAACCAGTAGAAACAGACGCCACGCTGCCTAGCCGGTAAAAGTTTCCGCACAGGAGATTTTTTAATTGGTCATTTTCGCCGCGAAAGATGATACGAATACTTCGAGTGAACTGCGCCAACAGCATGATCAACTGGTCAACAAACCGTGATAGATATTAGATGGAAATTTCCTGCTACGAACCGATGTAAATCTTCCGATCCTTTGATCGACAAAATCGAGTATACTTTCAAAAGCGTGATTCAATCTAATTCTTCCACAAATAATATGACGGGTGGCTTGTAAAAAATCAGCCCTGATTACCGTAAAATCATCGTCCGAAAAAAACAACGATTACGATTACTTGGTAATCGTGTAATTGATTACCACCCCTATTTGCCCAACTCTGCTACTAGACAATATTCAGCTGTGGTAAGCATATTTTTTCAACATTTAGTCATAAATACATAGCTTGGAATATGGTGGTTATACTGGGTAACCACCTCATATCCCTGCATGTAATGCATGGCAAATTTTGAAGGGGGGAAAAAAAAAAAAAATGAGTTATTTCGACCTCCGGGACCCTAAAAAAAACACAATTCCAAGTTTTTATGACCACTGCCCTTAATGCAACTCTTAAAGGGTTAAACCTATGAAAAAGGTCGCACATCGTAGCTGAAGAGAGAGGGCGGTCGCACCTCCGAAACGCATACAAAGGTTAAAATTGGTAAGGGATTTAGAGTTTTAGAAAAGTGATTGCGATTCGCGGTTTGGTTATCTATGAAAAAGATTGAACTATTAGGTGTTCGGTGAACACCTTCGCATTCGACCTATTACTTGGGTTTGAATGGACGCATTCAACGTTGCCAAACTGCACGCTATACGCCACTGCGTGTTACAGTGTTTCTGATTGACGGCAGTTAACGGGTTATTTCGTTTACAGTGAGCTAGAGTCTTAGTATTTATACTTAAGTAGAGCGCGCGCCGCCGCGCCTCACAGTCGGCCGTAATATGGAATTAATTGGACATCATTTCATGAATAATAATCAAAATGATGAGCAATTATTGGCTGGATAACTGGAAACTGAGTTTAAGCGCAACCACTTTGCAGCTTAACAAGAGTCAGATGACAAAGCTTTTATGAAAAGAAAACACCAAAGAGTACACAAGAGTCGCAATTGAATGAAAGGCCTGCGTGGTCAACGCAGATAAGGGATCGGAACGCGGACTGGCCTCTGATTGGCTTGCAAGCGTGGTGCTTAAATATCTTAGGGTATAGGGAAATTAACACGGGGTTTTCGTTTCGGGACCTTTATCTCGAAACCTGTGCAAAATCATCGCTAAACAATTTATGCGAGTCGATTTAGCAGAACTTTCTGAACAAATTGATAGGTCATAATATTAGGTGTCACTTTATTGCAAATTCGAGAAGACTGTCTCAGTTGAAAAGTACGCACAATAGCGAGTTACTCCAACACTGCTCAAACATACGCCAAGCATGTAAACACACTATTGTGCGTACTTTTCAACTGAGACAGTCTTTTCGAATTTGCAATAAAGTGGCACGTATGACCTATCAATTTGTTTGGAAAATTCTGCTGAATCGACTCGCATAAATTGCGTGGAGACGATTTTGCACAGGTTTCGAGATAAACGTCCCGGAACAAAAACCCCGTGTTAATTTCCCTATACCCTAAGACATTTTTACACCACGCTTCCAGCCAATCAGAGACCAGCCCGCGTTCCGATCCCTTATCTGCGTGGACCACGCAGGCCTTCCATTCAATTGCGGCTCTTGTTTACTCTTTGTTGAAGGCAGTTAATGGGTTATTTCGTTTCCAGTGAGCTAGTGTCTTAATATTTATATTTAAGTAGAGCGCGCGCCGCGCCTCACAGTGGGCCGTAATATGGAATTAATTGGGCATCATTTCATGAATACAAATATTATTGGCAGGATAAATGGAAACTGAGTTTCAGCAACCACTTTGCAGCTTAACAAGAGTCAGATGACACAGCTTTTTTGAAAAGAAAACTCTGAATTTAAATCATTTCAGTCTTCAGAAGCTAAAAACCAAACTTTTTCATGTCCGGAATAATCCATATTTTGGTTCAGAGCAGTGGCGTCGCGTGCCATCTGAAAACAATGCAACTGCTCCATTTAAACTCATTAAATATATCGAATTTTCCTTGTGCACTATGCACCCCCTGAATTCGATATTTTAAATGAGTTTAAATGGATAGAATACATTATTACCAAATTGCACGCGACGCCACTGGTTCAGAGTGCGCCGCCGCACATGATCAGGAATCGTCAAAAAATGGCCAAAAATCAGAAGATAAATTTCTGAGCAAAGGGCAGTGGCGGCTCGTGCAATCTGGCAATCATGCTTATTTGCCATTTAAACCTATGCAAATGTATCGATATCTTGGGGGTGCATTGCACCTCCTGAAGATCGATTGTTCTTCTTAGGTTTCAATGGAGAAAAAGTGTTGTTGCCACATTGCACGCGCGGCCACTGGCAATGGGGCTATTGCACACTTTTTCTACAAGCGATTTAATAGTCGGTTCTGGTGTAAAATCCTTCAAAAATAACGATGGCAGCACTAAAAACTTCCGAAATCCACTCCTAAACTCAATAAATGCTTTTGTTTGCGAGGGCGTAATGATGGCTGAGGGTAGCAATAATGGGAGATTCCCATCTGACAATACTGTAACTCCATCAAGAAGTGACCAATAAGAGACGACTTTCATGAGACACCAGTGTCACTATTGGTGTCATAGTACCATTCAACGGATGTGGATCATTACTCTGATGACTAATTACTCTGTGAATCATCCTTGTCAGCATAGAGAGAGTGGCGAAATTAAGATAGGAATCTCCCATTATTACTGCCCTCAGCCACCATTACCTACGCCCTCGCAAATAAAAACGTTTATTGAGTTTATAGGAGTGGATTTCGGAAGTTTTTAGTGCTGCCATCGTTAGTTTTGGGGTTTTTTTTTCACTAGAATCGACTATTAAATAGCTTATAGCAAAAGTGTGTTACAGCCCCATTTATCATCATAAAGTTACAAGACCAACTTTAATTCAAGAGAACACTTTTAATAAGTAATTTAAACCTAGGAATGGCACTAGCGCCACTAGCGGTTTTAAATTGAGCTTGAAACGTCAAAAATTATTATTTTTCGGTGACTTTTTTTTCCACTGGTTTTTTATGCCCCTTTTTTTGATCTCTGACCATAGTGCGGGCCGGCACAGTATGCAAGCGCTCGGGCAACGCAGCAGAATTGTATTTTCACTGATTTTAGTAGACGTTTCCGGAGTGGCATTGGGTTCTACAGTAAGTATTTAATGAATGAACGAGGGTTCAAGTTTTCCGATTAAAATGTATCAACCTCATTTTGACTGATAAGACCCGCATCACACTCACTAAGCTTGAATAATGAATAGATAGATATACTATAAGCCGCCAACACATATTCCTGTCTCAGGTTCAGGGCCTCATCTCTTGGAGTGAGGGGGGGGGGGGGGGTGATTCAGTCCCGGGGCCCGGGCACCGGGCACAGACGATATGTATAGTGTATGACTGACGTATATAGTACATACCCAAGAGAGTGGCCCTTGTTTGGGAATTCTTGAATTTGACTAGCAGCACACTCCCTAAATAGGTTTCATCACTGAGACAAATTTCCGATTGTTTCAATAATTTTTCTGATAGGATATCCCCGCGCTTTATTTCCCACAGAAATAATCGGAATTCCATTGAGACAATCGGAATTCGTGTGGATTCAGCACCGGGCACAGACGATATGTATAGTGTATGACTGACGTATATAGTACATACCCAAGAGAGTGGCCCTTGTTTGGGAATTCTTGAATTTGACTAGCAGCACACTCCCTAAATCGGTTTCATCACTGAGACAAATTTCCGATTGTTTCAATAATTTTTCTGATAGGATATCCCCGCGCTTTATTTCCCACAGAAATAATCGGAATTCCATTGAGACAATCGGAATTCGTGTGGATTCAAGCGCGCCGACTATTGCAACGATAGGTCTTATGATGGAAATAAGGCGAAACACATCTATGGTTCTATTCTTATAGTTTTAACAGCCATTTTTTTTTCAGTGATTCGATGAAAAAAACCTTGTAAAAAATGGTGATTCTTTAAGATGATCTCAGGATCGATTCTTTCCAAATATTTAGTCATGACTGCGACGTATACCCTCTAGGATGACCCTTATTTGGGAATGAGTCCGTTGCAAACTTTTGCTACAGCTCTATAGAGTGTTCAATCTCATGTAAAATCGCGTGAATAGTCCATTGGTGGTACCAGAAAGTCATAAAATGCATTATGAAACTCACGAGAGACGTTTATTGAAATCCAAGATTGCGGTCTGTATGCATGCACCACGAATATCCAAGGATAGCCAACCTCACAATATCGATCAAACCCGATCACAACGTAAATAAACGCATAACCTCTGAAGCTGTATGAGGTTGTCAACGTTGGCAATCCTTGGATGTTAAAGGTGCATTCAAACAGATTTGCTCGATATTTTACCGCCATCTTAGATTTCATTAAACGTCTCTTGTGAGTTTATTTTCGCATTTCATGACTTCCTGATGCCACCATGTTTATAATGAAAAAAAGACTTATTTTGACCTGTAGAATCCGCTCCTGAAATATTCGGGAACAGTTTTTCAACACCCTGTATATGCAGTGGCGGATCCAAAAAAAATTTCTGGGGGGGGGCACGCCTGTGAAATTTTGAAATTTGAAACGTTGCAATATGGTCTGAGAATGTCAAAAAGTGGCAAAAAACCAGAAAGTCTCATAAAAAAAAAGAAAAAATCTCATCACTTTATCATTTATAACCTTTCTAGACCAATCTTAATCACAGAGAGAACACTTTAAAAAAGTAGTTTAAACCTAGAAATGTCACTGGAAAGATTTAAACTAAGCTCAGAAGGTCGAAAGCAATGATTTTATAAGACTTTTTTTCACTGACTTTTGGCCACTATTTTCCTGATCTCAGCCCATACTGCGTCGGTGAAAGCAATTTTTTGCTATTTTCTGTTGAAAAAATGCAAAATTTGAAGCCTTGGGGGGGGGGGGGGGTGCCCCCTGCCTCCCTTCGTGGATCCGTCACTATATACATATATGCATTCATTAGGTTCTGACAACTTGGTTTTCTTCTTCTTGTCTCTCCCTCATTTAAAGCTTTTACTGATGTGTATAGTATTGTTACTTGGAGAGAGTAATAAGAAGATATAAGGGTGGATTCTAGAAATGAACTCGTGGATGGGGGACGGGTGTAGAGAAGGGGGTGGATAGGGGGGGGGATCACCGCCCCCTTACCGTTGCTGGGGTGATAATTGAAATAATAACGCGAGCGGATGCAAGTAGCTATTCTAATGCATTTCTTCGGAACTAAGATGACATAACTCATAACTCAAGAAACGCAGATTCCCTTATTTTCACGGTTTAATTGAAACTCCACGGCAAATAAAACAAAAGAAAATAAATGCAAATTATTCTATACAGCAGCAATTATTAAGAAGGTCCCGACACCGGGGAGGGGGGGGAGGAGATAATAGAGTAAAAAAAATAAAAAAAAAACACGTAAAAATAACACTTTATTTAACAAGTCTCGTTAGCAAAGAAGAGAAAAAAAAATCCCCCCCCCCTCAAGTTTTACAACACGGCTACATCGATTTCAATTCAGTAACGCATCGCGTAACTTTTTCCCGATTGATGCGCGCCTTTCCACGGTACATTAATCCAGGTTGCATTAGGATATAGTAGGCTATAAACAGGGAGACGGTGCGGGTCGACTTGATTTCAACGAGCTATATAAATCTAGAGTGGCAGTTTAATAGGAGTAACCGGCGTACCCACCATGGGGGATTTTTAGGTTAGGTTTAAGCGAGTGTTTTGTCTATTTGTTTCCGTGTCTTTTGGTGCGGCGCACCATTTGACGCCATTTGATCAAAAGTAGAAATTAGAAATTCATTCGATAAAAACAAAACTGAAATTTAAATTTATAATGGCCTGCCCCTGCACGTAACTGTGGATTTAGTCCAAGCAAAAGAGAGCTAATTTGGATCCTAGCTTGCAAGTGTTGGAGACTTATGTCTGAGAGTCGATTCTTATGTATTTCGGATCGACTATGCAACATGGGCAAAAAAGTGATGTTGCCAAAACCTAGCTTGTGACCCCTCTATCGATTCAGCTTCACAAATGGAGTCGATCGCCCTCAAGGGTTTTCATATCTTTTGAGACTGGGGCCGCTTCACTGGCAGCTCATGGCTATGCAACATGGGCAAAAAGGTGATGTTGCCAGAAACCAGCTTTCGACCCTTCGATCGATTCAGTCTTAATCGTCCCTCTGCTCAGTCACGCTTTTCAACAATTCTATTCACTTTTTCACGCTTCGCCACGTTTTGCCTTAATTCGCCTCACTTCTCTACGATTTGTCACGCTTAGGCACGCTTCTCCGCACACTTTCTTCAAGCTGAAAGTTTGATGTACTTACAAGGAATCCAATGCTGCCGTTTAGCGGTCATGCGCCGCAAAGGACTATTTTCGCGATTTTTCGTGGCTGCGAAGCGCATTCAGTTTTGATATTTTTGAAATAATGATCTTATGCTTTGCGTTATAAATGTGACGAACTTTAATCTTGTACATAGGTATATTTTGCATTTGATCAATGGCGCTCGATTTGTACTCTAAATTAGCCAAAAAAGCATGATTTTGACCGTCATTTTGGAAAATGGCGGCCTTTCCGCCCCTCTGATTCGTACGCAAGGTTCAGGTTCGGATTCAGCGACCTAAATACATAAGAATCGACTATCAGCTATAATTCTCCGACACTTTCAAGCTAAAATCCCCGGTTGCCTGGACTAATTGTGGAACTGCCTCCCCCCCCCCCCGCCCCAGCTTCAATTTTTTTTTTTTTTTTTTTTTTTTTTTTTTTTTTTTTTAAATTTTTGGGCATTTTTTCAGAATATTTTTTCCTAACTTTTAAAGGGGGGGGGGGAGGACTGGCGGGCAGAGGCGTATTCAGGAATTCTTCTTTTTCCCTCTTACCCTCTATTTAGACAAATGTGTTGGAAAAGAGATGGATAGACGGAATATCATCGTCGTGAATGGGGGTCTTGCAAACTTTTGCTACAGGTGATTGAAGCGTTGATTCTAGACATAGAACCCTGAAAAAATGACGATGAGTACACTAAAAAATCACTAAATTCACTCTCAGAATCGGGCTTAATGGCGGAGAGACGCAGGTATCGTGGGAGATTCCTATCTACGTTGAAACGTATCACCCGTGTTTCCTTAGAGAAAGTGACAAATTATAGACGCAGGAATCTCCCATGATACCTGCGTTGAACTGCCAATACGATCTTGCCGTGTTAAAGCAGTTTTGTGAGTTTATTACTGAATTTTAGACTTAAAGTGTGTGATTTACCTGATTTTTGCTGGTTTTTTAACAGCACATTGGACTATTCATTTACTCACAGCAAAAGTTTGCAAGGGGCCCATTATGTAAAGCAAAAAAGAAAAAAGATTGAACTTACGAGATAAGTTCCAAGAACTCTGAAATTTTTCACGCACCCAGCAACAAAATTTAAGGCTGTGTGATACCATTTGATTAGGTGACAGCGTCTTCCCTGAAAAAGACAGTACACTCGCATAAAAAAGTGATAAATAATTGAAGATAATGATGCGAGAAAGAAAATTATCAATAATTATAACAGGAAAAAGCAAATACAAAAGTACACATACTCAAACAACTGTGTAAAGCACAGCCATCGCTGAATAATTTGAGGTTTTTATTGAGTATGTAACTGTTTCGACTCTCAGGAGTTGGTGTAGTATCATCTCTATTTGAAGGAGATATTTGGTAGTAGTTTCGCGCAACGCGATTACGTAATCATTAATCAATCATGCATTCAAAAATACCGAATTTTCAGACGTTTACCCCTCTCTTTCATCCAGAGCTACCGTTTTGCGCGATATTTTCAATTCACCGATGATTTCACCGGTTGAGAAAAGATTATACAGTTCGGTTCAGTGTTTGACTGTAATGCACGAAAATACTCGCATCTGTAATCGTTCCTCAACCGGTGCGTTCGTCGATGACTTCAAAAAACTTATACGGATACTTTAATTAATTAACGGAGTTTCCACCGATTGAGAAAAGCTTTTAAATAGAGATCAGAGTATTTTCGTTCAGTACAGCCGTATAAACTGAACTGAACTGAGTATAACCTTTTCTCAACCGGTGAAATCATCGGTGAATTGAAAAATGTCATCAACTATATGCGAAACCATAGCTCAGCTTTCATTGTCATTTTTCAGTATACAGTATGAGGTTTTAAAAAGTCCGTCTACACATAAAAAACTTTTCAATGACAGCGGAGAAAAAAAAATCCCGACATTTCAAGCATTTCGATGTCTATATAGCAATCAAAGCCCGGAATCTGGCCGTAACGCGTTTTGTCCAAACCGAAAATTTGTGCTCAGAGTGTTCTCTGTGATTAAAATGGGGGTCTTGCAAACTTTTGCTATAAGCAAATAAATAGACCAATCTGAAGCAAAGACCAGCGGAAATCACGAAAATCACACTAGGAAAGTCTAAAATTCAGTAATAAACTCACATTACTGCTATAACGGCAAGACCGTAATTGCGGTTTAACGCAGGTATCATGGGAGATCCCTGATGTCTATTATGTCACTTTCTCCACGGAAATACAGAGATATCTCTCAATTTAGATCAAAATCTCCCATGATACCTGCGTCTCTCCGCCATTAAGCCCGATTCTGAGAGTGAATTTCGTGATTGTTTAGTGTATCTATTCATCGTCATTTTCACTGGTTTTTTATGCAAGAATCAACTCTTCAATCCCCTGTAGCAAAAGTTTGCAAGATCCCCATTGATTTTGAACGTTTATAAAATGATAAATTGATCATTTTACTTTCCTAGTTTTAGCCATTTTTTGACGATCTCAGACCAGCAGCGGCTCGTGCACTTTGGCAACAACGGTTTCCTTCCATTTGATTCAATGTAAAACAACCGATTCGATGTGAAGCAGCGCTTCACGTGCAATCGATTGTATAACATAGTTTCAAATGGAGGGAAAACATTGTTGCCAGATGGCACGAGCCACCACTGTCTCAGACCATAGTGCGGTGGTAGAGAGGTATATAGGTAATCGCAGTTCTGTGGATCTCATCTATTTACTTATCGCACATTCAGTTGCCTGTTCCGTTGCAGCCTTGAGATGTTGAAAAGATTGCTACCTAAATAGATCATAATAAAAAGACTCTCTATATAGCTCTCCAGAACAGGAGGCCCTAGCGCCTCGCCTATATAGCCCCAGCTGGCCCACAGTATACGTTACACAGCATTGTTAGTATTTATTATACATAGTAGTCGTCTTGATTGTCCCTGGTTATGTAACGCCTTGGGCGCTCCGGGCTCTCCAATTTAGTCCGACTCTCATCTCAGATGACGATGACGATTTACAATATAAATACGGCAACCCGATTTAGAGACGAGATTCTTTGCACTCCTTGATTTTCCCCCCGATTCATTTTTAGTGGCGGCTCGTGCAATGTGGAACCAACGAATTCTCTCCATTTAAACCTATGCAAAACAATCGATCGCTAGGAGATGCAATTGCACCCCCAGATATCGATACTTCTGCATAGGTTTAAATGAGAAATAAGCATGGTTGCCAAATTGCACGAGCCGCTGATGTTCAACTTCTAACGTGCCATATATTTTGCCCTGATTCGCTTATTATGAGCTATGGACACAGAATAATACAATCAAAACGGCCTTGTTGGGATATAGGATGTTTACATCTGGATTCGCGCGCGAAAAAAAAGTATTGGACATGATTCGCGAAATTTTCATTCTGAAATGCCATGAGAATAAAAGTGAGGCCGGAAACTTAAGGTGATTCCAGGCGAAACTTTTCCAGATTTCAATCCGATGGATAGCGCCACTGGTCGCTTTTTGGAAAAGACGTGTTCTTGGCGTTTTAAACTGAAACCATAGATAAAACGCAAAATCCAATAACGTCAGCACCTGCAAATTTTTTTTATGGATTTTTGGAGCCCAAAATGAGCCAAATTGGTTTAAAATTAAAGCCGTAAATTATGAAATTCGTTTCGCCATAAGCTTAGTGAGTGAGAGTGAGCGCGAGTGATGATACATCTATCTGCCTCACTCGCACTCATTGCGGCTTACGGGAAGTTTCGTTTTTCATAATTTCCGGCTTTATTTTTGAGTGTTTCAGTATGAAACTTTCAGGATATCTTCCTGAAGTATGCTCGCAGGTGCTGACGTTCCTCAAACTTGTGTTTTTAGCGTGAATTCGTCAAATTTCACAAAAAACTGTTGACTTTTTGAGCAGCGCGACGTGGTGTCCACGGTTGGAACTAATCGACCCTGGAATCATCTTAAGATTTCTTTCCAGAATTAACAGAAATAAATGAGTTTCAACATAAATCACACTCGTCCGCCATGTTGGGATATAGAACCACAGTGTTGCCTATTGGTGCCGTTAAATTCCAAACTTGCTTCCATTTGGCTCTTATGGGAGTTTCCGTTCTGATTATACGAGTATTATTCTGTGCTATGGATACCCACCCAGAGACTATTGGTCTCGCCAGAATAGAGACTATTAGTTCTCTTATGAAAGAAATTTTTGAGGAATAATAAGGGCCTTTGTTTTTATTTATTTATTTTAACGCTTTCAGTCATTTTACGAAAGAGAAGATTCACCTCTCTAAGACCGATGATGGTTAATTGAACGACTTTTTCTCGTATAGTTTCCTAAAATTTCAAGAGAAATGGCAAATGCCAAATAGTGCGAGAGAAATGCTGATATCAGAGCAAAACTCAGACTGGGTCTGTTACGTAATTTTGCTACTGCAATATGACACATTGGTTCAAACGTAAAAATTCGGCGAAAATAACGATGCGCAAACTAAAAACTTTCAAAATCCACTCATTAACTTAGAAAACTACTTGCATTGCAAATAGCCCTAGACACCTTGCTCCTGATCGTTTTCTTAGACATCCTGCCTTGTTTCCAAATAAGTCTTTTTTCTTTTGATAATGGAGGCTGGTGTACAGTGTAAAAGTATTTTCAAGTCTAACATTGATGGTAAAAAAAAAAAAAAAAAAAAAAAAAAAAAAAAAAAAAAAAAAAAAAAAAAAAAAAAAATTGCAGGTAAATCCAAGCTCTCGTAATCTCTTTTTTTTCTAACTTCGTCGTGTATTCTGAGAAATAAGTTACAGGAAAAATTCCAGAGACTATCAGTGAGCTCCGCCTTCACTTTTGAAACGGACTGTAGTCTCTCACAGGGCTGCCGTTTTGCGTATAATCAATGCTATTTTTCAATTCACCGATGGTTCCACCGGCTGAGAAAAGATTACACAGTTCAGTTCAGTGCATGACTGTAATAAACTAAAATACTCGCATCTGCAAGCTTTTCTCAACCGGTGGAGTCTTCGATGATTTTAAAAAAACTTGCGGATTTTTTAAATTTTTCAACGGATTTTCCCATCGATTAAGGAAAGATTACAGATCAGGTATTTTCGTGCATTACAGTCTACACTAAATTTGAACTGTGTAATCTTTTCTAAACCCGGGTGAAATCATCGGTGAATAAAAAAATAGCTTTGATTATACGCAACAGGGCAGCCCTGGTCTCTCATGCGTTTGTGATCTTTGATGATTCAGAGATCAGAGGGCCGATCATTTACTTCATCGTTAAACCGATCGATAAGACTGTCTATGAGTGATGCTATTGGTCGAAAATTGTAAAACTTGTTGTTGCTATGGTAACCATCGTTTAGTGTCTGTTTTTTAAAGGTTACTCATGAGTAGCCTTTATAAAACGAGACTCTTAACGATGGTTACCATAGCAACACCCAAGTTTTACAATTTTCGACCAATAGAATCACTCATAGACAGTCTTATCGATCGGTTTAACGATGAAGTAAATGATCGGCCCTCAGAGACACTAAGATAGAATAGCAAGGCAGCAAGAAAGGCGGCGCAGCAAGCATGGCCGTATTTAGGATATTGTCTTTCTCTCTTTTTGCCCATTTAAACGCATAAGTTAGAAAAGGACAGAAACAGGGGATGAAGTCACGTGACACCGCCTATATCCATCATTTTCTAACAAGTGCGTTCAAATGGGCTAAGAGAGAGATAGACAATATTCTGGCTCCGGCCATGGTGGCAAGGCGGTTCCTATCGGTACCAGTCGACGCACCTAAGCTGCGCCTTGCCTCTTGCATGACTTTTAAATCAGACTAAGATTTATTCGAGGGGAAAGACACAAGAATTTCCAATTCAAATGACAGAAATCACCTAACACACTCCATGGCACGTGCGTCGCAAAAGCGGATTGACCAATGATGCCAATGACATCTCATCAGGAGCTACCGTTTTGTATGGGTACATCGATAAATCGACGTCCTACGCGCAGCCAGGATCTCTTCCTTTTTGGACAGCCTATGTAAGTAGTTGCAATAGACCTGTTAGTGATGACGTCACGATCGAAATTGGATCCAAACAAAAGCTAGAGCTCGTTTTAAAGTGCAGGGGCACCAAAACCATAATCTTTGGCGAATTTTCAATTTTTTTGTATTTCCCTTTAATCAGTACCGAATTTGCCCCTGACTTCATTCTTTTGTGTTTTTTAGTGTTCCTCATTGAAAAATGAACACTCAAATTTTATTTTTATCAAGCAAAATCAGAAATAATGTTGAAAATTCCAAAGATTATCGGTCTAGGTTCGCCTACACATCTGAAACCCTCTATATCCAGCGGCGGGGGGGGGGGGGGGGACCCTTTCCCCCGGGGGGCACTCTCCGAGGTTAATTCCGAAATTAAAAAAAAAAAAAAAAGGGTTTTCAAACTTTAATATGAATTACAGAGAGCGGCAAAATCATGTGTAACAAGCAAGCAAAAAAAAAAAAAAATAAAAAAATAAAAAAAAAAAAGCCACACGGAAAAAAACCGGGCTCTCCAATTTAGTCCGACTCTCATCTCAGATGACGATGACGATTTACAATATAAATACGGCAACCCGATTTAGAGACGAGATTCTTTGCACTCCTTGATTTTCCCCCCGATTCATTTTTTGTGGCGGCTCGTGCAATGTGGAACCAACGAATTCTCCCCATTTAAACCTGTGTAAAACAATCGATCGCTAGGAGATGCAATTGCACCCCCAGATATCGATACTTCTGCATAGGTTTAAATGAGAAATAAGCATGGTTGCCAAATTGCACGAGCCGCTGATGTTCAACTTCTAACGTGCCATATATTTTGCCCTGATTCGCTTATTATGAACTATGGACACAGAATAATACAATCAAAACGACCTTGTTGGGATATAGGATGTTTACATCTGGATTCGCATTCGAAAAAAGAAATATATAGGACATGATTCGCGAAATTTTCATTCTGAAATGCCATGAGAATAAAAGTGAGGCCGGAAACTTAAGGTGATTCCAGGCGAAACTTTTCCAGATTCCAATCCGATGGATAGCGCCACTGGTCGCTTTTTGGAAAAGACGTGTTCTTGGCGTTTTAAACTGAAACCATAGATAAAACGCAAAATCCAATAACGTCAGCACCTGCAAATTTTTTTTATGGATTTTTGGAGCCCAAAATGAGCCAAATTGGTTTAAAATTAAAGCCGTAAATTATGAAATTCGTTTCGCCATAAGCTTAGTGAGTGAGAGTGAGCGCGAGTGATGATACATCTATCTGCCTCACTCGCACTCATTGCGGCTTACGGGAAGTTTCGTTTTTCATAATTTCCGGCTTTATTTTTGAGTGTTTCAGTCTGAAACTTTCAGGATATCTTCCTGAAGTATGCTCGCAGGTGCTGACGTTCCTCAAACTTGTGTTTTTAGCGTGAATTCGTCAAATTTCACAAAAAACTGTTGACTTTTTGAGCAGCGCGACGTGGTGTCCACGGTTGGAACTAATCGACCCTGGAATCATCTTAAGATTTCTTTCCAGAATTAACAGAAATAAATGAGTTTCAACACAAATCACACTCGTCCGCCATGTTGGGATATAGAACCACAGTGTTGCCTATTTGTGCCGTTAAATTCCAAACTTGCTTCCATTTGGCTCTTATGGGAGTTTCCGTTCTGATTATACGAGTATTATTCTGTGCTATGGATACCCACCCAGAGACTATTGGTCTCGCCAGAATAGAGACTATTAGTTCTCTTATGAAAGAAATTTTTGAGGAATAATAAGGGCCTTTGTTTTTATTTATTTATTTTAACGCTTTCAGTCATTTTACGAAAGAGAAGATTCACCTCTCTAAGACCGATGATGGTTAATTGAACGACTTTTTCTCGTATAGTTTCCTAAAATTTCAAGAGAAATGGCAAATGCCAAATAGTGCGAGAGAAATGCTGATATCAGAGCAAAACTCAGACTGGGTCTGTTACGTAATTTTGCTACTGCAATATGACACATTGGTTCAAACGTAAAAATTCGGCGAAAATAACGATGCGCAAACTAAAAACTTTCAAAATCCACTCATTAACTTAGAAAATCACTTGCATTGCAAATAGCCCTAGACACCTTGCTCCTGATCGTTTTCTTAGACATCCTGCCTTGTTTCCAAATAAGTCTTTTTCCTTTTGATAATGGAGGCTGGTGTACAGTGTAAAAGTATTTTCAAGTCTAACATTGATGGTAAAAAAAAAAAAACAAAACAAAAAAAAAAACAAAAAAAAAAAACAAACAAAAAAAACAAAAAACAAAAAAACATTGCAGGTAAATCCAAGCTCTCGCAATCTCTTTTTTTTTCTAACTTCGTCGTGTATTCTGAGAAATAAGTTACAGGAAAAATTCCAGAGACTATCAGTGAACTCCGCCTTCACTTTTGAAACGGACTGTAGTCTCTCACAGGGCTGCCGTTTTGCGTATAATCAATGCTATTTTTCAATTCACCGATGGTTCCACCGGTTGAGAAAAGATTACACAGTTCAGTTCAGTGCATGACTGTGTGGTGAGGTGACTTTTCCCAATCTTCCTACACCCTTCGATCAACTCAGGATCTGGCGTTTGTCGCCCGCAAAATATCTTGCCACGGAGCACACCCCAGGTTCTCTGATAAAAGAGATCTTATTGTGGTGGTGCTTGTGCCAAGATATTTTGACGTACTAAATTCACAGGTGAAAGGCCAGCGGGTTCCCGTGTGGGATCTTTCGTGGAGCTTCACCTATGAATTAGTATGGACGACCTACGGGTTCCTTTTGTTGATCGGATGCCTAACAGATGACGATTGAAGAGATTAAAACAATCTCAATTTGAACAATATTAAATATTTATTTTGATCGAATAATTATAAATGACAAACGAATTAATTACGGCTGTGTCCGAACCCGATACGCTGCCGCGTCGATCGGGTCGAAATCCGGAATCATAGAATAAAGATGTAATAGAAGCGACACTGTCGCCGAATCTTCTAACAGAACTCGTTGACCTTGAACGAACTCGAAAAGATTATGTTTGGAAGGATGTTTTAAATTCTGTAACCTTTTCATTCAATAGCAACATCATCCACCACCCATCAGCGCTGCGATTGGCTTATTTTAAATTTCGCGATGGCTGGCTTATTTGAAATCGTGCGGTGGCTGGCTTATTTGAAATCGTGCGGTGGCTGGCTTATTTTAGATCGGTCGTCGGCTGGCTTAGAGTCCCTGTGTATTAATAAATATGCAGGGGATATTTAAAATTAAATAAATTATTAAATATAATATATTATGTACTCGTACACATTTATACAAGGACTCTAGGGTGGCTGGCTAATTTTAAATTGCGCGGTGGCTGGCTTATTTTGAATCGCGCCGTGGCTGGCTTAAAGTCCCTGTATATTGAATATATAGGGGATATTAAATACTAAATATACTAAATATAATATATTAAATATATAGTTCATTGAATATTCATGCACAGGGAGTCCAGTGGCGTAATCTTATGGGGGGGGCATGACCTTTTTGCCCCTCCAATATTTGAGAAGGGGGGGGCAAAGTATCATTTTGCCCCCCCAATAATTTGATGAAAAAGAGGAGGGAAAAAGAGGGAGGGAGAAAAGAAAAGACGGAAAAATACAAAAAAATAAAGAAAGGAAGGAATAATTACAGGAACCGAGAAGCAAAAAATGGCAAGAATGAGAAGCTCTAATTTACCCTGAAATTGCACCTAAAGTAAATCAAAAGTGAAAAATTCCTCTGTTGTCAATGAAATAAAGGAAATATACATTGAGTCTACTAACTTCTGTTCTGTCGGTTGGTTATTTTTGAAAGATTCAATTGCTTAAAATATAGTCTGAGAGAACCCAAATGTTCAAATTTTTCTGGGGGAATACCCCCAGACCCCCTATTACTGGAAAGTGCCCCCCCAGATTCCCCATAGTATCCGGACTATTTGCTACCCCCTCCCCTCAAAAAGAATCTAAAATTTTACGCCGTTAAAGTGGAACATTACATTTACTGCAGTTTTAAATTTCCAGATGACTTCTAACCGTGAGGAACAGTTTCCCAAAGCCTGGAAATATCAGCTTCATCAATAAGCTGAAAGTCTAAACTGAAAAGTTCCCTTTTTGCCTGAGAAATGAAGAAAATAAATGTAAAATCTTTTTTAATTTGTTTAAATTTGGTGGCATTTGTATGAGATAATATTGCTTAAAATAACGTCTGAGAGAGCCTGCATTTTCAAATTTTTCCGGGGGAGGACCCCCGAACCCCCCTCTCACTGGGGGGTGTCCCCCCAGACCCCCCATCGTGCATCTCTCAAAAGTTGGTTTGCCCCCCCAATAAAAATCCCAAGTTTACGCCACTGACAGGGACTCTAGGTTGGCTGGCTTATTTTGAATTGCAAGTGGCTGGCTTATTTCGAATCGCGCGGTGGCTGGCTTATTATTTTGAATCGCGCGGTGGCTGGCTTATTTCAAGGTCAACGAAAGGAGTTTATACAGAGCCTTATGGAAGTGACGCTTCTATTACGAAGTAATCTTTATTCTATGCCGGAATGAATCTCTCTTCTCTTTCCATCGGCCGGCAGACCCCCCGATCATGAATTTCCGCGAGACTCGCGCATGCGCACCGACAACACATTCTCTTTCTCTTTCCTCTCCCCTTTTTCTCTTTGCGCTCTCTCTCTTCTCTCACTCGCGACATGTGTTGTCGACGCGTCTGTTTGAGTCTCTGTCACAACTGTAATAAACTAAAATACTCGCATCTGCAAGCTTTTCTCAACCGGTGGAGTCTTCGATGACTTTAAAAAACTTGCGGATATTTTAATTTTTCAACGGAGTTTCCACCGATTAAGGAAAGATTACAGATCAGAGTATTTTCGTGCATTACAGTCATACACTGAATTGAACTGTGTAATCTTTTCTCAACCGGTGAAATCATCGGTGAATAGAAAAATAGCATTGATTATACGCAACACGGCAGCCCTGGTCGCTCATGCGTTTGTGATCGTTGATGATTCAGAGATCAGAGACACTAAGATAGAATAGCAAGGCAGCAAGAAAGGCGGTGCAGCAAGCATGGCCGTAGCTAGAATATTGTCTTTCTCTCTTTTTGCCCATTTAAACGCATAAGTTAGAAAAGGACAGAAACAGGGGATGAAGTCACGTGACACCGCCTATATCCATCATTTTCTAGCAAGTGCATTCAAATGGGCTAAGAGAGAGATAGACAATATTCTGGCTCCGGCCATGGTAGCAAGGCGGTTCCTATCGGTACCCTAGTCGACGCACCTAAGCTGCGCCCTGCCTCTTGCATGACTTTTAAATCAGACTAAGATTTATTCGAGGGGAAAGACACAAGAATTTCCAATTCAAATGACAGAAATCACCTAACACACTCCATGGCACGTGCGTCGTAAAAGCGGATTGACCAATGATGCGGGGGTGCAAAATGTTCCAAAACTTTGGAAGTTTCACGCGATCCATGACTTATTTCCTCACAGGATTTTAAAAAATTTCCTCACAAAAATTTGAAAATGATGACTTTTTTTTTGGTTATTTTAACATTTCAACACCCTACATACTCAAAATGACCTATATTTTCTCATTTTTTACACTATTTTCCTGGGAAATCCTTATTGCCATTATTAAAAACAAAAACAAAAACAAAAACAAACAAAAATATTTGGACAAATTTCCTCACTTTTCTAGAAATTTCCTCACTTTCACGCGATCCGCGGATCGCTAGATCGGGCACATTTTGCACCCCTGCAATGATGCCAATGACATCTCATCAGGAGCTACCGTTTTGTATGGGTACATCGATAAATCGACGTCCTACGCGCAGCCAGGATCTCTTACTTTTTGGACAGCCTATGTAAGTAGTTGCAATAGACCTGTTAGTGATGACGTCACGATCGAAATTGGATCCAAACAAATGCTAGAGCTCGTTTCAGAAGTGCAGGGGCACCAAAACCATAATCTTTGGCGAATTTTCAATTTTTATGTATTCCTTCAAATCAGTACCGAATTTGCCCCTGACTTCATTCTTTTGTGTTTTTTAGTGTTCCTCATTGAAAAATGAACACTCAATTTCATTTTGATCAAGCAATATCAGAAATAATGTTGACAAATTCCAAAGATTATCGGTCTAGGTTCGCCTACACATCTGAAACTACCTCTATATCCAGCGGCGGGGGGGGGGGGGGGTACCCTTTCCCCGGGCGGCACTCTCCGAGGTTAATTCCGAAGTTAAAAAAAAAAAAAAAGGTTATCAAACTTCAATATGAATTACAGAGAGCGGCAAAATCAGTGTGTAACAAGCAAGCAAAAAAAAAAAAATAAAATAAAAAAATAAAAAAATAAAAGCCACACGGAAAAAAAAGGTTAGTGAAAATAACCATACGGATACCTGATTTTGGCACCTGCTAGATGTTATGGTAAACTTGAACAAAAGTATGGTACATTTACCGATACTTTGAGTAAATTCGACATGTAATCAGGTGACATCACTTAGCACCTTGTCAAAACATAGTATACTTCTGGTTAACATTACCACAACATCTAGCAGGTGCCAAAATCAGGTATCCGTATGGTTATTTTCACCTTAGTTTTTTTTCCGTGCACGAAATTTATAATTTTGTCCGCGGAGGGCGGCAAGATTGCATTCTCCCCCTCCCCTCCTCTCTCACTCTCTCTCTCTCTCTCTCTCTAGAAACCACGGAACGCCACTTGCTATATCTCACTCACTCTCGTGGATTTACTCATCAGTGGTTCACTATACTTTGGCATTGGGGGGGGAGGGGAGATGTGAGATTCCCTATGGAGGGTCTGCCCTCCCCCTCCTACAGTAAGCGCAGATATCCCCCGGAAAATGTTGAAAAATTAAGGTTTATGAAGCAAAATTTCACGGTATTTAGAATTGAAATTGACATTCTGAAAAAAATCATGGAAAAGATCGAAGTATTGGGTGTTCGGTGAACACCTCCGCATTCGACCTTTTACATGGGTTTAAATGGACACAACACAACGTTGCCAAACTGCATGCTACGCTACTGAGATAGAACGGATCGCGATGATAGAATTCGTTGCTTTTACTCTAAAAAAATTGACAAATTTAAACGCAAGTCTTTTTGTCGAACAAATCCAATGTACGAATAACTTTCCCGAATAACGGCCTCTCGTCTATCTTGGCGGACACTTGACGCAAACTGTCCGGAGTGGCGTTCAAATCTTTCGATTATATAAGAGGGCGACGGTAAGTGCGTGCAGTGTTGCCAGTTTTAGGATAATTAACCGATTTCACCCCGTTTGATTTAGTGTAAAAGTTGGTAGTTTATAGGAAATAGAGCAACACTGTAAGTGTGTCTCACAAGATCTGCAATTTATCCTTAAAGCCTCCGATAAATTTTACGTTTCCACCGCGGAGAAAATCTCGATTGAAAGAGAAAGTACGTCTGACGTAATCAGTAGACAAGATAAAAAGTATAAATACACGTTGATTTACAGATTTCAAAGCAGACATTGAAGGGATCCGCCGAAAAACGTTACGTAAAGTCGTCGGTGAGTTAAATGATGTCAGTAGACTCTTTAAATTTTGGCAAGGTAGGCCAATGGGTCAGTTGCGTACTTTTGCTACATTAATAAAACTCATTGTTTCTAACGTAAAATTCGGTGAAATGACGATGCGCATATTAAAAACTTTCAAAATTCACTCATTAACTCAGAAAATACCTTCCATTTCAAACAACCCGCGCTACACTAGACACTATGTCACCGACTTATAACTACATAGATGGAACCATCTCGTTTATGTGAACATGAACAGAACTTACAAACGTTGGAATGTTTCGTTTAGATGCGTACATTTCTTATATTATTTTGTAATCTTTGATAAATCGAAAAGGTCAGACAGCAAATGCAGCCAATAGTTCATGTATTTAGAAGGAACTCCATAATTTTGTAGTTACGATGTTGTTTACTTATGCACGGTGGTTCCGTCTATGCAGTAGTATACCGATGCAAATAGTGTCTAGTGTAGCGCGGGCTGTTTGAAATTGAAGAGATTTCCTGAGTTAACGAGTGGATTTTGAACGTTTTTAATGTGCGCATCGTTATTTTCGCCGAATTTTACATAAGAATCAAGGTTCTATTTTGCTGTAGCAAAAGTATGCAACAGACCCATTGCAATGCCTCAATTCATTGTGTCTAAAATTGCAGATTGCCTATCTAACCGAAATTTAAGGAGTCAACTGACATTATTAATTCGTTGACTGTACTATGACTTTCAAAAGAAAGTCCTCTTATTGAAATTGTTCTCGATGAATTTTTATTTTATTTTCCATCTTTTTAAATGTTTTAAGGCATGATGTCACAAGTGGCAAAACTGTGAGACTCTGAATTACCTGAAATCTGTAAAATTTATTAAATTGGTCGAGAAATGAAATAATGACAATTTCTACCAGGATACTTTCTTTTGAAAGCCATAGTACATCCGACAAAACTGAGCCTTTCTCTATTTTCTATAGACAAAACTGAGCCTTTCTTTATTATTTTTAGACAATGGCGTCGCCTGCAATCTGGTAACGCTGCATTTCGTCCATTAAAACCCATATAAAATATCGATTAGATGAGAGTGCACCGAGGCCATTGGCGGATCCAGCATCTGGCTACAGTGTATTCTTCCCATTTGATTGCATGAAAAATAATAGATTCGTCACGGGGCTATACCCTTTTCAAGAATCGATTGTTAATCATAAATTCAAATGAGAAGAATGCGCAGTTGCTAGATGGCTGGATTCACACATGCTGACTGAGCACTAACAATGGGGCTATTGCAAACTTGTGTTATACATGCACTAGGGGGGGGGGGGGTTGCAAGGGTCTAAATTGTTGTGGTTTTTATGAAGAAAATGAAAGTATTTGATGAGCTGAGAACAAAGATGCCTTTGGTTTCTAATTAAGCCCAATTGTTCCGGAGATGCGGTTTTGGACCAAAATACATTGTTTTAGATGGGAATTCCGCGTAGTAACGTCACTACGCACACGATTTTTTACAACTGTACACGTGTGTACTTATCTCCAAAACCGGGATACTTGGGAAAAAACCAGACATCATTGTTCTCAGCTCATCAAGTAGGTACTATTATTTTCATTGTAATAAACAAAAAATGTCAGGGTCCATGTAATTTGGGCGACGGTCAGTTTCTGGCGAGGAAAATAAGGGTCAGCGCAACCCTTTTTCAGGTGCGCGGGACAAGTGCCCAGTTTATCGCCCAGCGCAGACCAGTTCAAGTCAGGGGTTCCCCAGTATGTGAAAGCGGGTGGAGCCAAATCTACATAACATTTTTTCGTACCTATTTATCAATCGATTATTTCGAGCTATTCGCTTTTATTTGGATTGGACACGAATAGGCGGTTTTGTGGTGTAGTTCGCATAAAGGGGCTGTTCAATTTTGAGGTTTTGTTTACGTGATTTCGACAAACCCCGATTGTGGTCCACCAAACAAAAACGTAAAAAACTGTAATTTCCCCAAAAATAAACCATTTTTCGAGTGCAGACAATCCCCAAGTTAGATTAAAAAAAAAAGACCGGGAGCGAGCGAAGCGAGCGGGAGGTGAACGCAGCGCGGAGCTCGCGGGTTCGCCCGAAGGGCGTTTAATTCCCCTAAAATTCCAAAAAAACGAATTTGGCCCACAATAGCTAATAAACTGCAAGAAGATTTAATCCTTTTTTTTTTTTTTTTTCCCCCCCCCCCCCCCCCCGAAAGAGAGCGGGTCAGGGATTCAGGATATGAGTATAATCGATGGTCAAAAGTTCACGGTGATAACATTTTTTCCCAAAAAATCGAAGTCGAATTTTGAGGACCACTTAATTAGGGATTGAGCGCGATACCTGAATGAGGATCTTGTCGCACAGCACCGCCCGGCCGAGTGCGACCTTTTCCGCCTTTGCAGAAAGCAGGGCATCGGTCCGGGGCAAAAATCGGTTCGGGTTCGGTTCGCGGTTCACACTTCACGAAAAAAAAGGTTCGCGGTTCGGTTCGGGTCCACGCGACTTTCCGGACCGCTCCGAACCGGTTCAGACATTTGTGAACCGGTTCGGAGCGGTTCGGTTTGGAGTAAATTTGGCCGAGTTCGAACATTTGCGGCGGCAGTTGAGAGGGTCACACAATCTTGAACGTGCTTAGTTGTATTGATTTTATACTTCAATCAGCCCTATTTGCTGCTGGGGCAAAGTTTCGCAACAGACACATTGCTCAGAATTCAGAAAAAGAAAAAAACAGTGGACTAAAAGATCACAAAATGAGTCAGAATGTACTGGTTTACAATCAATTGGGCGCTGATTGCAGCCCGCGTATCACGTGACTCGCATGCCACAGACTTTTGAGACCCTCATACCTTCAAACGAAACAGTGGACCAATCAACGTTCAGTTGCATCAAATTTTGTTTAGATGCGTGACACTGTGTAATCTTTCTATGCGAAAAGTATGCGATTTTGAGATCCATCGAGTACTCACAGAGCAAATGCTCAAACTTTTCGCTCTTTTCCCTTTTCAGGTTATTTTACAAGATCTCTTTTTTAAGCCGTCGAACCGGTTCGAACCGGGTTCAGCCAGTCGGTTCGGTTCGGGTTCGGGTTCTCCGCCTCAGTGGAAAAAAAGGTTCGCGGGTTCGGTTCGTGGTTCGGAAATTCGGCGGTTCGGAGCGGTTCTCGGTTCACGGTTCGGTTCGGTCCGATGCCCCTGGCAGAAAGTGGCCGTCGCCCAAATTACATAGAGCCAAATTTCAGGCCCTTGCAACTGCCCAATTTAAAGGTCGATTCAGATGTAGGAAGCTCTGAAAATAACGATGATAGCACTAAAAACTTACGAAAACCACTCCTAAACGCATAAAATGCTTTTAAACGCGCGATCGAAATAACGTTGTTGTGCACAGGTAATGAGAGATTCCTATCTAATAATATTGTCATCACCCCATCAATAAATGGCCAATTAAAGACAAATTTTTGCTGGCGCCAGTGTCTTTGTAGGTACCATTAACCGCCTGTTAATCACCCCTCTGATGGTGACTCTGTGAATCTCCCAGCATAGGAAGAATGACGAAATTAAAACGAGAATCTCCCATTATTAGTGTTCAACACCGCCATTAAGATTGTGCGTTTAAAAACATTTTATGAGTTTAGAAGTGAATTTCGTAAGTTGATAGTGCTTCCATCGTTACTGTTGGAGGTTTTTACATCTGAGAAGAAGAGTGAAACAGCCCAATTGTTCGATTTTTTTTTCATGCAATTAGATGGACTAAACACAACGTTACATAACATTGCACGTGACACCTCTGATTTTATAATGTGTTGATTAAAAATGTGAAACCATTCTCTTTCCCAGTGAAAAAACGGGCGGCGCACTTACGGTCCAAAATTAGATCTTAGGCGGTCAAAAATCGATCAGTTTGTAACGGGTCTAGCGAGCCCTATGTAAAATGCTGCCGTCGCCGCTGCGCGCTGGCTCGGTTTCTCTCTCTCCCGCGGCCTCACTGATCATCACCAAGTGCTGATCAGTACAGCCCAGAGGAAGAAGCCGAGGCAGCGACGAACGGAGGACTCACCCCCTCCCCGCAGAGAGTCTACTTGAACGAAGCGAGTCGTGCGTATTGTCATTTCGTAATGTGAGTATTCTCTTTAAGAGTTTCCCCCATTTGGGGGGAAACCTTGGATTTTTTAGAGTTTGTTTGGTTTGTTTGGTTATTTTTTTTGTTTGTTTCGGGGTAATTAATTATGTAATCGTGGAGTGAGTTGTGGTGGCTGCCGGGCCAACCACAACATTAAACTTGCGTATTAATTCTATTACTTAATTCCTTAAAACCCAATCGGGACAAGCTTCGGCTTGATCCCTTCTGGGCAAGCCGGAGCTTGTCCAGATAAATCTAAAGCGGATAAAAATCCAACCGCTTTAAGTTCAAAGTCGGAAAAACTATTATAGCTACGAGTACTATAGATGATTTTAGTGGGTTTATTTAGCAAGGTAATCACCCATGGATTGCCATATATCCATCGCATAAAAATATTGGATGGAACCTTTATGTCCTTGGTAATTCATGCCTGTGTATTTTTGACACCTTAGGATTCGATTTTGGATTTATAGTACGGCGCAGCGAAGCGTCAATTCATGAACCAATTTCAAACGAGGGAAAGGGTTTACCAGACTTGAAACTTGGTGTCAGCCGATACCAGTGGCGTGCCGTGCGATTTGACAACGTTGAATTTTATCCATTAAAATCCATGTAAAAGGTCGTATCCGAAGGTGTTCACTAAACACCTAATAGATCGATCTTTTTCATGTGTCTAAATGGACGAACTGCAACGATGCCAAATTGCACGCTGCGCCACTGGCCGATACCAAATAACAATTCTATTTTCTTTCCCTATTGCTTTATTCCAATACAGCCTCCCACCCTTCCGGAAGTGCAACCTGCACTACGCCCTCGAAAAAATATGTATTTGTATCCAAAAAATAGCGTATAGCATTGGTTTCAATAGGAGGCATTTCTTCGGCAAATTCAGCACTGTCTTTCGCGTAGTATTACGTAACTTCTTTACCGTTTTGGACACGGCACTGATAAAAAAATAATAAGAGAGAGAGAGAGAGAGACTGAGAGAGAGGGAGGGAGAGAGGGGGAGGGAGGGAGAGAGGGGGAGGAGATAGAGAGAGAGAGAGAGAGAGAGAGAGAGAGAGAGAGAGAGAGAGACAGAGAGAGGAGAGGAGAGAGAGAGAGAGAGAGAGAGAGAGAGGAGAGAGGAGAGAGAGAGAGATGAGAGAGAGAGAGAGATGAGAGAGAGGGAGAGAGGAGAGACTGAAGAGAGAGAGGAGAGGAGAGAGAGAGAGACTGAGAAGAGGGGAGGGAGGGAGAGAGAGAGAGAGAGAGAGAGAGAGAGAGAGAGAGAGACTGAGAGAGAGGAGGGAGGAGGAAAAAGGAAAAAAGAAAAGAAATGAACGAGGAAGAAGAAATCCACCTGTTGAATCATGGTCTCGTGACTCGTGAGTGCGAACCCATAGATAAACATGATCGCACTTAATTCAAGTTCGAGTGGGACGAGTAGATCCGGGCACCGCGACCTGTGCGGCGGTAAACGGTTACGACTCAACTGATATAAAATTTCCTTTCCTCGCGCTCTTCGGCAGATTTCCACCAAGGCTAAATGCCACGGTCCCCATGAAAATTCCAAATTATTTCCTTCGGCAGCTAGCTCTTTCATCTGGTCATACATTTGAGTTAAGTTTTGACAGAAGCATTTAAGGTGATTCCAGGCGAAACTTTTCCAGATTTCAATCCGATGGATAGCGCCACTAGTCGCTTTTTGGAAAATACGTGTTTTTGGCGTTTTAAACTGAAACCACAGATAAAACGCAAAATCCAATAACGTCAGCACCTGCGAAATTTTTTTATGGATATTTTTGAGCCCAAAATGAGCCAAATTGGTTAAAATTAAAGCCGTAATTATGAAATTCGTTTCGCCATAAGTTTAGTGAGTGAGAGTGAGCGCGAGTGATGATACATCTATCTGCCTCACTCGCACTCATTGCGGCTTACGGGAAATTTCGTATTTCATAATTTCCGGCTTTATTTTTGAGTGTTTCAGCATGAAACTTTCAGGGTATCTTCCTGAAGTATGCTCGCAGGTGCTGACGTTCCTCAATTTGTGTTTTTAGCGTGAATTCGTCAAATTAAGCAAAAAACTGTTGACTTTGAGCAGCGCGACGTGTGTCCACAGTTGGAACTAATCGACCCTGGAATCACCTTAAGGTGATTCCATGGCACTTGACCAAGGGGATCGATTAGTCCATCGATGGTCATTTACCGGATTTTCTGACGGGTTTTTTGTAAAACGAGGATCGTCAGCATCTGGAAGTAGATCTAACAAAGATATCAATTAAGTTTGGATGCTCGAATCCGCAAATTAAGGACGTAACTATGGAAATTCGGACTATCGTAGTGCGATACGAGAGATCGAACAGCGATTGTGCGAATTCCCATAATTACCTCCTTATTTTGCGGATTCGAGCATCCAAACTTAATAGATATCTTTGTTAGATCTACCTCCAGATGCTGACGACCCTCGTTTTACAAAAAACCTCCATAAAATCCGGTATATGACCATTAATTGATCGACTAATCTCCATCACCGTGATCACGTGCCATGGAATCATCTTATGATTACGTCGCATCAGTGGCAGACCCAGAAAATTTTTCTTGGGAGGGGGCACACCCATGAATTTTAAAATTTGAAGCTTCAAAGGAAGCAATTTCAGGTTATTTCCTAATAAAAAAAGGTAAACTTTCAGGCTTTTAGAGGAGGGGGGACTTTTCCTAGTGCCTCTTGAATCCGTCACTGACTCACTGCGCCGTACTATGGTTTGAGATTATCAAAAAGTCAAGAGTGCCGTGGATGAGTGGTTCAAAGCGCAAGACAAGCAGTTAAACGAAAATGGCATCAAGTTAGCGGTGCGGTACCAGAAAAAGTTTGGCTAAAAATGATGACTACGTTGAAAAGTGAGGTAAGGCTTTCTAAAATTGATATTTTGGCGTATAGAAAGAGAGGGCGCGAGATAGAGAAAAAAAAATTAAACTAGAGGGTCGTGAGGCGATTTCAATTTGAACGATAAATAATCGATGGAGTGCTACGTGCCCGATCGACACAGCGCGAAGCGTTCAGAGGCGGGCACGCGGCGACATGATACACTCTCACAAAAAGTCGATTTTCTCGCGATCTAGTGAACCAATTTTAAAAAAGAACTTGATTTTTTTTTGAAAAGCTGAGGATATAACAAACAAACCCATTACTTTGAATTTTTTCTATCGTTCTTAGTTTTGGAGTTATGAGATGGCGACACTTCCTTTTTGAACGATCCTCGTAAATAACCTTGAAAGACCAATTTTAATCACATAGAGAACACTTCTTGACAAGTAATGAAGCTTAAGTGCACTATAATAAGGTCTCTGAACTCTCAAGCATCGATGCCAGATTTAGGGGGGAAGTGAGAGGGTGATCCGGTGATGTATATGCGTCCGTCTACCTTCTCGAAACTAAATTTTGCACGAAGTGACAAAAAGACAGGATGAACAAACAAAACTTGTCAATTTTTTTAACGTCAATCCCGAAAATGTCCGGAAACACAACATCCTGAACTATTAAAACCACAAGTTTTGGCAGTCAATAATAGGGCAGTTACAATGCAAGGGTCTGACATTTTGCGTTTTTTATAAAGAAATTGATAGTACTTGGTTGAACTGAGAACAATGGTGCCTTTGGTTTTTTCCTAAATGTCCCGGTTTTGGAGATACACACGTGTAAAGTTGTAAAAAAAAATCTTAGGCGTGGTGACGTCACTGCGCGGAATTACCATTTGAAACATTGTATTTCGGGCCAAAGTCTCCATCTCCGGAACAATGGAACTTAATTAGAAACCAAAGGCATCTTTGTTGATTCTCAGCTCATCAAATATTTTCATTTTCTTTACAAAAAAACACAACATTTGAGACCCTTGCAACTGTCCCATTCGATATAAGTGATGAACCTTCGTGTTATCAAAGCAACCTTCTGCGTTCCAGTGGCGGCTCGCGCAATATGCCAACAAGGTCATCCCTCCATTTGATTGTATGTAAAACAATCGATTCGGAAGTAAAGCAACGCTTCACCAGCAATCGATTGTTAAACATAGTTTCAAATGGAGTGAAGACATTGTTGCCAGATGGCACCGCGAGCCGCCACTGCTGCGTTCCGCAAATGCTTTCTTGACTGACAGTAAAAACTGTACCGTCTGCTAGGACAGAAGCATTCTGAGTATCGGGTCCAGACAAATAGCGGCGCCTACTTACCGAATTTCATCAAAATGCATCGGTGAGAGGTTGATTAGCGCAAGAGTTTGATCGCAACCTCTCACCGATTCGCTCTTTGATGTAATTCGGAAGCAGGTATGCATCACTACTTGTCAAAACCCGATAATCAAAATGCCTCTGCGTACAGTATAAGTACCATCTTACATCGCGAGCGTGGGAGGCAGCCATGACTGAGCGGATACAGGAATTTGTTTATCTCTCTCTCTTCCCATTAGAATGCGTGTGTTGAAAGAGGACAGAGATAGAGGCTAAAGTCACGTGATGGTCACCTCTGCTATCCTTCTCTAAAACAAGCATTCAAATGAGAGGAGAGAGAGAAAGACAAATTTCTGGATCCGCCAATGGAGACAGCTAATGCTGCAGTCGCATAAAGCGTATGCAATGCAAATTGCAGATTGCAGCGCGCTCTTCAGAGCGGTTTACAATTACTTCTGATTTACTCGTCACTTTGTTCACTCTCACTAACACAAATACACACATATTCACTCACCAACACGGATACGGCGGAGACAGAGAAGACACTGCAGCGCTCGCGGTGCACAGTGGGTAGAAATAGTCAACTTTCCCGCCATCATTTTGTCAACATTATGAACAATAAATGGTAATACATAGCTTGCCATCCCATAAAAGGTTGGATTTGACAATTCTATGGCTTTCATGAAAACATCAGCTTCAAGCCTCAAACAGGGAAACCTGGTGATTGGTTAGGAGCAAAGAGTAAACAAGAGTCGCAATTGAATGGAAGGCCTGGGTGGTCAACGCAGATAAGGGATCGGAAACGCGGGCTGAGCTCTGATTGGCTGTAAGCCTGGTGGGAAACTGTCTTAGGCCATAGGGGAATTAACACGGGGTTTTCGTTCCGGGACGTTTATCTCGAAACCTGTGCAAAATTGTCTCTAAACAATTAATACGAGTCGATTTAGCAGAATTTTCCGAACAAATTGATAGGCCACAAGTAACAGTATATTGCCAATTCGAGAAGACTGTCTCAATTGAAAAATACACGTAATAGTGAGTCACTCAAACACACGCCAAGCATGTAAACACATACTGTGCGTACTTTTAAACTGAAACGGTCTTTTCGAATTTGCAATAAAGTGGCACTTATGACCTATCAATTTGTTCGGAAAATTCTGCTAAATCGACTCGTACTAATTGTTTAGAGGCAATTTTGCACAGGTTTCGAGATAAACGTCCCGGAACGAAAACCCCGTGTTCATAGGGCCTAAAACAGTTTTGCACCAGGATTTCCCTCCATTTCCAGCCAATCAGAAGCCGACTTTTATCAGCATTGACCACGCTGCCTCTCAATGCAATTGCGACTCTTGTTTACTCTTTGGTTAGGAGCAATAAATAAGCTGACATTTTCATTCAAAACCTAAGTACAGCTGTCAAGTCCAATCATTCTTGGGACAGCCTATAACTAGATTTTTAAAATGTGTTCATTTATGAGAGTTTTGCCGCATTAAATGGGTCAGAACGGATGGTTTGGTTTTTGCAAGCCCGAACTATACCTACTTTTGCAATCAAAATAAAACCAGAAACTTCAACTGACCATAGGAAGATAACGTGTAAATGTGTGAAATGATCCACGTTTGCCCTTCACTGCATGACCTTTTTTTCAACCAAATATAGATTTTTCAATTCACTAGGTGGTCAAATACATCGGAAAAATAGTTAAAAAAATAATTGGACGGTTTTTTCGTCAAAATTATTATTTTTCTGCTTTACACCCGTTTCTTACACATGGTATAATACCATAAGAAATGGCGGGAAAAGAAAACAATTTTTTTTTCAAATTTTCAATTTTTTTTTTCAAATTTTCAAAAAAAAAAAAATCGTTTTCATCTTACTCGGATTTTTCAAAACAAAAATGCCGAAAGCTTAGTAAAAATAATGAAATTGGGGTTGATTTTGAATATCGGGGCAAATTTTCCCCCGGCACGATTTCCATTATTAAATGCATTATAATGAGGGCTGGTAGTATTTCGGAAAATGTTTGAGCCCGTTTTATGTTTTCTTATAATCTGACACTGGTGATACAATTTGAAATAAGTCAAAAAATGCATTGCAATGTATGATATAGGTCTTTTTACATCATGTGACACCAGAGTCACACTATGCAGTGGAGGGCCCTTCACTGCATGGGATTTTTTTTTTCAACCAAAACTGGATTTTTCGATTCATTAAGTGGTCACATATATGGGAAAAATAGCAAAAAAAAATAATTAGACAGTTTTTCGGTGAAAATTCTCATTTTTCCATTTTTGTCTTGTTTTTTAAAAGTGCTATAACACCGTAAGAAATGGCGAGGAAAAAAAAAAAACCAATTTTTTTTTCAAAATTTTCAAAAAAATAAGAATTTTTTCCTTTAATTGGATTTTTCAAAGAGCAAATGCCAGAAGCTTGGTAAAAATAATGAAATTGGGGTTGAATTGGATACGGGGACAAATTTTCCCCCAACCATGATTTCTTTTATTAAATGCATTATAATGAGTGCTGGTGGTCTTTTGAAAAATGTTTGCGCCCCTTTTTATGTTTTCTTATAATGTGACACTGGTGATACAATTTGGAATAAGTCAAAATATACATTACAATGTCTGATATAGGGCTTTTTACATCATGTATCACCAGTGATACTATATGCAGTGTAGGGTTAAAATGGTTTAGGATAAAAAAAAAAATAAAAAAAAAAAAAAATAATTAAAAAAAAACTTTCGATGTCCCGCAAAATCAATGTTTCGACCGACTGTTCGATGACCGAGTCAGAAACCAGGCGTCCTTCGTAGGGAGTCTCTTCCAGTGATGTTGCAGATGCGATTCACGAGATAACGCAATTTACCACGGTTTTTTCGTATTTTTCTTATATTTTTCCTCCCCCCTCCCCCTTGAATGCACATTTTATCTCTTCGTTGAGTAGTCCATCTGTCCAGTCGGCTAGTTGCTAAACATTGTCTTCGTTGCGAAATGGGGAAAATGCATGACATGTCTGGAAGACTGGAAGGAGGAAACGTTTTCCAACGGCGCGGCGCACAGTGCAGTGACCAATGGACAAAAATCAAAATTTCAAGTTTGGCAAATAGCTTTGGCAACAAGGTAGGTGGGTAGGTAAGCAACCAAAACGATAATATTTGATATTCATGATTAGAGATATCAAGATAAGACCCGCACAGAGCTTGATAAGGTAAAGGCATAGCGCAACTGCAGTAAAAACCAGTGTTTTAGTATATGATTTTTGCATTGCAAGTGGAAGGACTGTTTAAAAGGAGTGTTCAGTGCAATTAGTATAATTATGGAAGAAAACAACAATAATAAGTTCCTTTTTGACATTCTGCATCTAGTTTTTGTTTATATTCATTTTAACTACCGTTATAACCCTTTGAATCCAGTTGTTTCAAATAGTGGTATTTTCCTTCAATATCTCAACTTTATAGAGAGTTTTAAAAAATGTACCAAAATGTACCTCCGTGATTTTTAAAGTATTTTGTAGCAAATTTTACGCTCTTTCTAATCGTTTTTTCTGATCTTGCAAATGTTTGCAAACTTTTGAGATATTAAAGTTTTAGTGAGATGCTTTCCGTGCCGTCGCCGCGCCGCGCGCCGGTTCAGCCGTCACTGGGGCATCGTACTGCTGTGGCTAGTTCACACTAAGATATTGAATTGATGAGATGCACTATACTCTTTAGGATGGAAAACAGTTTCAATAATACTGACTGAATGAGTTTTATAATTTTTATTTCTAACTACACTCCTTTGGGCGATGATGCCAAATTTACATAAAGCCAATTCAAATAGTGGTATTTTCCTTCAATATCTCAACTTTATAGAGAGTTTTAAAAAATGTACCATAATGTACCTCCGTGATTTTTTAAGTGATTTGTAGCAAATTTTACGCTCTTTCTAATCGTTTTTTCTGATCTTGCAAATGTTTGCAAACTTTTGAGATATTAAAGTTTTAGAGAGATGCTTTCCGTGCCGGCGCCGCGCGCCGGCTTAGCCGTCACTGGGGCATCGTACTGCTGTGGCTAGTTCACACTAAGATATTGAATTGATGAGATGCACTATACTCTTTAGGATGGAAAACAGTTTCAATAATGCTGACTAAATGAGTTTTATAATTTTTATTTCTAACTGCACTCCTTTAGGCAGTGATGCCAAATTTACATAAAACCAATTTTTGTGTTCCTAACACACAGTTTGACACCCTCATTGACGGATCAAGCAATCTGACAACAGTGTATTCTTCCCATTTCATTGCACTAGAGGCAATAAATTCTTTATTTGCTTCTTTATTTGTGTTTTTTTCAAACGCTATAATAATTAATCGAAAGCATGTTTTTTTTAATGCGTTCATTTCAATTATAAGCAATAATATTGCGGCTATACCCTTTCACAGGAAGTTGTACAGGTGTGTACCATTTTATGTGACTTGAGATTCAATGGAAGTTAAATGGACATTTTGCAAGAAATTGTGTGACCCATCAAAGTTCTTAGAAAATTGTCCTCTTTCGAATGGTCTAAAAAAATCTTGAAAAAAGTCAAATCCCAAAATGCGTGAATGAAAGGGTTAACCCGTCTCCATTTTCTTCCACAATGAAATAGATACTTTCTGAGTGTCACATAGTGCTCCAAAATTTGTCCTCTCTCGATTGATATGCCACACTCCATGCTTTCGGAAATGTCCATATCTGATCCAAAATGGGGGTCCCATTTGGACCGGAAATGGGACCCCCCCCCCCCCCCCCAAAAAAATGGCTTCCCAGATTTGTAGACTAATGTGTGTAGAAAAAATCCCCAAAGTTTCATTACTTTATCTCACTTCGTTCGGAAGTTATGATTTATGTCCGAAGCGCCCATAAGGTCACTGCACTGTGCGGCGGCGCGGCGCACTATGGTCCAGAAGTCCGGTTTAGGAAGACATTAGTTTGCATTAAAATCGCCCAATATCTTGAAAACGGCTCATCTGACACCAAAACTGGTAATTACAAAAAAGATAGAACGTAAACCGTTTTAACTTTTTTGAGATAACCATTTTTGATGTCAGATGAGCCGTTTTCAAGATATTGGGCGATTTTAATGCAAACTAATGGCTTCCTAAATCGAACTTCTAGATCATAGTGTGGCGCGGCTCGGCTAGGCTGAGGTCTGATTGTGAGTACGTGAGCCGCGGTGCGCGCCAGCGGCGAAGCGTGCAATCTGGCAACGTTGCAGTTCGTCCATTTGAGCCCATTAAAAATATCGAACTGTTGGGTGTTCGGTGAACACCTTGTAATTCGACCTTTTGCATGGGTTTAAATGGACTTCATGCGATGATGCCAAATTGCACGCTACCCCACTGGACTGCGAGCGCATTTTTTACCAATTGCTGACGCGAGAACGCAACTTGCGGGGCGCAGCTGAGGGAGTCGCGGGTATTTTGCAAAAATCCGGACTTCTTAAAATCTTAACTCATGTAGGATGCCCAACATTGTTTGAAAATTTTAGGCGTTTTTTGTTGTTTTCCTCAAGAAACCACCATCTTAGAGTTAAAACATTGAAAAATTAAAAAAAAATGTGTAATTTTTGCTAAATGATACGTGCTGAAAGACCCCAAAATGGGGCTCTTGCAAACTTTTGCTATAAGCAAATAAATAGTCAATTCTGACGTATTTGAAGCATTTCGATGTCTATATAGCAATCAAAGCACGCGGAGTCTGGCCGTAACGCGTTCTGTCCAAACCGAAAATTTGTGCTCAGAGTGTTCTCAGTGATTAAAATGGGGCTCTTGCAAACTTTTGCTATAAGCAAATGAATAGACCAATCTGATGTAAAGACCAGCGGAGATCACGAAAATCACACTAAGAAAGTCTAAAATTCAGTAATAAACTCACTTAACTGCTATAACGGCAAGTTTGTCATGGCGGTTCAACGCAGGTACCATGGGAGATTCCTGTCTATTATGTCACTTTCTCTACGGAAACACAGAGATAAGTATGTCTCAATTTAGATAGGAATCTCGCCCATGATACCTGCGTCTCTCCGCCATTAAGCCCGATTCTGAGAGTGAATTTCGTGACTTTTCAGTGTACTCGTGTCATTTGTACAGGTTTTTATGCAAGAATCAACTCTTCAATTACAAATAGCAAAATTTTGCAAGAGCTTTATTGTTTCATGAGTAAGATTGGCCTAAATTTACTGTAATTTTGTCCAAAAAAGGGTCATAAACGACCCAATGGGCATAGCTGGGTTAAAAGCTTTTTGTGTATTGTATATTCATATTTTTATTTCATTGGCCGGGGGGGGGGGGCTGAAAAGCACAGGCAGATAAAAGACGGTGCACAACGCTAAAACGCTAAGGGCAGATTTGAAGCACACCGAAATCTCGTGGATTAAAAAAAAACAAAAACAGTTAACACCCCTCTGATTTAGCCTGCTGGTGTTGAATGGTGACATTCGGTTGAAACAGTGGAGGATAGACTGGGAAGTAAAAAGGAGGGTGCTCACCATTTTGACTTCTTTAAAAACGTTTTGAAAATTCTCATTACATCAGGCTATGAATCAGAAGGGCGTTGGATAATGTTTTGTTGGATCCGCGAGATTTTGGTGTGCCGACTGCTTCAGCCATTTAGTGCTCTGTCTCTGTCTGTCCCCGCTGAAAATTCATGAGAAGTGCGACTTCAAAATCAGCGCTCAAATTTGCTGTGGGAACATAAAAAATTCGCAATTGACCGAGAAGCGAAGCAGGAAAGGGGTCGTCCAGACTCTAGGGCGTCTGGACCTACCCATAATACTCCCAGAAAATGAAATTTCGTGTGCAGAGGAATTTTCCTAGATGTTGACCTTTAAACTCCCCCCCTCAGCAGTGGCGGATCCAGATAATTTTTCTGGGGGGGGGGGGGCACGCCTGTGAAATTTTGAAATTTGAAGCGTAGGTGGAAGCAATTTCTGGCTATTTTCTGTTGAAAAAAAGGTGAAATTTGAGGCTTCTGAGGGGGCACGTCCCCCCCCCCCCGGTGGATCTGCCTCAGTGAAAATTTTCGGACCCCCTCGAAAAATTCCTGGCTACGCTACTGAACATAGAACTGACCCATTAGATTAGCGGCGGCGCACACTGGAAGGAACCAATGGGAGGGGTCGGAGATTAAAAAAAATATGACTAAAAATGCAAATTTGAATATTTTTACTGTCTAAAAACAAACTATAAGGGGTGATTCTAGTAGGAAATTTTACGATCAAACCATTAAAACTACTTTTAAACTTCTAAATTAGGTATTAACAAATATATACGCATTTAAAGTTGCAACGCCACGTCCGACCTCTTATTCCATTGACTCGTTCCACTGTGCGGCGAGTCGGCCTCTGAAATAGCATTGCGTTGCGATTAACTCAGCGAGCAATACCCGGCCATTTGAGTAACCTTGGCCGTGACCCACAGTGAAGTGTGACCAGTGCAGTGGCAGTGTAAAGTGTATAGAGAGTAAATAGGCAACCGGTTAGTATGAGCCGGCTACAAACCGATCATTCAGCTAAACGCACGAGGAAGTCGTGTGCAACATCGCTCAATGGGTCTAAAAAGGCATTTTCCGGACAAGAAAAAGATATTGTTTCTTTGCTATGAAAACATTTTAACGCTGCGATATTTTCTTTTGCGAACCATGTTATTTGTGACTCATCCTTGGTAAAAAATCATTGGTGGATCCAGCAATCTGGCAACAGTGTATTCTTTCCATTTGATTGCATGAGAAATAATCGATTAGTCACGGGGCTAGGGCCCCTTCAAGAATCGATTGTGAATCATATATTCAAATGGGAAGAATGTATAGCTGCCAGATTGCTGGATCCGCCTATGGTAAAAATGGCCCATAGAGATCCATATATCCCATGCACACACAGTATGGGTATGTGTGGATATCGTATGGATATTATACGTGTAGATATCCATATTAGAAGCACTATTTTTCCCCTACTCATATTAGATCGATATAATGCCCATACATGTCCATATAAATTGATACACATCCATCCTCTGTATGGGCTATTTTCACCTGGGATTTTAACCCTCTCTGTACCACGCCCGAGTGTATTCGCTTTCGTAGCTCAGACCGCAGCGCATACAGATTGCTCGATATTTTGCCGCCATCTTGGATTTCATTAAACGTCTCTTGTGAGTTTATTATCGCATTTCATGACTTTCTGATGCCACCAGTGGACTTTTCGGGCTATTTTACATACGATGAAACGCACTCTATAGCGTTGCAGCAAAAGTTTGCAACAGACCCATTATTGTTAACATTGGGGAAATAAGATTTCAAAAAGCGCCTTCAATTATATGGATAGGCAAAATCAATTCAGTGGTGTAGGAATACTTATCTACCATCTCAATTTGAGCGTGCAGGCGTTGATTTCTTTTAGCAGCCACTAGCCAGGGCCCAAAAATGTTCGGGACAAATGGAGCTCTGGTTCGTGCGGAGAAAATATATAATAGAGACTGCGCACTATCCATCTTGCGCATGTTTGCGGGCGGTGGCAACTTTTTTTTCGGGGTCTCAACAGAACACCGAAAACATGGACCATACGTTGACTGATGCAATTTCGGTGCTTCGGATTCACTAGGCAAAAATCTCAACGATGTGTCTCATTAGTCAACGTATGGTCCATGTTGGATGGTGCTCCTTCATGCTCCCTATGTTAATTTCTGTTGAGCTCCGAAAAAAAAGTCAGCCACCGCGCGCAAGGCTAGTGCGGGGTCTCTATTACATATTGTCTCTGGGTTCGTGCCGAAAAGTGGCGAATCTAACCTCACGTTTATTTGACGGAGCATCGGAATGTTCGGAGAACTGGTTGACGCCTCATGATACGAGTCAAATGTGACGTTACCTGCGGGTGGTTGGGGGGGGGGGGGGGGGTCGATAGACTTCAAGTAGGAACCTAAGTAAACTTAAATTATGTTCGACATTGAAAAATCTAACGTGTCTTAAATTGTATAAAACAAACAAACAAACAAACATTCAGCCTTCACCGAGAAAAAATAGTTCTATAGCGCGGAGACAGACGAAAACACGAAAATCGAGTTAAAGGTCCCCCAGAAAGAAATTAAAGTATTCCAAAGCGAAAATTCTGACCGAATAGACATTTTTTTCTACGTCAGAACTTCTTTTTTTTTTTAAATCACCTTTCACCGAACAATATTTTTTAAGGGATTTTGCTTGGTAAAATAATTTCTTCTGTGTAGCTTCAAAGGTATTTTCTGATGATTTCAAGTAAAATTTACGGCAATGAAAAATTCTAGCGTTTTCGGCCAGATTTTCCATTCAGAAATATATCAATAAGTGTGTTTTCGAAAACTATTAAATTACTCGTTCATCCGTTTTCACCAGAAATTGAATCTCAGTGTTAGTATGATGAACTAAGGGTGTTTGGGGTGGTTGAGGGGAAGGGGAGAGTGGGTTCCTTCAATAAAACCGCTCTATCTAAGAAAATGAGATCCATACCTTAGGAGGAAGAAAGGTCAAGACCGCATCTGAGCAGATTATAGAACCCAGGAAAAAAGGGCTTCACACAATCCAGATATATCAGTTGGAGGCGCGGTGGGCTCATTCAAACTTAAATAATTCGGCACAGGATCTAGTTCGACACAGAAGTTGTACTTCCGCGGTTATTCAGTTATTTGCACAATTGAAACAGCGACATCACTTTGAACGCACGAGAGAAAAGCGAAATAGTAAAAATAACAAATTTAAGGCAACTTTTTCTATTTTTTGGTAAATATAATAACACTTAAACAAGAGAATGACACAAAGTTAAAAAACACGCTTTAGGAGCGACTGTGAAGGGGGGGGGGGGGGGGTGAGAACAAAAACAAGGATTGGGAGAGAGTTGATTTATAAATAAAAACAAGAAATGAAAAAAAAAGAGAAAAAAATTGTTTGGTCGAGAGAAAATTTTTAAATGCCGAAAAATTTGAAGAGAAAAAAAAAAAAAAAAAAAAAAAATGAAAAATGTCCACGCGGAAAAAGAAAAACAAAAGAAAAAAGATTATTTGGCCCCCGGCATGAAAGCCTTGCAGTACACGCCACACGATTGCCAGTTGCGATTACATCACGTGATTAAGCCTTGCAGACTGGCCACCAGGGAGCAGCACAGAGCAGAAGAGCCTCAGAAGTCACGGTCGCGTGGACGGACAGAGATCATAGTAATGCAAAAATTCAATCACACTGAGCTGGTATGCCATCAAAAGCTCGGTTCTGATTGGAACGTGTGCTTCCCATTAATTCGTACAATTTCGCAACAAGGGGTTTTCCTCCATTTGATTCCATGCAAAACAATCGATTCAATAGATAAGCGACGATTCACCTGCAATCGATTGTTGTACACACACTGCCCCGCAAAAAAACCGGCGCACCTGGCGCGCTGGATCATTCCGCTCGAAAATGTGAAAAAAATACGGAAGTTCAAATCGTCATAACTTTTGAACTAAAAGAGCGAAAAATCTTTCAAAACAAGGGTCGGATTTCTCATACTTTCTAGTTTTTGATTTTAAGCTTAAATTTTTGTTTGGTCATTTTTACGCCCGTACGAAGAGTTTTTCCAAACCATCAAGAAAACTGTTTTTTTGCAGCACACCTCTAAAAAGTTACTCTAACTTCTCACGTCTCTTTGGTCAAAACTAGCATAGATATACAAAATCTGAAACATGCATCAGATTCCTGAGAGTCAGAGCTTTCGACCTGGTCACCTCAATTTTGTCTACACAAATTTTTTAAGGTCGGAAAATGCACTTAAGGTGACCATGTAAAGACCGCTTCTGAACACACAGTTTACAGTTTACACATCCCGCTCAAATATGCGAAAATATGTTAATAGTTCAAATCGTCATACCTTTTGAACCAAAAGGGCTAAACACATTTCAAAACAAGGTTCGGATTACTCATACTCTCTACTTTTGGATGCTGTAGCTTAAATTTTGTTGTTGTCATTTTTACGCCCGTAGTAAGAGTTTTTCCACGGCATTTTTTACGGCGCTCACTACGCACGGTCGCACGCGTCTACGCACTAGTAGACTCGCACGCTGATTGGCCCACCGTTGCGAAGTGACACATTTAACGCTTCTGGCCAACCACCGTGCGATTCACGCACATGAAACGCAGCCCTTTCAATAACATAAATAATCTCTTCTCGGTCTGCCACCCCCCCCCCCCCCAGCAAAAAATTGTAATGAGGGTGGAAAGTTCAGAAAATATTTTTCCTTCTCTATGGCCGATCACCTATTAAAGGTCAAAAAAGGGAATTTTAGATCGGTCCAAGACTTTTCGAAAATTTCTTTTGAATGTTGAACGCCAATTTTCTTTACCTGGAAGTTGCTTCTGTTCCTCTGGTTCAGGAAAGCTAATGACAACTCACGTCTTCATGATCCAGCACACGTTCGCCGCACACTTGGTCGAAACCAGGCTTTTATCGGACATGAAGTTTTTTTTTGGCATTAAAAACATTACAGAGTGGATAGATTCTTTTCTTCAGAAAAAATCATGTTATTTAACTCAATTTCAGTTGTTAGGTGAACGATTTCATACGATTTCAAGTAACTTGGCTCTTTAACCCTTTAAGGATCAAGCCCGAGTATACTCGCGTTTTTCTCCTCTGATCTATTTCACATTGATTCAGTCTTCATTTCGGATAAACGCAAATATAGATGAAAACACTACAATAGATAAGGTCTCGTCGGGCGCCTTCAATTCTTCGTATAGGCAATTCCAACTCCATCGAGTACGAACAGTTAACTACCTTCACTTTAGAAACGGAGTAGTGGTGTTCTCTTGAACTAACCTGGTCCTTAAAGGGTTAAGTAGTGTTCATAATCTTGATTTTCATCTGTGAAATTATGACAGGAATTTCCATGTTCCGATGCACTGTGCGCCAGCAAACATATTGGACTTCTGACAAAACACCTGAACCGCAATGGAGCTCTTGCAAACTTCTTTGAGCAAATAAGTAGTCCAATCTGATGTAAAGACCAGCAAAAATCACACTAAAAAGTCTAAAATTCAGTAATAAACTCACAAAACAGCTACAACGGCAGTTCAACGCAGGTATCATGGGATATCCCTGTCTAATTTGCCACTTTCTCTACGGAAACACAGAAATTTGTCTCAAATTGGATAGGAATCTCCCATGATACCTACATCTCTCCGCCATAAAACCTGATTCTGAGAGTGAATTTTGTGCTTTTTTGGTGTACTCATCGTCATTTTCACAGGTTTTTATGAAAGAATCAACTATTCAGTCCCCCCTAGTAAAAATTTGGAAGAGCCCCATTCACACTCTGCATATGCCACACACTTAGAAATGGCCCTTCTTAGGGCTACCATCCACTTCTTATATTACAGAGCTTCCAACCGTCTTAATACATCCTATGAAGTCATTAACTTTAAACACATTCTCTGCACACACAAAATAAGTATTTTTCTTCCATCGAAGTTTTGAAAAATTGATTCGTTGTTTGTTTTTTTTATTTTTGTTTTGTTTTAAACAGCGTCCCAAGTTCTAGACCATGCATCATAAAAAATGGTGTAGTTGGAGAAAAAATTATGATTAAGATTCATTCATGATCTTGAAAAAATAATTAAGTACGTTTGCGGAAGGGGTTTGGGAGTCTCAATCTTTTAAGAGGAGGAACTTCGAATAAGTCTGTTGCAAACTTTTGCTACAGCTACAGGGAGGGTCATAACCTAAGTAAGACGGCGCGAAAATCACATTGAAAGCAACGAAAAGTCTCAAAATCTTCTCGCAAACTCAATAAATGCATTTAACAAAATTCAAAGATGGCATTCCGATGAGCGGGTCACAATGAAGGAGTCCTATCTAATCACAACTTACTGTGCTGAGCAATAGTGATTCATTATAGAGAAAGATGCAATTAGATGGGAATCCCCCATTGCAACACGGAGAAAAAGGTGATTCATTATAGAGAAAGATGCAATTAGATGGGAATCCCCCATTGCAACACGGAGAAAAAGGTGATTCATTATAGAGAAAGATGCAATTAGATGGGAATCCCCCATTGCAACACGGAGAAAAAGGTGATTCATTATAGAGAAAGATGCAATTAGATGGGAATCCCCCATTGCAACACGGAGAAAAAGGTGATTCATTATAGAGAAAGATGCAATTAGATGGGAATCCCCCATTGCAACACGGAGAAAAAGGTGATTCATTATAGAGAAAGATGCAATTAGATGGGAATCCCCCATTGCAACACGGAGAAAAAGGTGATTCATTATAGAGAAAGATGCAATTAGATGGGAATCCCCCATTTCAACACGGAGAAAAAGGTGATTCATTATAGAGAAAGATGCAATTAGATGGGAATCCCCCATTGCAACACGGAGAAAAAGGTGATTCATTATAGAGAAAGATGCAATTAGATGGGAATCCCCATTGCAACACGGAGAAAAAGGTGATTCATTATAGAGAAAGATGCAATTAGATGGGAATCCCCCATTGCAACACGGAGAAAAAGGTGATTCATTATAGAGAAAGATGCAATTAGATGGGAATCCCCCATTGCAACACGGAGAAAAAGGTGATCATTATAGAGAAAGATGCAATTAGATGGGAATCTCCCATTGCAACACGGAGAAAAAGGTGATTCATTATAGAGAAAGATGCAATTAGATGGGAATCCCCCATTTCAACACGGAGAAAAAGGTGATTCATTATAGAGAAAGATGCAATTAGATGGGAATCCCCCATTGCAACACGGAGAAAAGGTGATTCATTATAGAGAAAGATGCAATTAGATGGGAATCCCCCATTGCAACACGGAGAAAAAGGTGATTCATTATAGAGAAAGATGCAATTAGATGGGAATCCCCCATTGCAACACGGAGAAAAAGGTGATTCATTATAGAGAAAGATGCAATTAGATGGGAATCCCCCATTGCAACACGGAGAAAAAGGTGATTCATTATAGAGAAAGATGCAATTAGATGGGAATCCCCCATTGCAACACGGAGAAAAAGGTGATTCATTATAGAGAAAGATGCAATTAGATGGGAATCCCCCATTTCAACACGGAGAAAAAGGTGATTCATTATAGAGAAAGATGCAATTAGATGGGAATCCCCCATTGCAACACGGAGAAAAAGGTGATTCATTATAGAGAAAGATGCAATTAGATGGGAATCCCCCATTGCAACACGGAGAAAAAGGTGATTCATTATAGAGAAAGATGCAATTAGATGGGAATCCCCCATTGCAACACGGAGAAAAAGGTGATTCATTATAGAGAAAGATGCAATTAGATGGGAATCCCCATTGCAACACGGAGAAAAAGGTGATTCATTATAGAGAAAGATGCAATTAGATGGGAATCCCCCATTGCAACACGGAGAAAAAGGTGATTCATTATAGAGAAAGATGCAATTAGATGGGAATCCCCCATTGCAACACGGAGAAAAAGGTGATTCATTATAGAGAAAGATGCAATTAGATGGGAATCCCCCATTGCAACACGGAGAAAAAGGTGATTCATTATAGAGAAAGATGCAATTAGATGGGAATCCCCCATTGCAACACGGAGAAAAAGGTGATTCATTATAGAGAAAGATGCAATTAGATGGGAATCCCCCATTGCAACACGGAGAAAAAGGTGATTCATTATAGAGAAAGATGCAATTAGATGGGAATCCCCCATTGCAACACGGAGAAAAAGGTGATTCATTATAGAGAAAGATGCAATTAGATGGGAATCCCCCATTGCAACACGGAGAAAAAGGTGATTCATTATAGAGAAAGATGCAATTAGATGGGAATCCCCCATTGCAACACGGAGAAAAAGGTGATTCATTATAGAGAAAGATGCAATTAGATGGGAATCCCCCATTGCAACACGGAGAAAAAGGTGATTCATTATAGAGAAAGATGCAATTAGATGGGAATCCCCCATTGCAACACGGAGAAAAAGGTGATTCATTATAGAGAAAGATGCAATTAGATGGGAATCCCCCATTGCAACACGGAGAAAAAGGTGATTCATTATAGAGAAAGATGCAATTAGATGGGAATCCCCCATTGCAACACGGAGAAAAAGGTGATTCATTATAGAGAAAGATGCAATTAGATGGGAATCCCCCATTGCAACACGGAGAAAAAGGTGATTCATTATAGAGAAAGATGCAATTAGATGGGAATCCCCCATTGCAACACGGAGAAAAAGGTGATTCATTATAGAGAAAGATGCAATTAGATGGGAATCCCCCATTGCAACACGGAGAAAAAGGTGATTCATTATAGAGAAAGATGCAATTAGATGGGAATCCCCCATTGCAACACGGAGAAAAAGGTATGTCGATGAAGCACGTAAAGTATGTCAAGTTTGCAGCTGCTGGGGCGAGTATGACTTCTAAAGACATAGAGTATGTCTTATAAGCACAAACGTATGTCGTTCAAAAACATAGAGTATGTCCTTCAAGCACATAAAATATGCTGTTAGAAGACATACTCAGCCCAGCAGCTGCAAATTCAACATACTCTATGTGCTTCATCGACATACCTTTTTCTCCATGAACCTGCTCATGCAACCGCCACCTTTAAATTTTGTTAAACACATTTACTGAGTTTATGTGAATAGGTTTTAAGACTCTTTGATGCTTGCAATGTAATTTGCACGCAGTTTTACATAGGAATCTAGCCTGCATAATGCTGAAGCAAACATTTGCAACCGACTCATTCTACGGAAACAGGACTATTCCCCGAGCGGGACACAAGGGGGGAGTCCCATATAATTGCAGCTTTGTCAATGATAAATCACTTTTCTCAGCACAGAACGTTGCGATTATATGGGACTCCCCCATTGTGACCAGCTGTGGAAGTGGATGTCACCTCGGTCCTTGCGACAAGGCTCTTGACTGGCCTCGCTTCATATGAATTTTTTCAAGGTCATGAATGAGTTTTAAACATACAAAACCTGCCCACACCAATTTTTAAGACATCTAATTCAAACATGTGAATGACTTTGTTTATCAGGTGATAAAGAAAATAAGTCAATAAAGTGACCACACATTTTGAATTTTCAATTGTTCTTTTTTTCCCCATTTTCCCCCCCCTTAGGTTGAGGTACAGTAAAGAAAGAGACATTTTCAGATCAAAATATCAGTGACTTAACTCTGGAGCTTAGTATCACTTTCAAGATAATTCATACTTTGATATTGAATCGAGCCAATAGGTCAAAAACATCAGAATAAAAAGTCAGACAGAACTTAATCTTAATCGATAAGATACTTCAACAAGATGAATCCATCGGACGAGTAAATTATGAGTACATTGGCTCTTCCTTATCCTGATTGTAGAGTTGAGTATCCATGTACTCTGATTTTATCTAAACAAGGTGAAGGAAAGCGTACTTTTTCATTTCGATGAAAAGTTAAATAAGGTTAGCTTATACAGTACACACGCTTGAATTTCACTCAAGAATTACATAATACCAGCTTGTTAAAACACAGATAAGCTAGCTAACTTGCCACTTACAGTTAAAAGTAAACACAGTAAATAATCAAAATTCAAGCCCACTTGGAGATGCTGAGAACTTGAAGTCTCAATTTAATTTCTCTTGAATTTTTTGACTCATTCGTGTGTTGGTAAGTGTAGGAGAGAGGGTAGAATAATCAAAAATTGTCCCCTCATTGATCATGTTTAAAGTCTGAGAGAAAATTTGAACTTCCCATCTTGATGAAAAGCGTGTCTTACGCAATCAAACAAGTTTGATCAAACATGTAATTGATGAACCAGAATCCACCACAAACAGGAGGTGAGCCAAGCATTGCATATTCAGTTGCTGTTCCTTTCATCAAACAACTGTGGAGTGTGACTGCCCTTCAAACTGCAATGATTTGATGGTGGATGGTGTGTTATCTGTTTACCAATTCCAATCAGTAAAACCAATGAAACCCGTTTTGAGGTGTTTTGGTCAAGTTCATGTTTGAATTTTGAAAGTGTCAAGTTGGCAATTCTGCAGTTTGATAACAACCGTTTGAGCGTGTGCCAAGGCCAGAAGGCTCATTCACAGATTCTGCCATGCAGAAACCGGCTGCGTAGTTTCTTTAAGATAGTTTCAAAGGTAAAAGTTATGTTTTTTTTTGTAGTGGTTTAAAATGAACCATGAATGCTAGAGCAGCTCTAAAAAAAAAAAAACGGATTACACGCGCCGAATTCTAAGTTTTTAAAGTTTAGAGCTCAAATAATATCGAAAAAGAAAAGATACTGGGCAGAATAATATCCAGAAGTGATAAAGTAACATTTCATTTGCTTTTCTTAAAAAATAATTGTTTTTTAAACAAGAGCGCGCATTGTTAGAGCACATGAATTTTAAGTACCCATCAAGTTCGCAGATTCTGACAAGTATCAGTGTTTGCTACCGAAAGGTACCAAAAGGCATCGTTGAGCGGTTGATTAGCAACAAGGCAAAATACTAGGCTAAACAGCTGCTCATCAATCTGTTTTGATACAATTCTGACGCAGGCACCGCTCCTTGTCAGAACTCGTCAACCCGATACACAAAATGTGTGAGCTCTAGTTTGCACCCTTTTACAATTGAATTAATGCTCATAATGGCCGCAGCAAAATTTCGCGACAGATCCATCGGGTAAAGATATTTGTGGTAGAGAGTCCATGCAAATCATGCTTAGTTTCTTTTTGAAAAACAAAGGGATCGAAAATTACCTGAGTTAAAGAATGATCAAAGCGTTATACATGGTTCTTCCTAGGTTCATGGTTCTCACTTACAGGCAAGAAATAGATGATTCTTAAAAATAGGAAGCTACATCATAACATAACTTTCAAGTCAAACAAAACTCATGGTCATAGGTCAACAAGGTCAGCAACTTGGAAGGATACTTGTTGATGGCAAAGATTCCAATTACTTCATCGGAGGAGAAGTTTTTAAACTTGAATGGCAGGTCTCGGATTCTTGGCTTCTAGCTTGTCATTGGTTTGAGAGTATCCGGTTCCACCCTGGAAAGAAGAAAAAGTTTTATCAATCTACGGGAAATCTAGTAGTAGCAGTAGTAGTAGTAGTGATAGAAGTAAAGTCAGGTCGCTCAAACACGGTGGTTCATTATACTGATATTTAACAGCAAACGACTGGACTGGTTAAAAAAAGAGGGAGGAAAGACAATCAAGGTATTCTTGAAACAAAGGAGAGAAAAAAGGAGAGATGCGGCGACCTGCCAGATCGTCTCAAGAATGGGAAGGAAGTACCTAAAGCACACAAGGACATAGATTGCTCTAGATAAATCCACGAAAAAAAATCCTCACCAGGAACTGGGCTCAAATTTTGTTTGGTCCTGATGGAACTCAGGGCGTACGTAAAAATGGAGAACCTAACTTCACTTTTACTTATGGTAAGACATCAGACGGCATCGGCTGAGGCCTTGGCTTACGTTACTTCAGGCAGGTATAGACCCATTTTTTTTAATATTTTAAGTTTAAACCTTTGCACTCCACTGTCGAGCTGTAGTCGACAAAATCCATTTACGGGTTCCGCTCCATTGTCGAGCTGTGGTCGACAAAATTTTGTAGCTCGAAATTGACGCTGTCAACAGGACAAAATAGGTGTCTGAGAAGTGCTGTGCTCTGACGGGCTTCTTCTGAATTTACCAGTGAAGCTCTAGTTCACGGAGTTCTAGTGGAGTACAGGAAGGTTCAGCTCAAAAAATGGTGGAGTGGAAAGAGTTAACCTCACTCAAGATGGCAGTCATTTTCTGTGCCCGTCCTCATAAAAAACAGATGTGCTAACTGTGTTCAGGATTCCTCACATTAATGGTAACATTGGTTAGCATACGTTCGGTGTATCTTTAGGTAGGTCACAATTGGCACAAAATATTCAACCTGACTTCAATTTTATTCCGTAAAAAAAAAGATCGTTTCAAGATGGGCTTTAAGTCTGTTGTTGACTGGTGACCCATGATTGGTGTGAAGTTTGCGCACTCTAAAAATTACGTTAGTACGAGTACCGTCTGTCCCGAACAAAATTTGGGCCTTAGTCTTGGCAGCGAGGATACAAAATTTTCTGCAGTTGGGCAAATTTTTTTCGATCCTCTTTACATTCCACCATTCCAGAAAATTTCCACTACTCATCAAATGGCTGAAACAATATGCCAACTCAAATTTTTCAGTTCAGACATGTAAGCACTTTCCTTTAGTTCAAAAATACTTTAGAGACTTTAATAATAATTAAGTATTTTTTCGAACAACCATTTTTACAGCTAAAGAAAGAACATCCTAAGATTTTCACGATTTAACGAAGAATCACACAAGTTCCGAACAATATTGTCATCCCCCCATCAACACTCCACACTTTTCTAACCGTAGGGACCTGCAATGGTTTGCAACGAACTTTGTTTGTCGAAAAAAGCTTGAGCTGAAAAAGTGCTTTAAAAAAGTTTCCTTTACTCATCTTCAATTTTTTTTTTTTTTGGGATTGAAAATGCAGTAAATAAAGTTTTTAAGACTTTTCTACTTACTCTCTGTAGTAAAATAATGTCCTTTTCTGCCAGAGTTTCTCCAGTGAGAGGATGAAGCCAGTCTTTCTTAATCAATTTTTCTACACATTCAACAGTGACTACATGACCCCTGGAAAAAAAAGAAGAAAAAAATGGACGCAAATGAATAACTTGAAAAAAAAAATAATTAGGGCAAGCAATAAAATAATAAAATCTAACAAGTGCAATGACAGGGAAGAGTGCCAGAACCATTAAGACAGACTTCTAACAAAGATGACCAAGACTTTCATTATGGAACTGCATGTAACACTATCAATGGCCTGCAATTAGCATTGGCACAACAAACTGTTCAAAAAGCAAATCATTTGACCAGCAGGCTCATATTGGTTTACATTCCCATAGTTTTACATTCGGAATGGTTTACATTTCGATTGGTTTACATTCAGATAGGTTTATATTCCCATTGGTTTACATTTCAATAGGTTTACATTCCGATAGGTTTACATTCCCATAGTTTTACATTCGGAATGGTTTACATTTCGATTGGTTTACATTCAGATAGGTTTACATTCAGATAGGTTTATATTCCCATTGGTTTACACTTCAATAGGTTTACATTCCGATAGGTTTACATTTCCATAGTTTTACATTCCGATAGGTTTACATTCTGATAGGTTTACATTCCGATTGGTTTACATTTCGATTAGTTTACAATCCCATAGTTTTACTTTTCGATTGGTTTACATTCCGATAGGTTTACATTCTCACAGTTAAACATTCCGATTGGTTTACATTTCGATAGGCTTACATCCTATTAGAAACCTTTTAATCTTTACAATGTGTGCACGATAGCGTCGATAGCTCAAGAGTCATCACTGAATTTCCGCAAAGATGGAGGGGTTTCTATGGTAATGACACCACCCACAAGAATAACACAAACTCAATCATCGACTCGATTGCATTACAATACGATATCAACCTGCTGATTTGTGACCAATCAGAGAGGTGAGGAGCAATTGCACCCATTTACACTAAACAGACCTACTAGTATTTCAACATTGCCATTTAATCTCAACTTTTTAATTCCCTTAAAAATAATCTAATTGATAAAATTGCTTAATATTTTCAGGACTAAGACTTAAGAGTAGAGAAGGAAAGTTTCAGAAAGTGCAAGAAATTCTTTGAACTAGGTCTAATTTTATAATAGTATTAAAGTCAAGTGAAAATGGCAACATTTAAAGTTGAGTAGGTTCCTTCAGTGTAAATGAATCCAATTGAAATTAAAATGAAAGCAGTTAAAGTCAAAACGGGCATGAAAATAGAATGCACTAGTACACAAAAATTAAAGTTACCTATTTAACCCATATATGCCCAACTTTTTTTGAACATGTTGGGGGTTTATTGGTGTTTTTCTCAAAAAACAGCATCTCACAAGGGGAAGGCAAAGGTGGGCCCGCTCCAAATGGAACGGGACTTGCGCGAAAACATAGTCCTTGGGGTCCTAATAAAGGGACTTACAGCACTTTTTGTGAATGGGCCCCTGAATTTGCAAAATTTTGATTTTAAAATGAGCCCCAGGGACGGCGGATCGTTATGTAGCCGAGAATCAAACACCCATTCTCAACTGAAGTCGTGGCGCAACGACAGCGCAGTGGACTTCGGATGGCAAGGTCTCGAGTTCGATTCCTGCTGGGGGCGCTAATATTTTCGCGACAGATGTGCTCATCTTTCTTTGCCATGTTTTTATATTTCTTTCTTGTTGCTTGTTTCCTGTTTGGTTTTGTTTTGTTTTGTTTTTTTTAATACTGTTTGAATCGAATTATTCCACATCTTTTCGTGCTGTATACGCAGTTACTTCACTGTGCTTGTATGTAAAAGTTAAAAAAATAGTAGAAAATCAAAAAGACGAATGGAAATTGATCAACGAAACTTTTTTTCCGTCTGTTTTTTCAAGTGCTGTTGTTTTTCTTTTCCAATATTTTCTTAACTTTTATATACAAGCACAGTGTAGTAATACCTGATGCATGCAGGATGAAAAGAGGTGGAATAATTCGATTCAAACGTTCTAAAAAAAAAAAACAAAACAAAACAAAACAAAACAAAAAGCAAAACATATCTAAAATACAAACAAGCAACAAGAAAGAAATATAAAAACATGGCAAAGAAATATGAGCACAACTGTCGTGAAAAAATTAGCACCGCCAGCAGGAATCGAACTCGGGATCATGTAAACCGGAGTCCACTACACTGACGTTGCGCCACGACTTCGGTTGAGAGTGGGAGTCTGATTCTCGGCTACATAACGATCCGCCGTCCCTGGGGCTCATTTTAAAATCAAAATTTTGCAAATTCAGGGGCCCATTCACAAAAAGTGCTGTAAGTCCCTTTATTAGGACCCCAAGGACTATGTTTTCGCGCAAGTCCCGTTCCATTTGGAGCGGGCCCACCTTTGCCTTCCCCTTGTCAGAGTTAAAAAATGTTAAACTTTGAAAATTGTGAAATTTTCTGGTCCAGCTAAATTACAGGTGCTGAATGGTCACAACATTGATTTTTGAGTTAAATTGGCCTAAATTTACTGTAATTTGGTCCAAAGAAAAACCATTTTAAGTGGATCGTTAACGTCCCAATGGGCATATATGGGTTAAGTTAAAATTTCCTTTCATGCAAATCAAATAAGTAAACTTGTAAGCAAATGTTATTTGGCGGGGAACATAAAATACCAATAAAGTGGCCATCTAGCATTAGCCTTTATAAGGGCCATTTAAGCTCCAGATGGCAGAAAACCAACCACAGAAAAATAGCAAAATCACATGGCTTGCTTCCCGCACAGCTAGTTGTATTTTGTTGAAGGCACTTCATCAATTTTAGAACAGTCAGAGCCTAACTGAAGACTTCGTAATCTTTGTTTTTCCCCATCCTTCATTAAAAATTGTACGCAAAATTCCAGAGATTAGTACTTACGTAGGCTTTAAAATTGCTGCTGGAACGGAGTTACTCAATACATCGTGAGTGACAGCACACATGTAACGATTTTCTTTAACTATCAGCGATTTCTTGTCGTCGGGATCTTTAATCTCTGTAAATTTTACATCAATCAAATCTTTCAACGAAATAGGTTTTCCACTCATTGGACAGTACACAGTTTTATCCTGGAATCAAAAGAACGAGACAGAGTTTATAATAAATGGATTGAGATTATACACATTTTTCCTGTTTCTGATCAGAGAAAAAAAAATATTAGCAACCTTGCAAATATAAAGCAACCTTGTTTCAGTAAAATTGTGAGAAAATTGAGGATGAAGCTGACTTCACCCCAGAAGAAACTTCCAAGATGGATCTGTTGCAAAATTTTGCATTGGTTTCAAAATGGAGCTGTTGCACACTTTTGCAACAGGCAATTTAAGGCTTGCATCAGTTGTAAAAACTTCTAAAAACAAAGATAGTGGTACTAAAAACTTGCAAAATCTATTCCTCAGCTCATAAAATGCTTTCAACCCATTGCCATGTATAGACAAGTCAGACTCGTCATGACTTTGAAGAACTTCATACCGCCGATTTGGCGATCTCACAGCAACGGAACGACAAGTTCAAGAACTTGCGACGTTTACCGATAGATAACACTACTCCACTCGCTCCACTCTACTTCCACGGTTTCATCGCTAGGTGCGCCGTATGCATAGAATGAACGAATAAGCATAGTTGCCTAGCAACTTTTGTCAAATTAAATCACATGTCAATGGGTTAAACGTGCGACTGTAATGGCAAATCCATAGTAATGCACAGAATATTTACAGGTCCCTTGTAAATATAATTCCTATTGCTAAGACTTTGTACTGCAGAGTCTACCCGTTCTACATTGTAAAATTTTAAAATACCTATGTTATTCATAACTAGCTATAAATATTAGGATTAATACATTTCTGTAGTTGCCTTGTACTTAATAAAACGTTAAAAAAAAAAAAAAAAAAAAAAAAGTAATGGCAGCGCTGGGCACTAATATTGGGAGATTCCATCCAGAGCTTGTGCATTTTGAGTATCGGGTTGACAGGTTAGGACAAAGAGTAGTGCATGCTTCCGAAACGCATCAAAGTGGATCGGTAAATGGTTGTATCATCAAAGAGTTACGACTCGTTGCGAACCAACTACTCACCGATGTATTTTGATGTATTTCGGAAGCAGACATTCCTACTTGTCAGAATCAGTCAACCCGATACTCAAAATGCGCCAGCTCTAATATCTAATATGGTCACTCCACCAAGAAAAGTGACTAATGAGAGACACAGTGCCATTAATGGGCTGTTAATCACTCTTCCGGTAGCTACTCTCTCAGAGAATCTTCCTTCTCAGCATAGAAAGAGTGATGAAATTAAGATAGGAATCTCTCATACATTAACGCCCAACACAGTCACTGCGGTCAAGATTTAAAAGCATTTTACAAGTCTAGGAGTGAATTTTTTAAGTTTTTAGTGCTACCATTTTTATTTTTGGAAGTTCTTACGACTGAATTGACCCTTTCATCGCAAATAGCAAAAGTATGCAACAGACCCATTAGCTCCCAAGTCCAAAAATAACAATGAACCCAAATGAAATTACTAAAATTCACAACTAAATTCAAGAACAGCAAAATATCTGTCACTTTCAAGAGCCTCAGCTGTTTATCATTCAGCCACAGCGGCGGATCCAGAATTTTTTTTTGAGTTGTGCACACCTATGAAATTTGAAAGAGTGACCCACTTCCATCAAGCGAGTTTTGGCTATTTTCTGTTGAGAAGAGGCAAAATGTAGGGCTTACACGGCGACACATGTTGGTTAGCCACAAATGAACCATGTATTAATTCACTTTGGATACTACCGTATATCATCGATTATAAGCCGCACTTTTTTACCCGATTTTTCCAGTGTAAAATCCGGATGCGGCTTATACACGAGGATTTCCCGAAAAAAAAAAATTAAAAAGGCCGAAAACCGTGGTGGGCTTCCGTCTCGGCCTCACGGATCATTTTCGCCGATTTCGCGTGATTTTTCGCTGTTCGCGCCACCATAAGCGACTCTCTTGAGCAGCGAGCGAAAGACAAATGAAAGAGAATGAGATGCGTTTGCATATTTATTCTCGGAAAAGGTTGAATCAAGATCTAGTAATACCAGGTCAGTCCGAAACTTATAAATGGGTGGGGCGAACGCGTTCGGTTCCGTTCCGTTCTGTAGTGAGACAGTGGGACTTCGGTGGAGGGGAAGGGGCAAGGAGTGTCGAGCGCATGCGCAGGCGGAGATTCTCCCCCCTACTGGCCGCGCACGTGCAGACCTTAACCTTTCCCCTCCCTCCAAGATCGGCGGGCGGCAGCTTCCTTTAATGTGACAAGTGTGACAAGTGAATCGTCTCGTCTGAATAGGATTGTTATCTTTTTTGTTTTAATTTAATAAATGTTTTCATTTCAGAAGCTTTTTTTCTTCATTCCTTATAATTTTGGCCGGTTTTCGGCGCTATTTTTTAAAAATTTCGGGGGTGCGGCTTATATTCGAGGATTTTTTTTTCCCATTTTCTCGGACCGAAAATTCGGGTGCGGCTTATATTCGATGGCGGCTTATATTCGATGATATACGGTATCACTATTGAAGCAGTAGATTCAATATGGCTTTTTTGGCTGATCACATATGAACAAACACTATACTGTATTTACTCGCGTGATTGGCACAACCTAGATTTTTGATTTTTGAGGCAAATTTGTTGCGGTTTTTCATGGTATCATAGGAGGAAGTCTGAGGGAACTGCAACCTCAAACCACTGTTGCTTGTGATAAGTTCTTCTGGGAAGGTGTCAAATTGTACACAAAGATCTGATATAGTCAGCTCGACATGCATACTTTTGGAAAGAGGAATATTGATGGAACTCTTATCAATGTTTCTGAAGTAATTTGTAACGTTTAAAAGGCAGGTATAACTTACAGGTTTGTCGACTTTCTTCTTCTGAGCATCAGGCGTCTTCGATGGGATCCAAAAACTAGGAAGATGCTTGTCCCCTCCATTAACCATATTAGAGATGGACTGACTATCTGACTCTACAAAAATATCAAAGAAAGGAGATTACAATCGACTTGGAGGCAAAAAGATGAGCTTGCGAACAAGATCTACATACATCTCACAAATGCCAGAAGGAATTTGTTTTCATTAAATAAGTTCAATTAACAGTTTTAATTTATTATTGACAGTACAGAGGGTGCAACACGTTCAAAAACACTGGAAGTTTCATTCCAGGATTTTTTCCTCCCTTGATTTTCGAAACATTTCCTCACCTTATTTTAAGACTGTATGTTCTCCAAAGGACCAATTTCTCTGACATTTAAAGGCCATTTTCCTCAAATTCCCAAAAATTGACTAATGTTTCCATTGGATTGTAAGGATGACTATTGACTAGGAGCACCCTCTTGAAGTTGCAGCCTGTGGGTTCAAAAGTGGGGGGGGGGGGGTCTTACAGTGTTACAACCTTTAATAGAAAAAGGGGGGACTTGAGCCCCCCAAAGCTCTCCTCCCCCCACGGACTGCAACTGCTCTTGAAAAAAATGACCATAAGATGCTTTTCACATGCTACTGAGGAGGCTTTTTACATGCCTATAATTCACAAACTCCTTAAAAGTCCATGAGCATAGTTTAACTTCCTCCATGCTTTATTTGTGCCTACGCACTACTTCCCTCCCATTCAAACTTTACGATCAAAATTGAAGGCTCTTACTCGATGAGGATGCAGAAGTCTTGACAATATTCTTTTCCATATCCATGAAATTGTTCAATTTAGATCGTTTTTCAGCAGCGGCTAACTCAGCAGTTTCAGCCTGTGAAGTGAATCAACCACAAAAGAATATTTATCGGACAAATCATAACTTGCCACAAAAAAAGGAAATAACAGAGTTTGGCAGACTTCACAGAGAATGCAAAATTATTGCAGCGTAACGAAGTCTAATAAAAATACGGAATTTATCTGATTGATTATTGGACAGTCTTGAGCATCAGAAAACCATAAAGATGAATTCTGTATTTTGATTAGATGTGGCAACCAGGTGATTTGTCTCCACCAATCACCGTTTTCCATTCTCAGCTGGTCTATTTAATCCTTTAGGCCTTCGTAAACGCTCTCAAATTAGGATCGTCAAATTGGCATTGGTGAGCCGTAATCCACCACAAATCGGCAGGTGAGCCAACCGTTAAATATTTGGTTGATATTCCATTCATCAAACAACTGTGCAATTTAACGGTCCATCAAACTTCGGAGTTATTTGACGATGGATGGTGTGTTATCTGATCACCAATTCACAGTCAACAAGATTAATAAACCCGTTTTGGAGGTGTTTCAGTCAAGGTTATGTTTGAATTTTAGAAATAGCAGGTTGGCAATTCAACTGTTTGCGGTGGATTTCAGCTCACCAGTGCCAATTTGACGATCCTATTTCGAGCGTATATGAAGACCTTTTCCACTTAGTTGTCAAGTACATCCTAAAAAATAACATTCCCGTTCCACTGTAATGTCGGATTCATCCGATAGAAGACAGAACATTTGAAAAAAAAAAAAAAAAAAAAAATCTGAAGTGAAAAGAAAAAAAAGTAAATGAACTTGAAAAACACCAATGTTGGGTGCTTTCACGGACAGTTATGTCGTTAAAGAGGCCTACTTCATCAAAAAGTCAAAAACACATACCTCTTCTTTCCTTAACTGTCGCTCGTACTCCTTCATTTTCCGACCATATTCAGCTTTTTTGGAAATGATATACTCAAGGATTGCTTCTTTGTCAAACAAAAATCCATCCTTCCTGCAAAATTAGATTAAAGAAGAACATGAAGACTGTATATTGATTCAAAATGAACACTTATAGATGGCGATTTTAAGTTCTGGAGAATTTCTTCTGGAACATTGCCAGGAGTATTTCTGTTACTTTTTGAGAATATTTCCCGGCAAAAATTCCACCTTTACAAGTATATTAAATAGTGATTATTTTCTGAGGGAAGTATCAGTTACCAATTTTTCTGGTGGCAAATGATGACCTTGAATGGTCTAGAAAAGATAATGATGGGTAGGTGTCTCATCCTGTACGTTTCATTCAACATCATCATCGACTACAGCGCAACACATTTCCCACAATCTCTCCCTGTCTCTAGCCAGCTAATATTTTGAATTTTCATAAGTTGCGAAAAACTAACAAAGTGATATTTATCTGAGCAAGGTCACCAAAAGGAGTTTATACAGTGGATATCATTAACAGCAACTACATTTAGTTTGATTTGCTTCTAGCCATAAGATTCACTCTGGTTTCTTACTAAACAACTACCGCCAGGAAATTCTTGAAACCCTCATGGCGCTTTGCTCTTAAGTCCTCAGCAGTGATCGCATTCTCTTTTGAGCATCAACTTCTGACAAAGAGAAAGAGCCTACATTTGCGACCCATTAATGAGCGGTTTGATGACAATGAGACTAAACTCTATGCAATCGAACTGCTTAGCATCGATGAATTTGGATATGTCCTCTAAAGCTCAACGCAACTTATCTTGCACCGATACTCATGATGAACGTGTTTTCACAGATGATCTGGCAGATCATGATACCCCTTTCACCAGTTATGTATTTAAATTTAGCCTGATGCAATGTTTTTGGCAGCTCATCTCTGTGATGACTAGTGCCTTTTGTAACAAATGTTGGGGTTTTCTTGGACCCTGCACTCGAAGTAGGGTTCAGAACAGCCTAATGCTTGTTGGCTTGCAACAACTCCGTCAGGTCAAGAATGCAAGCCAGATCATCCACGAAAATATGCTTAGTACTGCAGTTTTTGGGAGAAATCTTGCAAGCATCTGATTCAATTGATAAGTAGGTAGAGGTCGTTTCAGAAAAGATTGCGTCTGACAGATAGGTTTGTTTACTGCGCAGAGACGTGTTTGCGTTCTTGCACATGCGCAAAAACGCAAACTCGTCTCTGCGCAGTAAACAAACCTATCTGTCAGACGCAATCTTTTCTGAAACGACCTCTAGGTACATGAAAGGAGGAAAAAATGCAAACAAAGTTTAATTCAAGATCTGTTAATACGAGGTCAGTCCCAAGGCGAGTAGGCAGTCCATGCCAACTTCTCACCGTTGCGGCTGTGCTTTAACCATGGTATGATTACCTGTTGATTCCGCCATGTGAATCACAACAGAGAGCTATCATGCCCTGTTCGTGGACAAGATTCCCAGACCCAGGGCACGCTCGGGACGCCTTCGTCCCGCACAGTTGCTACCGGACTGACCTGGTATACACAGATCTTGATTTAAATGAAATACAGTTGCTAAAATGATCATCGCTGCGATGAACATGGCTGTTTCTCCGGAGGGGTGAGACAAAATGAAGACACTCACGTAATGACAGGATTGCGACATGGTTGAAGAGTAAGGCAGCAACAGTCAAAGTCTTTTACAGAATCTTTACCAATTCTTTCATTTTGCGTGCCATAACCAGAGGCCTCTGCGTCTTTTTTCTTCTCGTGATAGGTGTAAACGGCTCCCGCCGTACAGTTCCGGGCATGCCTTGTCATGGCGAGATACTCTGGGATTGATTTGGAAGCTGGGACGAGTAAGAGGGATCCAATTTGTGATCCACGACAATTCTAGGCTAATCTTGAATGAAAAAGTAAATATGAGGGTCAGATCCAAGTCAAATCAACATAAAAATATGGAAAAATTAATGGTTTCTAGGCTAAGAAGAACAACACTTTTGTTTATTTTCTTTCATCAGCTGATGGAAGAGCAATAATGCTGCACTGCGTTTATGATACAAGAGAAAAAACCCCTAGGACTCAAAAATCTTTGTCAAACATTTTTACGATTACGGCAAATTATGCGTCCAAAATAACTCATTAATTTTAATTTTGAGTTATTATTAGAAAATCCTCATTGAAATGAATGGCTAATTTATGTTTCATGACTAGTTCAGTATCTAGAATAATCTAGAGTAAAATTTGGTGTATTTTTGAAGTCGAGAATCTTCGAGATCGTCGGACATGACTGCTCGTAAACAAGCGAGGAGCGGTAAATTCAAAACAGTTTATGCTCCCGAATCTTCTAGAATTTTCCGCCGGCGAATGTTCCAGAAGGAATTCTTAGGGGTATAAATATACGATCTCACGGATCTGCGGGCATTGTTGTTTCAGTTAGCGATCAGATTAGACGTTCAGTGCGTGCCCTAGCTCCTTGTGCATACTTTCTTCTTTATCAAACACATTCTAAAGTGCTTCAGAGCGAATATACTCGCGTGTATTTTCCTCAAATAAATTCCGAAATAATCCATCGAAGGTAAGCCTCCTTTCCTTTCTTTAATTTATGCAACATCCAACATCTAACTTATTTTTCAACATTATAGTAATTTTAGAAGAGGTACTGCTGTAGTTTATATTTAGGAGAGGGTTTTTTTACTTCATTAGACATGTCCTTTATCCTTAGCCATTATGACCTTTAAGTATTTTCTGGAATAGTTTGAATATTTTACTTACTTAGGTACTACTAATTTCTTTGAATATGCGCTCTTCTTTCCTCGATAATGATACTATGTGTAGTCATTCTTTTGTGTGGTGAGTTGCTCCAACATAGTGATCCAATTTTTGCTAGATTTTTGAATGAATGATAGAATTATTTAGGTATTCTTGCTTAGAGGGTCCTCATCTCCTCAGGAAGGTTTGAAAGTTTAATGTTTGAAGGATGCCGGTGCCAGTTTGTCTAGTAAGAAATCATGCAACTGAAGAATTTTAATAAAAATCACAGGGCCCTCTTTCATTGGAAGGTTTTAAAATCAAGTTTTTGTAGGACTGCCATGATAAAATTTAGCTTCATAGTTACCATACCGACCTACTTTAACTTACGTACTCTTCCACTTATATATAACTATAATTTTTTCCATTGTGCTGAAAGAAAAAAGGAATGAAAACGCAATCTTTCAGAAATTTATTGTTTCTATGAGGCAAATAATATTTAAGTAAAGCTATGCACAGTATAAAAAAAATTGCCTGCTCAATGGTACATCTCCGAAAGCTATGTGCAGTATACAAAAAAAAAAAAAAATGCCTGCTCATTGGAACGTCTCCTAAGAAATATTGAAAATTCTATGTCTTAGGAAGTACTAATACCCGGTCTGTGAAATAATGTTCACTGCAACCAAACTTTTCCTTTGAGAGAATTTTTCTTTAAGTTAGGGACGAAAGAACGAGAATTTGCGCTCCATCATTATTCTCTTCTTTCGGAATCGAGGCCAATTCCGGAGAAAGGGTCCATAAAACAAGAGGTGTGTTTTTCAGACGAAAATTTCTATTCAACCTCCAAACTGATTTCTCAGAGCGCACCTCCTGTTTCATGGGCCTACAGTGACTGGATAAACCATGGTGCAGCCATTTCGGTCGTCTTCCTGATTGGTCGGATTCCTTAGATCGCGAATTTGAGCATTTAGAAGTATTTTTATGGTTTCATAGGGTTCTCGTACGCAAGTTATACACGACGTAAGGTTTTCTGTCAAATTTAAAACATATTGGTTCGCAAAATTGAGAGAAATCAACGAATCCCCGTAACTGACCCCCCCGCGGTTGCGCACCCAACTTAACACGGGCGCCATAGGGAGGAAGTGTGTTCCTGAGTTACTCGCAAAAATATCGCAACCCCCCGCCCTTAGAATGGTTCATACATAGCATTAATGACTTTTTTCAGACAGGGGGTAGAGAAATCTTCATTCCGAAACCCAAGAAGAATCATACTCCCTATGCTGCCCCTGCTAAAGTGGGTGCGCTCTTGAGGGGTGGAGGGCAAATGGCCGCACAGTGGTTTATCCAGTCACTGTACATGGGCCCTTTTTCCGGAAATCGCCTCAATTTCTTTCATTCTTGTTTCTTGAGCGATGCTATATAGTGACTTGGAGCTCATTGAATCACATTTAATTATTTCTGGTTGAAAAAAATTATATTTTGACTTAAAAGCGCACAGTCTCTTTGTTTGTAGGTACACACTGTGGCTGGCATAATGAAGCTCTTTGGTAAAAATATTTTGTAACTTTAAAAATTATACCCAGGCAAATTCTGAGCAATTTTTGGGTTCCCAGGTGTCTTAATTTTTGGTGTTATATCACTGAACTATATGCACTAGAAGCCTGCGCAATCATGGTTAGTTAATAATAGAATAATTTCTATTAGGGCTCTTTATTTTGCTGGTCACTGTACTCAGAGCTGCCGTTTTGCGTGTAATTAATCGCAATTTTCAATTCACCGATGATTACACCTGTTCAGGAAAGATTACACACTTCAGTTCAGTGTATGACTGTAATACACAAAAATGCTCGCATCTGTAATCTTTCCTCAACCGGTGAAGTCGTCGATGACTTTAAAAAACTTGCGGATATTTTCATTAATTAACCGAGTTTCCACCGTTTGAGAAAAAATTACAGATCAGAGTGTTTTAGTGCATTTCAGCCATACATTAAAGTGAACTGTGAAATCTTTTCTCACCCGGTGGAATCATCTGTGAATTAAAAAATGCGATTAGTTATTCGCAGAACGGCAGCTCTGCTGTACGTAACTATCTCTCTATCAATAATTATTATATGTGAGTAATGATTTGTGATGTTTGTTCAACAGATGTCTCTCTTGCCGTACTTGTTGGAAGAACTTCACAGACCCACCGTCTACGACCAGAACTTTGGTCTCGGCCTGTGGAACGATGACCTTCCCTCCATTACATCTCTGCGCCCCTACTACCTGCGCCCTCAAAGGTTTTTGAATCAGGCCGACAGTGGATTGTCATCAGTGCACCATGACAAAGATGGATTCAAAGTAAGTTTTGCTCATATAACTTCTGTCTCACCCTATGCTTTTGGTTCAACGTCAGACTAATCAAGAGTCCTAATCGCACTTATTTTTCTGGAGTTGCAAAAAACTTCCTAGCGCATGGGTTTTACCCAGCCACTAAATTCGTAACATACCCAGACAAAGCTGGCTGTTACTAATATTGTTATTAATTCCATTTTGAAATAAGAAAGCAAAAAAAAAAATAAAAAAAAAATTGAAAAAAGAAGACAGAAATTTACAGTTTGTCGTAGAACCTTAGAAATGCTAAGGTCCCCCCCCCCCTTTGAATCAGTATATTCAGAAGAACTTCACTTGCCATCCTTAAAAGCCATTATTTGTGTCCAGAACTGTTCCTTTAATACAACTGTTAATTTGGTCAAACCATTATTATCTTAAAGAGCCATGAGTCATTTATTCTGAATTGAACAAATTTCAAGTGATCGAAATTCCTCTCAAAGTCAAAGACTACCTTGATTGCTACGCCTATATTCTAAGGGCCGATTCAATATTTTCAGCCGTTTTATGTACATGTGAAACATTCAGAAATCAAATCAGGAGAATATTTCCAAGGTGCCTACTTTGACTGATCCTCCAAATTTTTCACGTTTCATTGCTGATCGTGATTTCTTAAGCGCATTTGATCCATACGGTCTTAAATATATTTCAAGCGCTGATTTCTCCAGCTGATCATGTTGCTGTAATAACCAACATATTGGTCAGCATTTACTGTTGATTACTTGTTATTTCGAACGCTACCTCTAGTATTTTTATGTTAAGATCTAAAATCTAAAACTCCATTTGTTAATGTTTTTAGGTGAACTTGGATGTCCAGCAATTCAAACCAGAAGAAGTCAATGTCAAAGTAGTGAACAATTATGTTGTCGTCAACGCCAAACATGAAGAACGCAATGACGAGCATGGTTTTATCTCTCGAGAATTCACTCGCCGTTATCTCTTACCATCTGATGTCAACCCAGACGCGATCTCCTCATCGCTCTCCTCTGATGGCGTTCTCTCAATTCAAGCACCACCAAAGGTAAGACACTAAACCTTTCTCTTATAACTCTTAATCTTTGTACATTTTGCTACACCAAGAGTGCAGAATCTGTCAATTCTCTAAAAAAAAAAAAATTGCCAGCAAGGAATTATAAGACACTGCATTCTCATAAGCTTCAAAACAGACCATTTTAATTTCCCGAAAAGTAATGGCCCTTTCTTTTAGCTTGATGATATTTTAAATTCACTTGATGGGGTGTAGATCAAATTTTGCTTCTTAACAACAAAATTGACACAGTTTCTGCTTGCCACTTGCGTGAATGTCAAAGTTATTCATTTACTATAGACGGTTTTAGTGCAAAGACAAGTGAATAATCACAAGAATGCACTCATAGGTTGCAAACGCTGTGACAAAACTAGTGTAGGTTCCAAACCATCTTTCTCTCTCCTGTGACTCCCATGTATACCCATATCTTTCCAGTTTCAAATTTAGTAGGTACTCTGAGTCTTTCATAACAATTTACAATCAAAATCTTATTAAAATGACTAGTAATTGATTTCTGCCAAAGTATTTCCTAAGAATTGTATCTTATGCAATTTTAGCAATTAGAGTGAGATAGCAGAACATTTGAGTTGCGTGAGAGTGAGAGAGACAGAGACAGTTTAGAATGCTCAACAAACTTTCATTTCTATTTCTCCTACACAAATATTAATTTTCCGTGTCAATCCTTTGTTCACAGGCTATCACAAATGAAAGCGGAAACGAGCGCAAAATTCCAGTCACTCAAACCAACGCACCTGCTTTGAAACAAAAGTCCAGCAAGTAAACAATTTGACTTCCAACTTTGGTCACCCCTCATTTCTGGAATCTTTCTCATGTAAAATCTATAAACATCACATGATCTATGATGATCTGTACATCATGCATATTATTCTATAATGTTCCTATCCTGTTACTTAAAATGTTGTCCTGCTAACAAAAAATTGACCATTGGAGGGGCGATTGTGATGCATTTCGCCTAAATCGTTAAATTTTAATTGTATTTTCTTAGTTTGTAAACCACCGTTACTCAATTCTTTCTCATATTTTGGTCAAAAGTACATTCTCAGGGTTTAGGTTTTCAAATAATTTTTTTTCCTTGCCTCTTATTAGGCAGATAAAAGTATTTTAATGTCTCTGAGGATGTTTTTTAAAACTATTTTCATCTTTTCATGTATTCATTTAGTTTCATCTCTTTTCGTTTAAGACTGTTGTATTAGTGTATTACCTGTTAAGAGTTTTTTTAAGGTTTTAAAATAAAATTTAATTATTCACTGTATCCAGTTTGTTTGCCTTTCCCTTCTTATTTTCTGGAAGCTATCAATTCATTATTTACTTTTTTATTGATATTTATTTTTATTGAGTGGGTTTGGGGGGGGGGAGAGGGGAAGAAAAGGTTTTGAACAATGAATAATTTAAATCAGTCGGGTTTAGTATTTGAGTCCCATGAGTACTAGTATTCAGGATTTTAAATTTGTTGATTTATGTTCCAACAGGAGTAGATTTTTAATGAATCAAAATTAAAATCCATGTTTAAAATAATAAAATTGAACTGTCATGATACTTGATTCATTAAAATTCCACGCTGATTACCGTTGAAATACAATTGAAAAAAGTGATGAGTCCCGAATATACTGGGACAGTTGAGATTTGAACACTACCCCGCAGTATCGGGCAAAAATTATATCTTGAATAATCATGAATAGCGGTAGCTATAGTGATTCACATTATTTTCATTTTACTCCTTTTAGTAACTCAAAGTTATAACACTACCAGTCATTCATCTAATCACCTATGAATAAACTGGTAGTTTTAAAACTTTGATTTTCGAGTAGGAATACATGATGATAATGTGAATAATTTTAGTTAATTATTCATGATTATTCAAAATATAGCCCAACTTTGACTTGAAGTAATTGAAAAAAAGATTTACACATAAACTTGATTTTGGGTAAAACTCTTACAGCTTTTCATCCCATAAGATTATGCCACCATTTATTGGTTATGTTGGTTGTATGGGGCTAATAGAATAAAACAACAAATATTTAAGGCAAATTTTCGAGATCGAATATCATAAACAATACTAGCCTAACTACATATTTGAGGAAACTCAATTGTGTTTTTAGCGAATATCATAAACAATACCAACCTCTAACTACATATTTGAGGTAAACTCAATTGTGTTTTCAGATGTGTTTTTGGGGCATCGATGGTATGGATGACTGAAAACACCGAAAAAGTTCGAAAAACACGATCCAGCGAATGTCATCCACTGTTGTCATGCGTAGGCTGGTGATGATTTTGTAAATTTTGTTGGATATATTCGTCGCAAAAATTTGCCTTTAGTCTATCGGTCCATTAGCCTTTGTACCATTGGTACCTCCATAATTTTCTTTAACCCTTTCACAGGAAGTGGTACACATGTGAACCATTTAATTTAACATGGATTCAACTTAATTTAAATGGAAATTTGTCAAAAAGTCAAGTGACCCATCTAACAAGGGGAGGTCACGATGTGTCCGGCTCCGATTTTCATGAAATTTGCATGAAAATGTAGCTTAGGTACGTCTTACTGAGGATCAAGAATCGTTATCGGCAAATGGGCACATGGAAAGTAAAAAAAAAAAATCAAAGTTTCGTCAAAATCTGCGAAATTCAAAGTGTGCGGCTAATGTATTGGAATTTCCGTTCATCCCGGTGCATCAGTTCTGTGGCCGACTGGTACGGCGCTCGACTCGGATCCCACAGGTCGTGCGTTCGATCTTGGGGTCGACCGCTTCTCTTTTGCACTTCAATATCCAATTTTAATTGCTGAATACCATGTTGTTGTTGTTTTTTTTTTTTTTTTTTTTTTTTTTTGTTATTTTGGTTTTTTTTCGTATGTCGGGAAAAAATTTGATTGAAAAAAAAAAATTGGAAATGATTGAATAACGTATATTTCGGATGAAAAGCTAGAGTAATTTTTTAATATTTGACAAGATTATAAATGCGATTTAATCATGACAATACGTTTCAGAAGAGAGCGGAGCTAGTTGTGAGTGAGTTGCACTATCAACAGATTACCTACCTACACTTTTAATGGTTGAAACTTGTGTACAGTGCCGAGAAAATTATAACGCTCTTATGCCTCAATGATTGAGGCATAAGAGCTTTATAATTTTCTCATTTATAATCTTGTCATTAAAGTATTACTCTAGCTTTTCATCCGAAATTGGTACGTTATTCAATCATTTTCAAAATTTCTTTTTCAGTCTAATTTTTTTCCAGACATACGAAAAAAAAAAACAAAAATAATAAAAAAAAAAAAAAACAAAAAAAAACAACAAAACAACAACAACAACATGAGATTCAGCAATTAAAATTGGATATTGAAGTGCAAAAAAGATGCGGTCGACCCCAGGATCGAACGTACGACCTACGTGTTCCGAGTCAAGCGCTGTACCAGTCGGCCATAGAAATGCTACACAGGATTACTCGGAAATTCTAATACATTAGCTGCACACTTTGAATTTCGCAGATTTTGACGAAACTTTGAAATTTTTTTTTTACTTTCCATGTGCCCATTAGCCGATAACGATTCTTGATCCTCAATAAGACGTACCTAAGCTACATTTTCATGCAAATTTCATGAAAATCGGAGCCGGACACATCGTGACCTCCCCTTGTAAGTCCTTAGAAAATTGTCCTCTTTTGAACAGTCTAGAAAAATGTCAAAAAAACTGAAATCCCAAAATGCATGCATGAAAGGGTTAATGGACTTTCGGAGCTGATACTCATCAAAATTGGTTATGATTTACAGTTCTTAACGGCAATTTATGAAGTTTTAATTATGAGTGTGAGTGTGACAGGGACACAGCACACCTATATTAATTGAACGGGAGCCAAAAATTGCTGAGGAAAATTACGCCTTTAATGCTCAACCAATTTCGATGGTAGAGGGCTAAAAAAAATCCAAAAATAGTATACAGAGATGCCCAGGCTTCCATAAGCAGGGCAAATGCTTGTTACTTCACTTAAAATGACCCTAAATCAACTTTGCAATAAATAGCAGGGACAGGTAAAGGGAGAAGAGGAGCTCTGACAATTCAACAAGAGCGCCAACTTTAAGTTTTCATTTTCTTTTATTTCAAATAAAATAAAGAAATGCAGTAACTAGTACAAGAGTAAATATCGTAACTCCCAAAGTTTAAGTGCACTTCACTTTCTCGCAGTCTTAAAAAGATTCCTTAACTTCTATACTTATTTTGTAGAACATAGTAATTACTAGAAAATTATTTTCGTTACAGGGTTATTGACTTTAAAAGTCCTCCTTCCAACATTCATTGATCAAACGGAAGGAATTATTTTCTTATTCAACAGAATTTAATAAGGCATATGGTGCGTTGCTGAGTTCAGTGACCGTAAATTGGAACATTCTGTAACTGATCCAACAGTTGATACAAACTTTTGATACAATTTGTTTGCAATTGAAGAGTTCCGGGGGAGGGGGGGGGAATGAGGAAAGCCCGCAGAAAAATTTACAATGGAATTGTTGCAAACTTTAGTAACAGTGTTACGGAAGGGCGATTCCTGCGTAAAACCAATTGAAAATAACATCGTGAGCATCAGAAAGTTCCAAAATCCACTCACAAACTCAAATGCATTTAACAAAATTACAAGATAACAGTTAACAATGGGGAAGTCCCGTCTAACTGCAGCTTTCTATACTGAGAAAAGTAATTCGTCATAGAGAAAATTACAATTAGATGGGTTTCCTCCATTGTCACCTGCTTATTAGACCACCATCTTGTAAATTTGTTAAACGCATTTATTGAGTTTGTGGGTGGATTTTGGAACTTTCTGATGCTCACAACGTTATTTTCAATTGGTTTTACAAAGAAATCTACCCTCCATATTGATGTTGCAAAAGTTTGCAACAGACTCATTCAGGCATCTGAATTTTATTTTTTAACAGCTGGTTTAAATTTTAAGTAATAATGCATGAAATTGAAAATTTCTTTAGAAAACTTCAATAGGGCTCTTGCAAGCTTTTGCTATAGGGGATTGAAGAGTCGTTTCTTTGCATAAAAACCTGTAAAAATGATGATGAGTACACTAAAAATCGGGCTAAATGGCGGAGAGTCGCAGATATCATGGGAGATTCCTATCTAAATTTGAGACATATCTCTGTGTTTCCGTTGAGAAAATGACAAATTAGACAGGAATCTCCCATGAAACCTGCATAGAACTGACACTACGATCTTGCCGTTATAGCAGTTATGTGAATTTATTACTAAATTTTAGACTTCTCTAGTGTGATTTTCGCTGGTGATTACATTAGATTGGACTATTCATTTGCTCACAGCAAAAGTTTGCAAGAGCCCCATTCTGAGAAAATTCCTAGGCAAGAATAATCTCAATGACAGCGGAGCATTTCCGCTATGTCACTGAACCTACACTGAATAAAGCAAGGCACCAATTCTGATACATCACTAAATAGGAAAGAGCAAAAAAGTAAACCTAACAAATATGATTTCAGTCTTTAAAATCAATGTAGAAATCTAAAACTCAACTTCACCTTAATCAAAAGGGCGTAGACGGCTTTTGAGGGTCAAAGTTGGTTGAAAAGGATGACTTAATTTTTTCCCCCAACGATTTCAGTCAAGGGTTTAACACTTGCGTGCATGTGCACATATTTGAAATCGATATTATACTAATGTATGAAAGAGGCTATTTTGCTTTCTTGCTTTCCACAACAGAAAACTAAACATTTTTAAGTCACCTACAAGCGAATTATGAAGGATCATATCTTAATAGTATCGAGTCGATATCAAGTGCGCGTTATTCTTATGAGTGGTGTTATTACGATAGGTTCCATTCCAATAGATACCCTTCAATCTCTACGATGTATGTACAAGCAGAGCCATAAGTCCTCGACGCAACCTGCATTGCATGTACAATTAATGCTCCCTTATCTTTCTTTTCTTTTGTTCTCTCAAGACCAGGCGAGGTTCGGGCTATGTGTAGTGCGGGTTGCGTCGAATCGTCGACGCAGGACTTATGACTCTGCTTGTACAGTAGCTCAGGAGTCATCAGTAAATTTCCACAATGATGGAAGGGTTTCTATCAGAATGAAACCTATTGGAATGACACCAACCATAAGAATAACACATACTTGTTCATCAACGCAATCATGATGAAAAGTATAAAGGTGGAGGCATTTGTACTACACCTACATCATGCAAGTAGAAATTTACTATTACTCTCAAAAGAAAGTAACCTGGTCGAAATTCTTATTGATAAATTTCCCCGTTGTTTCCAAAAGAAGTTTCGATTTTTCAAGATGTACTTTGAGAGGGGTATTCTGGTTAGTCTCTAAACACTTGAAAGCCACAAAATTATATTAAAGGTTGCCAAGATTTAAAAGAGTAAAAATTTTGACCATAGAACTTTCTTTTAAGAGTCATAGTACCAGAGAACCAAAGAGAAGATTCAAAGGTAGGTTTTGTTCGCATTTTACAGACTTTAAATCTAGAGTAAAAAGATGACAAATTAATGATCAAATAGCAACTTATTACTAGAGGCACCTTTTTATCGTCAAGTTCAAATCCCTAATTTCGTCAAGTTCAATTTTGATGTATTTAGCTTTTTTTCAGCGACACAACAAAATTTGTTTTTTTTTTTTTTCTTACCAATGGCACAACAAACGACAGATTTTACGTGTTCTTAAGAGGTAATTAAGGAGAAAAAAAGGTATCCAGCGGACAGAGATGCAAAAGTGGGCTTGAACTTTTTTTGGTGAAAACCTTCCCCAAGAGGAGGGTTTTGACCCTGTTCTTTCTATTGTTAAATTCAACTGTTCAATGCACTGTGTGATGAGTCCGATTGAGATTGAAAGACGTGTCACCGGTTTTCTTAAATTCGCGTAATCGCAAATTTCATCAGCTCACAAACTCATAAAATTGCAAAAATTTTGTCAGTTTGCGAAATCGCAAAAAAACTAGCCGATTTCGCGACATTTCGCGTCAAATGCCAAATTTCATGTTTTTGCGGAAAAAGTCCGGATTTCGCGTTTTTTTTGCGAAATATCGCGGCCGCGAAAAAAAGGTGCCTCTACTTATTACTGTGAAATGCAAGAATGCACTCAATTTGTGTCAAATTAGGGGAGAAATTTTCAGAAAAAGCAAAAGTGAAAAAAGCAGCTACGGCATTGTGGTACAGATGCCTCCACCTTTATACATACTTCCAACATGCAACGCGACGGCATTACGATACGATCATTCATAATCCGCCTGCTGCTCAGATTTGCTGGGGGCTTCAGTCCCCGGATATCCCCTAAAAAGCCACCCTTGTCAATGAGTGGTCGGGGACTCAATTATTATAGAGCTTTCACTGCCTAAAATTAAAATACAACATTGAGACTTTTCAGTCGATTAGCAGTCAAGCTAAGTAAATGCCTTCACATGACTAGGAGTGAATCAATGTACATAATGAAGGAAAAACCTACTGATGAGAAACCGTCCTCGTTTCAAGACTGGAAACAAACTTCAAAAATGCAAGAAAAAAAGCAAAAAAAAGAATAAAATAAAAAGTAACAAAAACAATGAAATTGATGATAAAATACATAAAAAAGCACACCCAAATGTATTGGGCAGAAATTTCTAGATAGACCATCTCAGTAAAACGATCGGTCGATTTTAAACAAAAGCTAGATCAATAAAATAAGGCTAGTGGCAAGCTTTTATTGCAGATGTCGTAAAAGTCAGCTTTCACATGAAAATGAACAAAAATAATTGTGGTGAAACTGGAAAGTTCTGAAATTCAATCGTTAACTTGATAAAAGCTGTTAAACAAGCCACAGAACCGCTTTCAAATGAAAACTAACAAAAAACTAAAACAATAATGGAAAGTTCTAAAATTCAATTGTTAACTTGATAAAACCTTTAAACACGTCACAGAAATTGTAATTATTGATAGTAAAATACTAATAATTTAGTTACTGGTTCATATTTTTCATTAGGTATCGTAATCGCTTTAGGCGATTGAATTATTTTTCCATAATTATTCTTGTTTTGTATCCGCTTTATTCATCAGCTTTGCCTGATTATATAAATAAATAATTAAATAAATAAATAAATAAATAAATGAATAAATGGATAATTTCCACAAGAGAATGTCCTTGTAGGAGCGATACCTTGAACTGCAGTTTTTTTTTAACCAACACTCATAAATTGATCGATAAATTTACTGAAATAGTCTATCGTTCACAAAGTAAAAACAAACCACTAAAATGAAACTAAAAATTTTCATCCAGTAACCCGCAAGGATTAAAGAATGAATGTAATCATCAATTATTTAATTTCTCTAATTTATTCTTCAACGCTTTACTGAGAGCCAACGTTGTGTTATTGAGCAGACTGTTAAGTAGAGCAGAGGTGACTTGATTCTTGACGGTAATTTCATCAAATTCATAATTCGTCCACTCCTGCTCCTCTTCTTGCGCTTCCCGGACGAGTAACTCGTCGACATGGTCTCTCTTTTTACGACTCCACCTAATTATTAGATTCTCTTTGCCAACTTTTTTTCGATATCCAAATAAGATTGATATTTTCTGCTTTATTTCATCGATTAACATACTTTTATTTGTCGGAACTTTAGCCTTTGCGATACGTTTCGTTGTTTTTTCCCAAGGCGCAGCAGTCGCATTTCGATCATCCTCATAAATTTCATTGATGAGTTCTAGGCACAGATCATAAAGAAACTTTTTGTAAATGGCGAGAGAAATATTTTTGTCTGATATGAGACTGGGCGGAGGCTTGGGCTCAACATGAATCAAACGTGAATCGTAAATATGAGAGGCTGCGGATAGGACGAGATTCATAACGATATTCTCATCCGTGGGCACACTCTCTGGCTGGACTGGTGGAGTATAAGGTGGCGGCGGTTTGTTTGGTATTTCTCTAAGAAACCGTTCATAGATGTACGGTGCTTGCTGTTGTGCTTGTTGCTGCAAACGTTCAATCTGAAAACATAAAATAGTTCCACATAGTAAAATATTCTACTAAGGGAAATTCTAATCCAACCAAATTTTTTGGAATGGGGCAGTTGCAAGGGTCTGAATTGCGGTGTTTTTTATACAGAAAATGAAAGTCCTTGATGAGCTGAGAACAAAGATGCCTTTGGTTTCTAATTAAGTCCGATTGTTCCGGAAATGAGATCTTGGCCCAAAATACATTGTTTTAAATGGGAATTCCGCGTAGTGACTTGCATAGTGAAGTCACTACGCACACAATTTTTCACAACTTTATAAGTGTGTATCTCCAAAACTGGAACACTTAGGAAAAAACCAAAGGCACCATTGTTCTCAGTCCTCAAGAACTACCACTTTCTTTATAAAAAACACAAAATTTCAGACCCTTGCAACTGCCCAAAACAATGTCCATCTTCTTTATATTCTCAGTAACACTAATTTTGTTCAAGGAAAAACTTCAAGGTACATTGAATCAATCAAGGAATTGCTCAACTCACCAAAAAAAAAAAAAAATGACAAGAGCTTTTGGATGAACTTTAAACTTTACCTCTTCTTCAATTTGAAGCTGCTTCAGACGTAGTTTCTCCGCCTCTTTTTGAGCAAACTCTTCGTCAGCCAACCAGTCTTGATCGAAGTCATCGTCGACAACCGGCTCATAATCGATTCCCTGAAACATAATCAAGTGTAAGATAACTGTGAATAGCCGCTTTCATTGAATAAGAGGTAAGTTAAATAAGTTGGGGTTTCAACAGAGCTGCTGTTTTGCGTATAACCAATGGTATTTTTCAATTCACCGATAATTCCACCGGCCGGTTGAGAAAAGACTACACAGTGCAGCTCAGTGTATGACACAGTTCAGTTCAATGTCTGATTAAAATGCACGAAAATACTCTGATCTGTAATATTAAAATACCCGCAAGTTTTTCAAAGTCATCGACGACTCCACTGGTTGAGAAAAGATTACAGATTAGAGTAGTTTCTTGCAGTACAGTCTTACACTGGTTAAATGTGTAATCTTTTCTCAACCGGAGGAATCATCGGTGAATTGAAAAATACCATTGGTTATACACAAAACAGCAGCTATGGGTTTCAATCAACAAGCTTTTTATCAGCTTTTAATAAGTTCATATCGATCTATATCCTCTTATTCCGAGCGGTGGCAAGTCTGCTGACTCTTGATGGTGATAAAGGACGGATAGATAGCAAGCCCGTTGCGCGTCGGCTCTGCAGTAGTCTGGAAGTTTTGGCTTTTCTCCTTTTTCTGACTTTATCTAAATTTCATCTCTCCTTTTTTCCTCCTCAGCCCTCGCAATGCGCAGCTTATACGCGGAAGATTTTTTGTTTTTTTTTGCTCTCTCAAAACCTGGGGCGCGCCTTATATGCGCGATAATATGGTACCTAAATCACCGTTGATACAGCTATTTTATCTTCCTCAAAAGAAAATCAAAATTGACTTGAAATAGAAGCTAAAGACTCACTTTGCTATCCATATTAGACGTTATTAAGTCCGGTATTGCTTCATTACTTGAGGAGATGCAGGAATCTAAAACAATTACAGAGGTGAGGAAGAAAACACAATTAGATTAGTGAATCCAAGTATTTCAAGCAAATCTGTAAATGAGATTAACAGTCAACAAGGCAAAGTTTCATCCAACTATGACAAAAAGACTTGGTTTTTGAGATGGCAAAGATTGCGTACCGGCAGAATGATTCCGCTCTTCTGGACGAGACAAGACAAGTTGATATAGCGGGAATTAATTGATCCCATCGGTTTAGATAGCATCACGTGACCATGTAAGCACATCTTAGAGTCAGTCATTCCAGACCGAAAGATTCCAAGTCGTACTAACATAGTCATGTGACGCTGTTTAAACGAATGGGATTCATCAATTCCTGCTATCTTGTTTCGTCCAAAAGAATAAGCTTGCTGTGCATATGACACAAACTATGCTAACCATTATAAAGCTAAAAGAGACTAGCAGACGAAATGCAGCTATGAAGGGCACATACACGATGTCTATTGTTCCTCATGCATTTAGATGCAGTACGTAATCTTTACACAATAGATTCTAAAATAGTTTTTCTCTTCTTTTGAGCCACAGTCAACATACAAAGTGGTTTGCAGTAAGTGAGCACTGATTAGTCTGCAAAGCAAATCTTTCCAACGAATTGAATCACGAGATGAACGTGAACCAATTAGCGCTCCCTTACTGCAAACTACTTTGCACATGTGACGGGGGCTTATGTGCCAGGCCCTATCCATCACATTTTTTAACAATATTCCGCTTAATAAAAATTGTAAGGTCACAGAAATAAGCGAAACGCAATTTTCAAACAAATATTGATAAAAATGCAAAACGGTGATGGTGGAAACAAGTCACCTGGTTGCCAAATCTAATTAAAATTTGGATTAGAGCTTATTGGTTAGAATCTGATAACCTTTTAGACAAACTCTGCATTTTCTACTTCGATGCTGTGGCTCTGCTTTCCCCATAGTTCAAGTTTCACGCACAAACCAAAGGTTTTTTCTTAATTTTTAAAATTACTTTCGATACATAAAATCACAAATCATGATTTCTTCAGAGAAGAAAACTCACGAAAGAGAAAGTCAGAGAAACTCAAAAGAGAAAGAGAAACTCAAAAGAGAAAGAGAAACTTACCTCTTTGGGATGAAAGATCATCGCTTTCAGCAGATGGACATCCAATTCTTGAGACTTCACTTTGCATGCTTTCATCGATTTTACTTGATCTAATCTCTAAGACAGTCTTTGTGGCATCTTTTAAACAGATACTAAGTAGCATCTCCGCAACATCAATTGCATCGTACAGTTTATTAGAGCTTTCCGTCACATTGGCAGCTTCCTTCGAAGCATGAATGAGCTGCTGAGACTTTACTTTCAAAGCTTCGTGGTCTCGTTTCAAAGCTTCAATGAAAGGCGTTTCAAGAGTGCTAACGGTATCTAGCAAAAGGCTCTTATCTTTGTCTCCGTTGATAGGTTTCTCAGCTTTGATACAACTAAAACTGTCCTGAATGAGCACATTTAAAATTGCATCAGTAATTTTATCAGTCATTTCGTTAGGGGTCCACTCATTCTCCTGCGACTCGCAATTTGACTTCCCTTCATTTATGATAAAAGTGCTGGAGAAAATATCACTCGCATTGCCGTCTTTCCCTTCATCAAAATCATTATCAAACGTTTTGTAACTATCGTTAGATGCACTGCTCGTGTCTAGAATTTCACTGCCCTCATAATTTTCAACTATCTCAGTTATAGACCGATCTTTTTCGTAAGATTTTCCCGATTCGGAAACTTTGACGGAGGAGAGGGAGGTCTTACTTGCTACGGAATCGCTATCGCATCTGGAACTTTCCTCCTCGTTTTCGTCCGAGTTCTCAGCATTGTCGTCTGTTTCCGGATATTCGACTATTGGTTTTGAAGGTTCTTTGACTGTGATAGGAAAACGATCATCTGCTTTTGAAAGTGGTTCAGAACTTTTAATCGCATCAACTTTAGTATCGTTTCCTGAGTGTTCAGAGGTTGAATCTTGAGTTGTTTCGACAAAGCTTGGTTCCAGAGGTTTAGAGATAGCTTGTACTTGACTTTCTGATATTATTGGCAACTCTAAAGAATTGACTTTTTGATGTTCGTAAGTTGATGGGAAATTGGATTTGAAAAAGTCATCAGCATTGACCCAATCCTCGTCAATATTTGAATCCAATTTAAAGTCTGACGGAAAATTGCTTGACTTATCTTCCACAATAGGAGAACTATCTGATGACATCATAAAATTAATGTCATTTGAAATGCCTTTATGCTGCAAATGTGGAGTGCGCTCACTTAACTCTTCCGATGACGGGGAAGAATTAGAGATTGCTTCAAATACAGATTTTATAGAAGAGTCGCCTGAGTTTCTTGTAAATCTGGTCTCATTCCCTTCCATGTTTTGTGTTGATGACTCTAAATTTTCAACGATTTCAGTCCCAAGATCTTTTCTTTGTGATAAGGACTCTAGATTGGACGCGACAACAATATTATCTACATGACTAGATACACTCTCGATGAGTGACGTTCTATCAGCTCCGGATGAGGAGGACTGGATAACTTTTGCCGATAAATCTGAGATCGGCTCTGGCTCTTTGATCAGCGATGTTGCTGATAGTTGATGGACAGATACTCCATCGACAATCAACGCATCAGTTTGCTTGGTGCTGACTCTGACCGATTCTTGCGCTGTTGGTAGACTGGATACTTCAGAGACAGAATCTACACTATCGGAGCCAGTTCTAACTTCTTTCAACGATTGCTTCTCGACTACTTCTGATTGCACTTCTTCCGATGCTGATTTTGAACCGCGCCTCTTGATTACCATTGATGGATCATCGAAATTTGATTTGTCTCCGTCAATTGATTCACCGGCTTGTGAAATATCGATTTCAATCTCTGCTGACTTCCTCGCAGTGATTGAACTTTGAACCAAATCCGATTTTAAAGAGCTAACATCAGAGTCGGCACCCTCCTCGAGTTTCGAGGGAGCGTGATCATCTGATGCGTCAAAATCTTCAGGTTTAAAGTTCAGGTGACCAGTTACCAGAATCGGTTCTTTGATACTCTTCAAACTTGGTTTCAGACCTAGATCATGAGACGTTCTATCATCTTCCGATAAATGGATTTGAGTTGGTAGAAGTTCGTCTGCTTCCGGAATATCGACAGATTTTAGATCTTTTTCACTGACCAGCGGAAGTTCAATCCTGCTGGGCTCAGCGACATCAGAGGTTAAACCATCTTCTAGCTCCGCAGATTTACTCTCTTGACTTTCTTTTTGGTAATCGATAGCGGGGACTTTGCGTGAAAGGTGATCGTTTGGCTCGCTAGTATTTATCGAAGGTGCATTCTCTTGCTTCTTGAACGCCATCTTTTCTGCAACGCGAGGTTGTTTGATCTGTGGCCGCACAACCGGAGCAACAGCTTGGCTGAGTTCTTGTTCCAATTCTCGGCGCGTCTTTTGAATATATTCATCGTAAGCCTGAAATAAATGAAAATTAGACAAGAATTAGGAGACAGAAGGAAAAATTTGGACCAATATCATTGACAGTTCATATTGGAACTCCGGGGATTTTGCGGTCCGGTCAAAGTGGCAGTGATTTTACAAGAAGAGCTGGGGGGGATCATCCGGTTTTTGGACTTTTTTATCCATTTCTCAGCGGAAAACTTAATTTTTCAAACGGAACTTATCTTGTTCCTCTCGTTTTGCATAACAATTTAAAAATAAATAAATAAACAAATAAAATTTCATCGCATTTAGCATATAAAGAGAAACAACATTGATTGTGGAAAACAACTGATTTTCCATTGGGGAAAAGGGACAAAATCTCAAAAAATCGAGCAACCCCCGTTAGAGCCCATTTTAAAAATACTGGAGTTGGTGTAATGTATTGTAGTACACGTCCACAGGACACACATTGATTAAAAGCCTAAATTATTCAAAGTGCGAAATGAAAATTTATTTTTCTCCGTGTTTCATTTCACGAAAGAAGGCCCAGGGGTGCAAAATGTGCCCGATCTAGCAATCTGCGGATCCCGTGAAAGTGAGGAAATTTGTCAATTTTTTTTTTTTTTTCAAATAATGGCAATATGGATTTCCCAGGGAAATAAAGTAAAAAATAGGAAAATATCGGTCATTTTGCAAACAAACGGTGTTGAAATGTTAAAATAATAAAAAAAAAAAAGTCATCACTTTCAAATTTTTGTGAGGAAATTTTTTAAAATTCTGTGAGGAAACAAGTCAAGGATCGCGTGAAACTTCCGAAGTTTTGGAACATTTTGCACCCCTGAGAAGGCCACATCATGCTGCTTGCTGCGCAAAGACGTGTTTGCATTCTTGCACTTGTGCAAAAACGCAAACTCGTCTCTGCACAGTAAACAAACCCATCTGTCATCAGCCAACTTTCGTGAAACGACGTCTGATTAATTATCAATATGATAAAGCTGTAAGAAAAAGCGAGAGCTCAAAACCTCATAACTCGTATTCTACAGACGAGCATTCTCAGAGTGTGCAGATTTCTTCAAAAGAGCAAGGAGAGGAGTCAGAAAATATTCTAGTAATTGAATAACCAACCTGAATTTGTTTGATAAGAGCTTGTTCTTTCATTTTCAAGCGTTCTCTCTGCGCTCGCTTGTGCTCTCGCTGGAGTCGTTCTGCTTCTAACTTCCGCTGCTTCAACTGCTCGTACAATGCAGATACCCGGACTTCAGTTTCACTTTGTTCCGATAAAGTTTCTGCGATAGAAATAAATATCTAGTTAAGCAGAGAAAGGAATGGGAGAAAACAAAACCATAACACCAAAGATGGGTTTTTTGGATTCAGAAAAATACAAAACTGCCAAAAATGCTGTTGATTCATAATTTTATTTTTCATGATTACCATACTGCTTCACCAGTAGGTCTCTAGATGTAGAAAACTGAAAACACCATTAGTGGTGCTACCAAATATGGATTTTTTATTTCACTAGGTTTTCAAATATTTCAATATTATTTTTTAGTTCAAATTACTAGTTCAAAATGTTTGCTGTGATTAAAATTGGTCTTGACAGTTTATTAATTCTTTAACTGCTACGGACTAGTATACTTGCGGTGGGGAAATCTCTTCTCTTAGAGCTACGAACGAGTATACTCGCAATCGTGACTGAATTCCTCAAAACTCTTAGAAAAAATAAATAAGTAGTAAGTCGTAGTAGTAAAGTCCAGCCACCCAAACACGTGGCTCGTTATGCTGATATTTCACAGCGAACGACTGGACTGCATAAGAAAAGAAGGGGTAGAAAAGACAATCAAAGTTTTCTCAAAACAAAGGATAGGAAAGAGGAGAGTAACGGCGACCTGCCAGGGACTCTCAAAATGGGAAGGAAGTACTTAGAGCACTCAAGGAGGTAAAGTGCTCTTAATGTATTTTTTCTCTCTCTTTTCTTATGTATATTACTCCACTCTCTGTTTCTATCCACTTGTGTGACTCGTTTTGTTTTGTTTTTTTTTTTTTGTTTGTATTCTCTCTATGCAACTGTGTAACTCTTCCTTCATCTCTTCTCCCTCAACTCTCTTTGTATCTACGTGTCTCTACTCTCTATGATTTACTATCAACAATTCACTCTCTTATTAACAAATAAATAAAAAATAAAAAAAAAAAATGCCTCCCGGCAGGCCGGTAAGACGAAGTAGATTCCATGCTTGGTTAAATCATTTTTTCACAAATTTAAATATAGGTTATAATTTTCGCTGAATTTTTCTCTGAATTTTTCTTTTTTATTTTATCAGCTGCTCAAAATCCAAATATGATTGTGAAAAAGATTATATTACCAACAGAGAAATGTGTAATCTTTACAATGCAAGTGAGAAATAAAGGCTAGGTTATATAAGTTTTTCACAAATTTCAATAAATAGGTTATGTTATGATTTTCTTTGAATTATTCAATTTTCTTTTTTTTTTATCAGCTGTTCAACATTTAAATAAAAATGACCATGAGAAAAAGATTATAGTACAAAGATTGAAAAATGTGTAATCTTTGTAACGGTAATGAGAAATAAATCTGAATAGGAGCAGCTGATAAAACAAGAAAATAAATAAATAACGTACCTGAGCAACAGTGTACGTGTAAAACAAAGAAAGAGCAATTATACCAATACGCCATCCTTGTCTTTCACTTGTAAAATCCCATAAGAAACTAAATAGCTCGTAAAACACGTAAAACACAAGGAAAATTCAAGGCAAAGAGCATATGAACTAAAAACATCCTTAACGATATATACTAAAATTTTTGAAACAAAAAAACAATTTCTTCATATAAAAACACTGCCAAAAAACCCGAAAAACACATCGCTATAACTCGCTTACAACGCAAAAAACGAAAAAATGACTCGAGTAAAAAAGCTGCGTAACAAAACGGCTAACATAAATTTTCCCAAAAAAAATACTCAAAACAAACACTCCTAAAAATAAACCTCAAAAACACATTTTACGACTCAAACACGGCCCATAACGCGAAAACTAACTGTCGGATTTACACCATCTTCGAACTCATCCAAGAAATAAACCCAACGAATAGTTGAGAAAAATTTCAAGAACAAAAACCAAAAATTACGAACAGGATCGTGGGACATAAAAACGGTAAAACTGGCTGAAACATACATATAAAGATATATATATATATATATATAATAATAAAAACTTAAATGGGAATAAGGCCGCGAAACAATAAAATTAAAAAATCAAGACGTTTCGGAGGGCTAACACCTCCTTTAATAAAGGAGGTGTTAGCCCTCCGAAACGTCTTGATTTTTTAATTTTATTGTTTCGCGGCCTTATTCCCATTTAAGTTTTTATTATTATTCATGTGTTGGGCCGATTTAAGTTCTTTCTTTGTTTATATATATATATATATATATATACATACAATTTTCAACGAGTGGTATTTTCTCACTCAGGGGACCATGAAACGTGCTCATTTGATAAAATTTCCCGAAAAATCCAACATCGCACCCTCCGCAATAAGTAGATTCATGGAATCTACTTAAAAAAAAAAAAACGTAAAAATTCGTAAATTTGCACAGTTTTCCATTTACACCCTAGCTGTAACTGCATTCCTAACCTAGCAGTCAAAGGGTCAATGATAAATTGATGAGAAATTTACTTAAAGGGGTCAAAAATCAGGGCCAAAAAAGGGGCCCCCTTTTTTACAATCTTAGACCATAGAGCAGTAATATACCATCCAATGAAAGATTTTCTTGCTTCCGCCATACATTAAAAAAACAAGGCAAAGAAAAAAAACAAACAATTTTTTAGGGTTACCATTCTGAGAGAAGATTAGAGAATCATCAGAGCCACTGGAGTAGCGTAACCGTCTGCTGTTCTGAAGTCTTGGTGATAGCGGAGTTTTGATGTGAACCATGGATGTCTGTTTCGAGTTCATGGTCATGTTTTTTACACCGCCTGCAAGTTCCGCATTTGAGGACAATGGATGCTGGCGGGGCGTTTCAGAGGACTCTGGTGACTCGACACTTTCGCTTCCGTAGTGATCCGCAGAGCGAGTGTCGGTCCCTTCCTCATTTATTTTGGAGCTGAAAAGAGAGGAATTAAAAATTATAACTGCATCTCAGAGGAGGATACTGGGATTTATACAACTGCTAAGAAAAGACATGTTTTTTCTTAGATAAGATAATCTGTATTTGTATCACTTTGCAGGACATTTATCAAAAGTAAATCTTGAAAATGTGTCAATATTTAAACAAATAAAATATGATGACAGTACATAAAGAAATTACACAATCTATTAAACACCAGCTAGATAATACATCAATCAACAGCTCTTGCCACTGTATGTTTAACTCAACTAGAAGCAAATTTTATCATTTTTTCTTTCAACCGTTGTGCATTTTACTATCTCACCCAAACTGCTTGTTCAGCAATAATGGATTGGATTGGAATTTGTATCCGTTCTCCAAAGTGGGGGCAAACAGAGTCACTCAACGGTTAGAAACAACGCTCCTGATTGACTAAAAACGGTGTAGTTGACTTAGGGTCAGACTTGTCTATTGTCAATAGGTTAACACGTGACTTGTACTTTGTGCTTTTATTTTCACACAATTTATTGTTTTCTGTTTGCATTTAACAATGAGAACCTTCTTCGTAGAAATGTTAATAAAAAAAAGACTGAATTACAATAGCATAGTTGCAAGATTAGACCAAAAATCTGTTGATTTTTTGCCCAAACTAGTAACCAAGAACGACAAAAAAGATACAAACCTCAAGACAGCATTGTGATGCTCGCTGCACTGGTTTGCCTGCATATCATCTTGTCCTTTCTTCAACGATTGAGAAGGAAGAGAAATTTCTATTTCACCGCCAGCTTGCATACTTAATCCGATGTTTGGTTCAGGAGTCATTCGAAAAGGTGAGGTGCTTCGGTCTGACAGGAAAAATGGGTATTAGTAGAACGTAATCATACATCCAAAGGATGCAAAAAATGAAAAGATTCTACAAATGAATTGTTTTATTTACGATTTTGGGACGTGGAAAAACCTTATTGAACATTGTGAGACAGGCATTTCAAAGTTAAAACATCAAAACGCCCATAAGAATAAAACTTGAAGGCATCTAAGGCATGGGCGGACACAGGATTTTTGTCTTTCTCTCTCTCGGGCCATTTTAACGCATGTGTTGGAAAAGGATAGCAGAGGTGGCCATCATGTGACTTTAACCCCTATCTTCAAATTCTCCATCCTTCTCCAATGCACATATTCAAATAGGAGGAGTGAGGAGGACATATTCCTGTAACTGCCCAGGATCTAAAGGGTCAAGGCCAGAATCCAGAAACAGATTGTTTGGATGTATTTTTCAGGCAGTCATAAAAGCCCCCCCCCCCCCCACAGATAAATTTGGGTAAGAAGACCAGCAAGAGTTGTTTTGGGCTGGGAAGAATATAAAAAACAAAAGCCAACAATAAACTCACCTCTTAGAGGTCGACTGCTTCCTGCATGTTTTTCTAGGTCCTTGAATTTTTTCTTCCACTGTAGCAATTCATCAACATTTTTTGAATGTTCAATCAGCTGTTGTTCTCGCTCGGAAATTTTGCTTGAAAAGAGAAACAAGAAAAAATAATAATAAAACTGGTTAATGGTGCACGGAGGCAAAGGAAGACGTTGAACAGCAAAACAAGAATAATTATAATAGAATTTGAAACTTCTGGTCTAATTGATCAAATTGTTGAAATTTAGGAGAATTGGGAATTTAGGAATTTAGGAGAAAATTTCTTTCCGTAATGTAACAATTTCTGCAACCAACAATTATGTCGGATTCTCTTACAGGGGGGCCTTACGGTAACGCTGAGAGAGCGACCCCTGCCACACTGCAAAAACAGTCTAGGTAACAAATGTCACAGTATACTCATCTACACAGTAGCGAAACTCTATGGGCTAGAGGTGGCGAATGTCGTTTTTCAATGTAATCAAATGGGAAAATTGAGTCGTAACCTTCCGACTACTAGGGTGCACTACCGTGCGTCTCTTCCAATGCAAATCAAATGGAAGATGTTAGTGTTATCCTCCGACCACCAGGGGGCATTTACCAATTTTCTAACATTGAGTTTCGCTACTGTGTAGATAAGTAAACTGTGACTTATGTCACTTAAAACGTTCTTGCTTAGCACGGCAGAATAGGTAGCTAGGTATTCGATAAGTTCTGATTTAAAGTAGTCAGATGAGATAGAATGAGAAGAATTAGTGGAGGAAAACAAAATAAATGAGTAAATAAGAACATTATAAGAAAACAAATTACCATTTTTCTTGTTCCAAAGCTCGTAGTCCTTCAAGCAACGTCTGTCCTAAATTTTTATCACAAACTATTCCTTCTGCATTGATGGATTTACAGACAAATTTTTCCGGTTGTTTGGAGTTAAAAAATTTACTGTTTGGTAAACACTCTGCTTTCCTTCGTTTCAAATGATCTTTCGTGGATAGTTGAGTTTTCAACAGCTGATATTGTTGCAAAAGAATCAATTTCCGCTCCTCTGAGGCTGATCGGATAGTTTTCTGTAACCTTTAGACAGAACAAAAAAAAAAAAAAACATGAAAACAAGAACACAAAAAATTAGTAGTAGTAGTAGTAGTAATAGTAGTAAAGTCCAGCTGCCCAAACCTTGCGTTCATTATGCTTGTATTTCAAAGCGAACGACTGGACTGAGAATACAAAAAGGGAATAGGAAGGAAGGAAGATACCTACCAAGGTACCTCACTGTGAGGAAAGGGGACAAGAGGGAAACCGCACCAAGCGTGACACCCTGAGGAAAGGAGATATCTCAAGAGCACACTAGGACTGGTATGCTCTTGGAATTTTTTTTGGGCAATCTGTGTGTCTCTCTACAATCTTTTCTCTCTAAAAACAGAGACTACATAGGAAATAAATAATTCAAAACAAAGTATTGACTAGAGTCCCTGTATATTGAAGAGTCTTGCCATACAAGGTTTCGATTAGCTGACAGATTGGCTGCTGGATTTTAGGCTTTCACAGAGCTCAAAGAGGCATTCTGTGCTATTGTCCATAAGAAGACCATTGAAATGCACCCATTATCGGCAAACCCCAATAAGACCCCAGAGTGGACCCCTCCTTAAAAATTCTTCTTCATGCTTTACATGACTCATCCGAAGCAGGTCTCTTTCGAGAATCTCTTTCATATACAGAGACTCTAGTATTGACATTTTGTTTATACGCAGAGGTAGAAATCGGATAATTTTTATTGGTACATATCTCCCTCTGGCCTAATAACTGGAAACTCTGTGACAATTTTGGCAGGATTTCATTTCAGAAATGAATGCTTTGGGTCTATAAAGACAGATAATTTTTGATGGTACATACTTCTGTCTGAGTTAAAAACTAAAAAATCTGTGACGCTTTTGGCACAATTTCAGATAAAAAACATCTCCCCCTATCTTCTGATGGAAGATAGGGGGAGGCAATTTTATGTTAATTATAGTAGTAAAGTCCAGCTACCCAAACTATTGTTCCTTATACTGGTTTTTCACAGTAAACAACTGGACTGAGAATACGAAAAGGAAAAAAAAAAGGAATGTTTTTCATCAAAAATAAAACACCCAAGACCTACGCACATGGCTCTTTTGATTGGAGGATATAAGAATGAAAGACACGAAAGAGGAAAAGAGACAAAAACAAACCTGGCAATTTCTTCTTTCTCTTGCTGCAGTTTCAATAAAAGCCCTCGTTGCTTTTTCTTCAAATTTTTTATGAGATGCTCTTGCCCACTCTCTTTCAACTGCTTCTTCTGAACTTCGAACCAAACGATTCCAACTTTGATACTATTCAGAAGAGCTTTTTCTCGCAACTTCAAACTTTCTTTCTGATGATTCGCCCAGAATTCTTCGTCCTTCAAAAACTGCTCCAACATTTGAAGCGATTGCTTATTTATTCCTTGATCCGCGCTAAATTTCAAATTAATGTTTGGTCGCTTCAGCTCGGTATTCGAAAGAGATAAAAATTCCGATGTTATCGTACTAGTATCAGTGATTTCAGTCAAAGACGGCGTTGATGAGATTTGATGAAATGCAGTCTTTTTTTTGTTCGTCAGATCATTAGAATCTTGATTTCTGATACGGTCTTTTTTACCACTGACAGTCGACCACTCTGTCTTTTGTTCACAAGCTGCTTCTTTGGCGAGCGTTAGATCGCGATAATGTTCCGCCTCAACAAGTTGCTTCAGTGATTCGTTGTACATATCTATCTGATTTAATTCAGCTTTTGCCTGTAACCGGAGGGCACTAGCACTTAAGATTTTAGGTAAATCTGAATCATTTACTTTCAAGTCTAATAATTTCGGCTTTGGGAGTTCATTTTCTTTGTTTTCTAATTTCGATGTCAAATTTGGGCAAAGCTGCTCTGAAAAATCGCTGAGAGACGATAAGGAACTTTTATCAGCTGCAGTTATTTGCCTCAGCCGAATTGAAGCCGGTTTAGTATCCTGACTAGCGACTGGAGGGGCTTTAACTTTGGCTTGAGTGGATGAAAATGCACTGTTTGAGTTGGAGTGATAGCTGGACAGACTTGATGAAGAAACTAGATTAGTCTTAAGATGCAACTCAGGCACAACTAACGGCTTCTCGTTTTTCGATGAAGGCAGCATGTTTGAAGACTGTTTTGAGTTACTTCGAGTCGATGAACTCCCGCTGAGCTTCAACTCATCTGGAACTGGGAAATGAGCAATGTCAAAGGGTAGGAATACACAATCAGTCGATTTTTGACTAGAAATCAAACTGGGACCGTCTTCGAATAAAACTGATTGTTTGGCAAATGCATGTTTCTGGCTATTATTTTTGGCAGTGATATTTTTATTCTTGGTGGGTTTTTCCTCTCGAGAAAATTCTGAAAAGGAGAGAAGAAAATTTTGATTAATTTTTACAACATAGCCAATCACTCGCCTAAGCAAGGTTTGAGGTTTTAGTCTCCGGTTGAACCAAACAATGACAGTTACATGAATTGAGGACATTTACTGAGGACAAAAAATGGGTATGCTCTTCCTGAGAATTGTGTAGCATGAGCTAATGGAGGTTTTTAGCTAAAGAGCAAACCTGTTGTTTGATCGGCCCTTCTTCCAGAAAAGTCCTCAATGGGTCTGTTGCAAACTTTTGCTACAGGGCTACAGAGTGATCAACCTCATGTAAAATTGCGTGAAAAGTCCATTGGTAGCAGCAGAAAGTTATAAAATGCAATAATAAATTCACAAGAGGCATTTAACTGAAATCCAAGATGGCGGTAAAATATCTAGCAACCTGTATGCAAGCACCATGAACATCCAAGATGGCCAACCTCACAACATCGATCGCAACCAATCACAACGCAAACAAACTCATAACTTCCGATGCTGTGAGGTTGTTGACGTTGGCCATCATGGATGTTCACGGTACGTGCACACAGGTTGCTCGATATTTTACCGCCATCTTGGGTTCCAGTTGAATGCCTCTTGTGAGTTTGATACTGCATTTTATGACTTTCTGATACCACCAATGGACTTTTCATGTGATTTTACTTAAGACTTAACACTCTAAATCGCTGTAGCAAAAGTTTGCAACAGACCCATTGTGATGTTGATAACGATGGGTCTGTTGAAAACTATTGCTACAGTATTATGAAGAGCCAATTCCTGTGTAAAATTGCGTTAATCACATTCAAAGCATCAAAACCCACTTACAAATGATAAAACCCACAAATTGCATTTTAAGAGAGATTCAAGATGGCGAGTCACAATGGATAAACGCAACTTGATATGCTGAGAAAAGTGATTCATCAATCATCAGAGAGAAAGCTGCAAGTAGATGGGACACCACTATAGTGACCCACTCATTCGAACGCCATCTTGGAGTTTTGTTTAAAAACATATATTGAGTTTTTGAGTCAATTTAGGAATATTCTGATGCTTCCAACAATATTTTCAAGCGATTTTACACCAGAAAAGAATCTCTCTATATAAATAGCTGTAGCAACCAAAAAAGATTCATTTGCCAATATCAATATTCTAAAGAAGCATAAATGCTACTGACCAATAAATAACTTTCAACTGTAATATATTTTTCTTTTGAAACCATTGAGATGGTTTAATTAAACTTTATACTTAAACATTAAGATATGCATGGGCAGAACTAGGTATTTTTTCTGGGGGGAGGGGGCGTCGACTGAGCAGGCAAAAAACTGATGATCCCCCCCTTTTTTTTTCTTCTCATGCGTTTGAACCCTCATAACTCTGACCACCAAGATCCTTGATAACCCTGAGCCCCTTTTTCTCTTACTATCTAGGCATATTTTGGGGGAAAACAAAATTTTGCCCCTCAAATTCTCTCCATGAATGCTGAAATTTAGAGATGTAGCCAAATCACATGGCCAAACGGCTAGACGTTTTTTGTTTCAACCACCCCCCCCCCCCACCCAAAGAAAGGAAGGGAAAATTTGGAATAAAAAAAAACACAGAGCAAAAACCTGACAAACCTTCAGTTTGGACGGAATTTTTCTGAACAGAATGAGCAGCGGGAAGTTCAGCTTGGCCAGCTAATTGCGTCGGTAGCCTAAGACGGAGATCCGATTGCTCCAGAGGTTTACAACTTGAAGCAGCCAGAGAACTCGATTTACTATCCTCGTTACTTTCTGATGTGAAAACATTCTTCCTCGCAGATTTTTCTAAACTCTCCTTCAACTTTTTGTTCAGAGTATTGAAAATTTCAATTTTCAGTTTCTGGTCCTCTTCATGAGCGTGACTGGCGTTATTGTGATGGTCCAAATTCAACTTGCTTTTAAGGGTGGTTATGAAATTCATAGGGTTCGGTTTTTGAGCAAAATTTTTTAACCATCGAACGGACAAATTTCAGAATCACTATCCTTGATGGAGACTACGTTACTATCCTGTGGTCAAAAGACAGAAAAAATGATTATTTATTATAGAAACATTTCATGATGATGTCTTGTAGTCAATGCATTGCTTTGATACCTCCATTGCGACCCAACAAAATAAAAGGAACAAAACCTCCTACACAGAAAAAAAACTACGGTGAAAATAACCATACAGATACCCGATTTTGGCACCTGCTAGATGTTATGGTAATGTTAACCAGAAGTATACTATGTTTTGACTAGGTACTAGGTGATGTTACCTGATTGCATGTCGAATTTACTCAAAGTATCGGTAAATGTACTACACTTCTGGTCAAGTTTGCCATAACATCTAGCGGGTGCCAAAATCAGGTTTCCGTATGGTTATTTTCACTAATCTTTTTTTCCGTATAAGTGGCGTAATCTAACCGCTGGGAGCAAAAAAGTATAACAGTCTTTATATTCTATGTTATTTAAGGTTTTTAAACTAAAGTTCCCAATGGAGCTGTAGCAAACTTTTGCTACAGGCTTATTAATAGTTGATAATGGTGTAAAACCCTGTAAAAATGACAAGTGAAATGCTAGAAGAAGAACTAACTCATGAAATACTTTCAATTGCGAGACCGTAATGGCAGTTCTCACCACCTTTTACATTCGGTTTCCCTATCTCAATAAGCTCCATCTTCGCGAGGTGTTCTCCCAACACCACACAAGAAGAAGAAGAAGCACACAATTGCCATAAGATTTATGCGCTAATCACAGCCATTACGGTTTCACGTTTGAAAGAATATTATGAGTTGGGAGTAAATTTTGTGCTTTTTCAGCGCGCTTTTAATCATTTTTACAGGGCTTTACCCCAAAATCAACAACTAAAAAACCTGCAGCAAAAGTTTGCAACAGCTCCATGGAAACATCTAAGCGTTATATTGACCTGTGACATCTTGCTAAATGCATTTATACATATAAGATGCATAATTAAAGGCAGGTAAACTTGAACACAGCACTGAAAACTTCACTTCATTTATTTTATTTACATTCTCTAGCATTTAGTAAGTCTTAGTTCTTCAGTTCTTTACAAATACCACAAAAATTGCTCCAAGTAAGCACAAAGACCAAGGCATTATGAAACGAGCTATGATTGCTACGGAATCATAATCATATTTGGCATCCATGTGATATGTTTGATAAGGAATCATAATCATTTGGCATCCATGGGATGTGTTTGCTACTTTCTCATAAAGTCGTTTTCAGCACTTTTCGATAGTATACAGAAATACTAAGAAATAAGTACATTAGAGCTACAGACAAAAATTTTCTGATGGAAAAGGTTTTTTTCAAAGGTGGAAATCCCCTGTTTTGAAGCAACCATGGTTCAACTTGGAACAGCTGTAGTCGGGCCAATATAAGTTGACACCTGAAGAATCAGGCAGGTTTGCACTATGTGGCAACGCAGCGTGGAGCTGACCCTTGTCAAGCGGCGTGCTCCGTCTTGACAGAGGCGCCGCATTCAGTGCATTGTTGCATTTCTCCATTATTATTGATCATTTTCTCTCTGCTTCAGATGTCAACTTATATTGGCCCGACTATACTATGACCTTCAAGGGAAGTCCTTGCATCGAAATTGTCCTTGATTTTTTTGTTCAATATTTCCTAAACAGTTTTAGATTTTTTATGGCATTCATTCAAGTACCAATCCTAATAAACTTGAAAACCCTGAAAACTGCAAAATTCTTTAAAATTGGTCCAGAAATGGAAGAATGAAAATTTCTACAAAGATACTTTCTTTTGAAAGTCATAGTACAAATGTTGACAAAGTTCAACCACAGAATAGTACGATCATAATGGAAACTCTCATAAAAGCCAACGGAAACATTTTTTCGGTCTCTTTCGGTGACTTTTCAAGATGGCGGAGATATCTCTGTCTCTGTCTTCTGCATTGCTTTGAATAGGGATAGTCTGGAACTTCTCAAGAAGGCAGACAAGAAAATAATGCTTTAAAGTAAACAGAAGTTTCCATTCTGACCATTTATGCGTTTTTCTATTCTCCGGTGCGCGCACCGATGCAGCTCCACTGCACTGTAATGTTTTTTTATTCCTGTGCCCCAGCACCGGATCGCACCAGAGTGTTGTTTTATTAGCGGTGCAATGCACCTGGTGCAGCTCCGGTGCAAGCTCCAGTGTATCGGAGTTGAAGACCGATGCACTGGAGCTGGAGCTCAGGAGCTTCTGCATGTGACCGGTGCTGCACCAGACAGCTTCGGAGCAGCTCCAAAAGCTCCGGGTTATTGCACTGGTGCGGATTCCGGAGAGTAAAAAAATGCACCATGTAGAATTTTGTGGTTCAACCAAAGAGAGAGGCCACTTACAAGCAAGAATCCACTGCTGACAGAATGGTCCGACTCCGTATTTGAAACCACATTCTTGCGGTCATAATTTTCAAGCGCAGGATGCTTGTGATGCAGCTGATGCCTTTGATAGACTGACTGAATTTTCTCCACTTCCCCATTTTCTTTAGGGATAGTACTATTGCGTTTTGACAGTTTGAAGGCACCTTGAAGAAAAAAGAAGAGTGAAAAGAAACAAAATTGTGAAAACGAATGATGGTATATCAGACCAAGATCTATTAATACCAGGTCAGTCCAGAAGGCGGTTCCGCAGACCGGAGACTAGATTCCCAGCAGACTGGGGAGACGACATGAAACTGAGTGCATTAGCCCTGCCTACTTGCTACTGGACTGACCTGGTATAGATTTCATGTCATTGAAGATTAAAATCGAGGACCAAAAACTTATGCCTTACGATCTTTGGACTTTTAAATAAAGCTAGACAAAAAAAAAGAAGTGAACATTCTGTCCTTGAATGCATAGCTGTAGCCAGAAATTCGTCTTTCTCTTTCTAACACATGCAGTTAAATGGGCAAAGAGAGAGGAAGAAAAATTCCAGCTGTGGTTGAATGTAATACTCTATAAGTCTAGAACCATTTCCTCTACCCTGAAAGTAGTTGGAGCGCGAAGAAAAATTAAAATTAAACGGGTGTGAACTTTGCTGCTTATAATGGAGAAAATATAATTATGAAATCACTAATACTATGGACCTCTTTGGATTTTTCTTATGTTTCACGTTTCCGAAGAAACAATTACGGGCTAAAAAGCACTGTTTCAAACGGAAAATTTGAGTAGTGACAAAACAATTTACAACCTTGCATGAAACCTTTTTTTTTTACACATTTACACAAGGTTCTCTACGAACCTGCAAGGCTGGGGGAAAAAAAAAAAAAAAAACTACATGAAACCTCATTCAGGGGTGCAAAATGTGCCTGATCTAGCGATCCGTGGATCGCGATCGCGTGAAAGTGAGGAAATTTCTGGGAAAGTGAGAAATTTGTCCCATTTTTTTTTTTTTTATAATGGCAATAAGGATTTCCCAGGAAAATAGTGCAAAAAATGGGGAAAATATCGGTCATTGTGCGAACATACGGTGTTGAAATGTTAAAATAAGCGAAAAAAAAGTTATCACTTTCAAATTTTTGGGAGGAAATTTTTTAAAATCCTGTGAGGAAATAAGTCATGGATCGCGTGAAACTTCCGAAGTTTTGGAACATTTTGCACCCCTGACCTCATTCTCAGTTCACTAATCAGGCTCTTGCACATTTTTACTACAGGCAATTTAAGGGTTGATTCAGATGTGTAGAACTCAAAAAATCCACTCCTAAACTCATAAATTGCTTCTTAACGCAGGACCGTAATGGCGGTATTGAGCACCAATAACGGGAGATTCCCATCTGATAATACTGTCACTCCATCAAGAAGTGGCCAATAAAAGAAAACTTTCCTTTGGCACCAGTATCACCAGGTACCATTAACCTGCTGTTAATCACTCCTCTGGTGGCTAGTTAATCTGTGAATCTTCCTCCCAGTATAGTAAGAGAGATGAAATTAAGATGGAAATCTGCCTTTAGTAGTGCCCAATGCCACCACTGCGCTTTTCATCCAGCCACTGCATTTGAAAGCAATTTATGGTTTTTTTTTTTCTTAAGGAGTAGATTTTGTACGTTTTTGAGCTATTAATATTATTTTTGAAGGTTTTTACAACATAATCTATTGCCTGTAGCAACAATATGCAATAGCCCTATCATGTTCATTTTTTCAAAAGAAAACAAACATACTTAAAACTGCACTATTTTGATACAAGCATTCCATTCAAAACAAGAAAGTATCTTTATGAATGAAAATCTTTTACCTGCATGATTTTCTCCTGAAGACATAGAGCTAGAAGGCGGAAGTAAGGCTTGTTCTGGATAATGGGAGCCTGCTTTTGAGACACGACGAGAAGATGCAGGTTTGATACTAGTTTGTGACAGCAACGTCAACGTATCTTTGAGTTCTGAGACAGCGTTGACCATCTCCTGCGGTATACTTTGGCATGATTTTGAGATTTCTGGCTTGTGCTGACTGCTTACAAAATTCTCATTGGAATTTCTTTCAAAGTTATCATGGGATTTCGAGCTTATTTTATCCGTCTCAAGTAAGGTTCTTGATGCATTCTCCTTCAAAAACTTTATGCTAGATGATAAGCGGTTGACTTCAGCAGAGAGTCGTAAAATAAACTCTTTCTTGTCGCTTATTTCTTTGATAGATTGCAGTTTGTTGCTTTGAGATGAGAAATGATGACTATTCGGCACTCTGCTGTTGACGGATATGCTGGACGATTCTTTTGTGGGCGGAATGGCTAAAAAGCGGGAATCGTGGACTGCCTCAGGATTAAAGGAACGAGAGCTTTGTTCGAAAGAGAGAATGTCATTGTGAGCGTTTTTCGAGTGTGAGATCCTTTGCTCACCACGCTCTGAAAGTAAATGCTTGCTTTTTATCTGGTAATTATTCTTTCCGAGACTCAGAGGAGCATGGTCAAAGTGATTATCAACATGAAATGCATTTTTTGATTTTGTATCCATAATAGCGGCTCCTTTCTCAGCCTCTTCATTTAAATCATGCCAATTTTTTTCCAGTTCCTAGAAGACAGAAAAAAAATAAATATATATAACGTATGCTTTGGGTCTACTGGAGGAAAGGGTCTGTTGCACACTTTTGCTATAAAGGCAGAAATAATTGATTCTACACAGTAAAATGTTAGAAGAAAACCGATAGAAATAACCGAAACTCCTAAAATTTCTCTCAATAGACGGTTTTAGTGGGAAGTCAACGGTTAGCCAACAACCACAACAATGCACTCATCGGTCGCAATCGGTTGTGATAAAACTCGCGTAGCGTTCCAAACTATCTCACTCGCTCTCCCGTGAATCCCATGTATATCCATCTCTTTCTAGTTCCGAAATTCGTATACAGGGCCTTGTTTTACGACATATTATTATCATAATCGCATAAAATGTCTCGAGGAATTCATTTCAGCCATAAAATTTCACAAAATAAGTCTCTATATACGATTTTTGAAATTAGAGTGAGATGGCAGTACATGGAGGTCACGTGAGAGCGAGAGAGACAAACCGGCTTTGTTTGGAACGCTCATCACCGGCAGTCGCCATTACTAAAACCCTCTACCTATTATAGAGCAAGTATAATAATAAGTTGAAAGTCTCTGGGAATCAAACTTAAAAATGCCAGTAATGACGCAAAACTGCCAAATAGGCTATAGTTTAAGTTCGCACCACTGTTTCCAACTGTAGATTAATTAATCCACATAACCATGGAGTAAACTAATTACACAAATCATAATTGAAATAATTTCCGTAAAACTAAAGACTTTTCAAAGTTCACAATAGCATGCAAAAGAACTACTTCCGGATACCGGATGTCCTATACTATTATGCAATCGCCAACACGAACCTTTTTACATTAATCAAAATTTGCGCACCTTTAAAATCGTTTTAATTCACGATCCTGAGGTCAAAAAAAATTATAAAAAACACTGTATAAGTTCCTTTCATTTAACTCTTTAGGAAACAGAAATGAAAAAAAAAAGTGCGCAACAGACTCATTATTCCATGAAGTACTGAAACAAGTTTCAGGTCATTTTCAAAGAGAATAAGTCAGATTGTTAGCTATTACTTTTAAGTCACTGTCTGCGCAAAACAAATAGTTACTTTCAAAGGGTACATAAATAATTGGATCAAAGAAGTTTCAGTCAGAAATTCAGAGTTCAGAATAGGGAATAAAGCAATATCATACCTCTGCGTTTTTAGAGTTAGACCTTTTCTTTATGCTTGCTTTCAACACTTTCAACGTAGTATCTCGAAGTTCCATAAGTTTCCTACGACGAGTCTCCAACTCAAATTTCCTTTGTAAAAGTTCTTGTTGCTCTTTTTCTTGACGCTCTAACTTCTTTTTCCGAATGTAATCTCGTGTTTCCTTCTTGTCATACTTCTTTACGGAGCAAGGCTTGACAGGTGAAGAATCTGGAACAGAATGAAACGAGTAGTAAGTAAATAATAATGACGCTTCCAAGTCGAGAGAATGAAATAGTTGAATAAGTGCAAAAGACTGTCTGAAAATGGATTAAGTACGTTCATAAATAAAATGTATTGACTCATTTCAGGTGAGCTAAAATATAGATGGACCCCCTACAGCCACTATCATACTGCGGGTCTAATCATAAACGAAGTAGACAAGTCACACCCATTGGCTAATCTTCAGGGACAGTCGATCAAATTTACAGGTTATTTGGTTTCCTTTGTTGGTGTTGATTTTTGAGCCTTTACAAGAAACATGTCTTCTCCAATGAGTGTAAGACTATTTTTTTTTTTTATTCGATAGACCTTCCTACACTTTCCCATCTGATTTGGAGCAATTTGTGTTGACCTGCCAAATTCAAATTTGGCCGAACTTTAAATCAAAATATCATAGATTTTTCACGATTAAAACATTTAGAATAGGGTTATAACCGTGGCAAGTTAATTAGAAATATCATTTTCAATATCAGCGTCTCACATTCCCTTTCCTATACTACAGTCACATGAGCATCAGTTAGCTTAATGTAATGGGATTCGGTTACTTCTAATACGACACTATAAAATGCAACTGTTTGAGCTCACATATTTTGGGTATCAGGTTCTGACAAGACACTGTGTCTGCTGCCGAAAGATATCAAACCAAATCGGTTAGCAGCTGGTTACCGATCAGTTGAAACATTCCGCCACATAAGTTTCGCTGCATTTCCAAAGCAGCCACCGCTACTTCTTAGAACCTAATACTAAAAATAAAAGAGCTTTAAACGAGTAGATATGAAGACTAGTTACCTGTGGAAGCGTTTTTCTTGGGCGATTCATTTGTCTGATTCAAAAGAGACTTCAACTCTTTCTTGATGGATGAAAGAGAGGTTCCTGAGAGGGATTTTCCAGAATCAACAATTCTTTCTGCATCACCAGACGGAGAGTTGAGGACGGCAACAGAATGAGCCAAAGTGTCAGGACATCGTTCTGAATCAACAGGAGTATCTTCTAATCTCCGATGATTAAAGCTGCGATGGTCATCATTTTCTGCAGTAATACATGCTGCTTTCTTAGATTCTGAACTACCTTTCTGGTTCTCATTTACATTTAGAGAAACTGACAGCACGGACGATACTTCGATGTTTGATTTGATTGATCCTTCAATTCTTTGTGTTGTCTTCGATGGCTTTTTCTGTGGTTTTCCCATCTCTTCTTCAGTCACAAGCAAAGATTTACCGACAACTCTGTGAGGAGCTGGATGCTGTTTGTGCATTGTAAAAAACGGTTTAGCTTTAAGACACAACTTGAGAAGTTGATGAAGTCATCATTCACGAGCAAACAGACGGAGGAAACCAGGTACCTACTGAGCGATTACTGTATCGTTAGCGAAGAAAGATATTTGAGCTTTCAGATGATTAACTGAGGTGTAGGCAATAGAATCAGGCTTAAAATAATACCACAGATACAGTGAAAACAAACTAGTTTTTTTATGAATAGTCGAACACCGCTACACTTAACCTTAAATTAGTCAAAATCAAAACACAAAAAATAGGGCATTTGACGAATGAAACTAAGGAATATGGTTTAATGAAAACTTAGAGAGAATGACTGACTAAATGATGAGACTAAAACAAAGAAAGAGGGTAGAAAAACTGATGAATTAGTTTAAAAAAACATGGAAACAGCGGCTTAACCGCTCATTTCGGCTGCTGTGTTGTTCAGTTGTTGTCATCATGAAATGTAGAAGAGGGGTGAGGAGGGGAGAAACGAGAAAACGGTAACGTGTGATTTCGATAGATCGTTGTTTTCGAGGTCTCGAAAAGCGCTTTTTGGCGGTCATTACGAAAATGCGCTCCTGAATAACGGATCAGTGATCACCGTCTCAAGCAATTCCTAGTCAAATTATCATTAGAAACAGACGGCTTTTGTTTCAAAAGCCAGCGCAAGCATTGGTGATCTATGAATAAAGAGATTTACTAACCGAAAAACCGTGATAACCACAAAAGAAGGAGTGCCAACTGCCAAGTAGGTCATAATGGTCAAGGCCGTAACATTTTACAGCAGCTGGGGTATTGCCCCGGGGTGCCCGGCTCATTCTGATTATTTTAGTAAAAAGCCCCCCGCACACCAACTCACCTTACACTATGGTCTGAGATAAAAAAAAAAAGTGGCCAAAATCCAGTGAAAAATAGTCATCAAAAATCATCGTTTTCGACCTTTTAAGGTTAATTTAAGACTTTATGGTGACACCAAAGAGTAAACAAGAGTCGCAATTGAATGGAAGGCCTGCGTGGTCAACGTAGATAAGGGATCCGAACGCGGGCTGGCCTGGGCTGGCCTCTGATTGGCTGCAACGGGTGGAGCAAAAATGACTCAGGGTATAGGGAAAATAACACGGGATTTTCGTTCCGGGGCGTTTATCTCGAAACCTAAGCAAAATCGTATTCAAACAATTTATACGAGTCGATTCAGCAGATTTTTCCGAACAATTTGATAGGTCATAAGTGCCACTTTATTGCAAATTCGAAAAGACTGTTTCAGTTTAAAAGTACGCACAATAGTGAGTTACTCAAACACTGCTCGAACACACGCCAAGCATGTAATCACACTATTGTGCGTACTTTTAAACTGAAACAGTCTTTTCGAATTTGCAATAAAGTGGCACTTATGACCTATCAAATTGTTCGGAAAAATCTGCTGAATCGACTCGTATAAATTGTTTGGATACGATTTTGCTTAGGTTTCGAGATAAACGCCCCGGAACGAAAATCCCGTGTTATTTTCCCTATACCCTGAGTCATTTTTGCTCCACCCGTTGCAGCCAATCAGAGGCCAGCCCAGGCCAGCCCGCGTTCGGATCCCTTATCTACGTTGACCACGCAGGCCTTCCATTCAATTGCGACTCTTGTTTACTCTTTGGGTGACACTTTCAAGTTTAAATTACTTGTTAAAAGTGTTCTCTGTAATTGAATTTGGTATTAAAAGTTTTTAAATGATGAATTTATGCGAAATTCACTTTCTGATTTTTGGCCACTTTTTGACGATCTCAGACCATAGTGAAATGATAGAAGTCCATTCTCCCATTTTAAAAAAAACATTGAGGTTGCCCTGGTAATGTGACAGATTGATCCCTCCATGAACATTGAGCACATGAGTCCATGATTTCACTTCTTCATAGGTGGACTTGGATCTCTTGCGGCCCTAAGTCTCAGAGATCTTAAATTTGAGGCTCACTAGAATTTAGTTGAGGTGTCTGACGGGATTTTGCAAGAAAAAAAGGGGGTCCTCCCCCGAACATTTCAGGGACATCATAAATTCAGTTTTCAACAGTTTTTTCGACTTAAGGCTTATTTTTCTCCTTGATACCCACTATTACTATCCCACTAGTCCAACAATGACTATAGTCTGCCACTGGCTGATCCGCCACTGACTAGTCTGCCCCTGACTAGTCCGCCACTGGACGATACACCACTGACTAGTTCGCCACTGGACGATCCGCCACTGTCTAGTCCGCCACAGACTAGTCTTACACAAGGCTGAACGCTCCGCCACTGACTAGTTCGCCACTGGACGATCCAGTGGTGGACTACTCAGTGACGGATCGTTCAGTGGCGGATCGGCCAGTTGAAGACTAGTCAGTGACTAATCGAAGGATCGTCCAGTGGCGGACTAGTCAGAGGCGGAATAGCCAGTGGCGGATCGGCCAGAGGCGGACTAGTCAGTGGCGGATCGTCCAGTGGCGGACTAGTCAGTGGCGGATCGTCCAGTGGCGGACTAGTCAGTGGCGGATCGTCCAGTGGCGGATCGTCCAGTGGCGGATCGTGCAGTGGCGGACTAGTCAGTGGCGGATCGTCCAGTGGCGGAATAGGCAGTGGCGGATCGTTCCGTGGCGGGCTAGTCAGTGGCGGACTAGTCAGTGGCGGATCGTCCAGTGGCGGACTAGTCAGTATCGGATCGTGCAGTGGCGGACTAGTCAGTGGCGGATCATCCAGTGGCGGATCGTCCAGTGGCGGACTAGTCAGTGGCGGATCGTCCAGTGGCGGACTAGTCAGTGGCGGATCGTCCAGTGGCGGACTAGTCAGTGGCGGATCGTGCAGCGGCGGACTAGTCAGTGGCGGATCGTGCAGTGGCGGACTAGTCAGTGGCGGATCGTCCAATGGCGGACTAGTCAGTGACGGATCGTTCAGTGGCGGACTAGTCAGTGGCGGATCGTCCAGTGGCGGACTAGTCAGTGGCGGATCGTGCAGTGGCGGACTAGTCAGTGGCGGATCGTCCAGTGGCGGACTAGTCAGTGACGGATCGTTCAGTGGCGGACTAGTCAGTGGCGGACTAGTCAGTGGCGGATCGTCCAGTGGCGGACTAGTCAGTGGCGGATCGTCCAGTGGCGGACTAGTCAGTGGCGGATCGTCCAGTGGCGGACTAGTCAGTAGCGGATCGGCCAGTGGCGGACTAGTCAGTGGCGGATCGTCCAGTGGCGGACTAGTCAGTGGCGGATCGTCCAGTGGCGGACTAATCAGTGACGGATCGTTCAGTGGCGGACTAGTCAGTGGCGGACTAGTCAGTGGCGGATCGTCCAGTGGCGGACTAGCCAGTGGCGGATCGTCCAGTGGCGGACTAGTCAGTGGCGGATCGTGCAGTGGCGGACTAGTCAGTGGCGGACTAGTCAGTGGCGGATCGTCCAGTGGCGGACTAGTCAGTGGCGGATCGTCCAGTGGCGGACTAGTCAGTGGCGGATCGTCCAGTGGCGGACTAGTCAGTGGCGGATCGTCCAGTGGCGGACTAGTCAGTGGCGGACTAGTCAGTGGCGGACTAGTCAGTGGCGGATCGTCCAGTGGCGGACTAGTCAGTGGCGGATCGTCCAGTGGCGGACTAGTCAGTGGCGGATCGTCCAGTGACGGATCGTTCAGTGGCGGATCGTCCAGTGGCGGACTAGTCAGTGGCGGACTAGTCAGTGGCGGATCGTCCAGTGGCGGACTAGCCAGTGGCGGATCGTCCAGTGGCGGACTAGTCAGTGGCGGATCGTGCAGTGGCGGACTAGTCAGTGGCGGACTAGTCAGTGGCGGATCGTCCAGTGGCGGACTAGTCAGTGGCGGATCGTCCAGTGGCGGATCGTCCAGTGGCGGATCGTCCAGTGGCGGATCGTCCAGTGGCGGACTAGTCAGTGGCGGATCGTCCAGTGGCGGACTAGTCAGTGACGGATCGTTCAGTGGCGGATCGTGCAGTGGCGGACTAGTCAGTGGCGGACTAGTCAGTGGCGGATCGTCCAGTGGCGGACTAGCCAGTGGCGGATCGTCCACTGGCGGACTAGTCAGTGGCGGATCGTGCAGTGGCTGACTAGTCAGTGGCGGACTAGTCAGTGGCGGATCGTCCAGTGGCGGAATAGTCAGTGGCGGATCGGCCAGTGGCGGATCGTCCAGTGGCGGATCGTCCAGTGGCGGACTAGTCAGTGACGGATCGTTCAGTGGCGGACTAGTCAGTGGCGGATCGTCCAGTGGCGGACTAGTCAGTGGCGGATCTTCCAGTGGTGGACTAGTCAGCGGCGGACTAGTCAGTGGCGGACTAGTCAGTGGCGGATCGTCCAGTGGCGGACTAATCAGTGGCGGACTAGTCAGTGGCGGATCGTCCAGTGGCGGACTAGTCAGTGGCGGATCGTCCAGTGGCGGACTAGTCAGTGGCGGATCGTCCAGTGACGGATCGTTCAGTGGCGGATCGTCCAGTGGCGGACTAGTCAGTGGCGGACTAGTCAGTGGCGGATCGTCCAGTGGCGGACTAGCCAGTGGCGGATCGTCCAGTGGCGGACTAGTCAGTGGCGGATCGTGCAGTGGCGGACTAGTCAGTGGCGGACTAGTCAGTGGCGGATCGTCCAGTGGCGGACTAGTCAGTGGCGGATCGTCCAGTGGCGGATCGTCCAGTGGCGGATCGTCCAGTGGCGGATCGTCCAGTGGCGGACTAGTCAGTGGCGGATCGTCCAGTGGCGGACTAGTCAGTGACGGATCGTTCAGTGGCGGATCGTGCAGTGGCGGACTAGTCAGTGGCGGACTAGTCAGTGGCGGATCGTCCAGTGGCGGACTAGCCAGTGGCGGATCGTCCAGTGGCGGACTAGTCAGTGGCGGATCGTGCAGTGGCTGACTAGTCAGTGGCGGACTAGTCAGTGGCGGATCGTCCAGTGGCGGAATAGTCAGTGGCGGATCGGCCAGTGGCGGATCGTCCAGTGGCGGATCGTCCAGTGGCGGACTAGTCAGTGACGGATCGTTCAGTGGCGGACTAGTCAGTGGCGGATCGTCCAGTGGCGGACTAGTCAGTGGCGGATCTTCCAGTGGTGGACTAGTCAGCGGCGGACTAGTCAGTGGCGGACTAGTCAGTGGCGGATCGTCCAGTGGCGGACTAGTCAGTGGCGGACTAGTCAGTGGCGGATCGTCCAGTGGCGGACTAGTCAGTGGCGGATCGTCCAGTGGCGGACTAGTCAGTGGCGGATCGTCCAGTGACGGATCGTTCAGTGGCGGATCGTCCAGTGGCGGACTAGTCAGTGGCGGACTAGTCAGTGGCGGATCGTCCAGTGGCGGACTAGCCAGTGGCGGATCGTCCAGTGGCGGACTAGTCAGTGGCGGATCGTGCAGTGGCGGACTAGTCAGTGGCGGACTAGTCAGTGGCGGATCGTCCAGTGGCGGACTAGTCAGTGGCGGATCGTCCAGTGGCGGATCGTCCAGTGGCGGATCGTCCAGTGGCGGATCGTCCAGTGGCGGACTAGTCAGTGGCGGATCGTCCAGTGGCGGACTAGTCAGTGACGGATCGTTCAGTGGCGGATCGTGCAGTGGCGGACTAGTCAGTGGCGGACTAGTCAGTGGCGGATCGTCCAGTGGCGGAATAGTCAGTGGCGGATCGGCCAGTGGCGGATCGTCCAGTGGCGGATCGTCCAGTGGCGGACTAGTCAGTGACGGATCGTTCAGTGGCGGACTAGTCAGTGGCGGATCGTCCAGTGGCGGACTAGTCAGTGGCGGATCTTCCAGTGGTGGACTAGTCAGCGGCGGACTAGTCAGTGGCGGACTAGTCAGTGGCGGATCGTCCAGTGGCGGACTAGTCAGTGGCGGACTAGTCAGTGGCGGATCGTCCAGTGGCGGACTAGTCAGTGGCGGATCGTCCAGTGGCGGACTAGTCAGTGGCGGATCGTCCAGTGACGGATCGTTCAGTGGCGGATCGTCCAGTGGCGGACTAGTCAGTGGCGGATCGTCCAGTGGCGGACTAGCCAGTGGCGGATCGTCCAGTGGCGGACTAGTCAGTGGCGGATCGTGCAGTGGCGGACTAGTCAGTGGCGGACTAGTCAGTGGCGGATCGTCCAGTGGCGGACTAGTCAGTGGCGGATCGTCCAGTGGCGGATCGTCCAGTGGCGGATCGTCCAGTGGCGGACTAGTCAGTGGCGGATCGTCCAGTGGCGGACTAGTCAGTGACGGATCGTTCAGTGGCGGATCGTGCAGTGGCGGACTAGTCAGTGGCGGACTAGTCAGTGGCGGATCGTCCAGTGGCGGACTAGCCAGTGGCGGATCGTCCAGTGGCGGACTAGTCAGTGGCGGATCGTGCAGTGGCTGACTAGTCAGTGGCGGACTAGTCAGTGGCGGATCGTCCAGTGGCGGAATAGTCAGTGGCGGATCGGCCAGTGGCGGATCGTCCAGTGGCGGATCGTCCAGTGGCGGACTAGTCAGTGACGGATCGTTCAGTGGCGGACTAGTCAGTGGCGGATCGTCCAGTGGCGGACTAGTCAGTGGCGGATCTTCCAGTGGTGGACTAGTCAGCGGCGGACTAGTCAGTGGCGGACTAGTCAGTGGCGGATCGTCCAGTGGCGGACTAGTTAGTGGCGGACTAGTCAGTGGCGGATCGTCCAGTGGCGGACTAGTCAGTGGCGGATCGTCCAGTGGCGGACTAGTCAGTGGCGGATCGTCCAGTGACGGATCGTTCAGTGGCGGATCGTCCAGTGGCGGACTAGTCAGTGGCGGACTAGTCAGTGGCGGATCGTCCAGTGGCGGACTAGCCAGTGGCGGATCGTCCAGTGGCGGACTAGTCAGTGGCGGATCGTGCAGTGGCGGACTAGTCAGTGGCGGACTAGTCAGTGGCGGATCGTCCAGTGGCGGACTAGTCAGTGGCGGATCGTCCAGTGGCGGATCGTCCAGTGGCGGATCGTCCAGTGGCGGATCGTCCAGTGGCGGACTAGTCAGTGGCGGATCGTCCAGTGGCGGACTAGTCAGTGACGGATCGTTCAGTGGCGGATCGTGCAGTGGCGGACTAGTCAGTGGCGGATCGTCCAGTGGCGGACTAGTCAGTGGCGGACTAGTCAGTGGCGGATCGTCCAGTGGCGGACTAGTCAGTGGCGGATCGTCCAGTGGCGGACTAGTCAGTGGCGGATCGTCCAGTGGCGGACTAGTCAGTGACGGATCGTTCAGTGGCGGATCGTGCAGTGGCGGACTAGTCAGTGGCGGACTAGTCAGTGGCGGATCGTCCAGTGGCGGACTAGCCAGTGGCGGATCGTCCAGTGGCGGACTAGTCAGTGGCGGATCGTGCAGTGGCTGACTAGTCAGTGGCGGACTAGTCAGTGGCGGATCGTCCAGTGGCGGAATAGTCAGTGGCGGATCGGCCAGTGGCGGATCGTCCAGTGGCGGATCGTCCAGTGGCGGACTAGTCAGTGACGGATCGTTCAGTGGCGGACTAGTCAGTGGCGGATCGTCCAGTGGCGGACTAGTCAGTGGCGGATCTTCCAGTGGTGGACTAGTCAGCGGCGGACTAGTCAGTGGCGGACTAGTCAGTGGCGGATCGTCCAGTGGCGGACTAGTCAGTGGCGGATCGTCCAGTGGCGGACTAGCCAGTGGCGGATCGTCCAGTGGCGGACTAGTCAGTGGCGGATCGTGCAGTGGCTGACTAGTCAGTGGCGGACTAGTCAGTGGCGGATCGTCCAGTGGCGGAATAGTCAGTGGCGGATCGGCCAGTGGCGGATCGTCCAGTGGCGGATCGTCCAGTGGCGGACTAGTCAGTGACGGATCGTTCAGTGGCGGACTAGTCAGTGGCGGATCGTCCAGTGGCGGACTAGTCAGTGGCGGATCTTCCAGTGGTGGACTAGTCAGCGGCGGACTAGTCAGTGGCGGACTAGTCAGTGGCGGATCGTCCAGTGGCGGACTAGTCAGTGGCGGACTAGTCAGTGTCGGATCGTCCAGTGGCGGACTAGTCAGTGGCGGATCGTCCAGTGGCGGACTAGTCAGTGGCGGATCGTCCAGTGACGGATCGTTCAGTGGCGGATCGTCCAGTGGCGGACTAGTCAGTGGCGGACTAGTCAGTGGCGGATCGTCCAGTGGCGGACTAGCCAGTGGCGGATCGTCCAGTGGCGGACTAGTCAGTGGCGGATCGTGCAGTGGCGGACTAGTCAGTGGCGGACTAGTCAGTGGCGGATCGTCCAGTGGCGGACTAGTCAGTGGCGGATCGTCCAGTGGCGGATCGTCCAGTGGCGGATCGTCCAGTGGCGGATCGTCCAGTGGCGGACTAGTCAGTGGCGGATCGTCCAGTGGCGGACTAGTCAGTGACGGATCGTTCAGTGGCGGATCGTGCAGTGGCGGACTAGTCAGTGGCGGACTAGTCAGTGGCGGATCGTCCAGTGGCGGACTAGCCAGTGGCGGATCGTCCAGTGGCGGACTAGTCAGTGGCGGATCGTGCAGTGGCTGACTAGTCAGTGGCGGACTAGTCAGTGGCGGATCGTCCAGTGGCGGAATAGTCAGTGGCGGATCGGCCAGTGGCGGATCGTCCAGTGGCGGATCGTCCAGTGGCGGACTAGTCAGTGACGGATCGTTCAGTGGCGGACTAGTCAGTGGCGGATCGTCCAGTGGCGGACTAGTCAGTGGCGGATCTTCCAGTGGTGGACTAGTCAGCGGCGGACTAGTCAGTGGCGGACTAGTCAGTGGCGGACTAGTCAGTGGCGGACTAGTCAGTGGCGGATCGTCCAGTGGCGGACTAGTCAGTGGCGGATCGTCCAGTGGCGGACTAGTCAGTGGCGGATCGTCCAGTGACGGATCGTTCAGTGGCGGATCGTCCAGTGGCGGACTAGTCAGTGGCGGACTAGTCAGTGGCGGATCGTCCAGTGGCGGACTAGCCAGTGGCGGATCGTCCAGTGGCGGACTAGTCAGTGGCGGATCGTGCAGTGGCGGACTAGTCAGTGGCGGACTAGTCAGTGGCGGATCGTCCAGTGGCGGACTAGTCAGTGGCGGATCGTCCAGTGGCGGATCGTCCAGTGGCGGATCGTCCAGTGGCGGATCGTCCAGTGGCGGACTAGTCAGTGGCGGATCGTCCAGTGGCGGACTAGTCAGTGACGGATCGTTCAGTGGCGGATCGTGCAGTGGCGGACTAGTCAGTGGTGGACTAGTCAGTGGCGGATCGTCCAGTGGCGGAATAGTCAGTGGCGGATCGGCCAGTGGCGGATCGTCCAGTGGCGGATCGTCCAGTGGCGGACTAGTCAGTGACGGATCGTTCAGTGGCGGACTAGTCAGTGGCGGATCGTCCAGTGGCGGACTAGTCAGTGGCGGATCTTCCAGTGGTGGACTAGTCAGCGGCGGACTAGTCAGTGGCGGACTAGTCAGTGGCGGATCGTCCAGTGGCGGACTAGTCAGTGGCGGACTAGTCAGTGGCGGACCGTCCAGTGGCGGACTAGTCAGTGGCGGATCGTCCAGTGGCGGACTAGTCAGTGGCGGATCGTCCAGTGACGGATCGTTCAGTGGCGGATCGTCCAGTGGCGGACTAGTCAGTGGCGGACTAGTCAGTGGCGGATCGTCCAGTGGCGGACTAGCCAGTGGCGGATCGTCCAGTGGCGGACTAGTCAGTGGCGGATCGTGCAGTGGCGGACTAGTCAGTGGCGGATCGTCCAGTGGCGGACTAGTCAGTGGCGGATCGTCCAGTGGCGGATCGTCCAGTGGCGGATCGTCCAGTGGCGGATCGTCCAGTGGCGGACTAGTCAGTGGCGGATCGTCCAGTGGCGGACTAGTCAGTGACGGATCGTTCAGTGGCGGATCGTGCAGTGGCGGACTAGTCAGTGGCGGACTAGTCAGTGGCGGATCGTCCAGTGGCGGACTAGCCAGTGGCGGATCGTCCAGTGGCGGACTAGTCAGTGGCGGATCGTGCAGTGGCTGACTAGTCAGTGGCGGACTAGTCAGTGGCGGATCGTCCAGTGGCGGAATAGTCAGTGGCGGATCGGCCAGTGGCGGATCGTCCAGTGGCGGATCGTCCAGTGGCGGACTAGTCAGTGACGGATCGTTCAGTGGCGGACTAGTCAGTGGCGGATCTTCCAGTGGTGGACTAGTCAGCGGCGGACTAGTCAGTGGCGGACTAGTCAGTGGCGGATCGTCCAGTGGCGGACTAGTCAGTGGCGGATCGTCCAGTGGCGGACTAGTCAGTGGCGGATCGTCCAGTGGCGGACTAGTCAGTGGCGGATCGTCCAGTGACGGATCGTTCAGTGGCGGATCGTCCAGTGGCGGACTAGTCAGTGGCGGACTAGTCAGTGGCGGATCGTCCAGTGGCGGACTAGCCAGTGGCGGATCGTCCAGTGGCGGACTAGTCAGTGGCGGATCGTGCAGTGGCGGACTAGTCAGTGGCGGACTAGTCAGTGGCGGATCGTGCAGTGGCGGACTAGTCAGTGGCGGACTAGTCAGTGGCGGATCGTCCAGTGGCGGACTAGTCAGTGGCGGATCGTCCAGTGGCGGATCGTCCAGTGGCGGATCGTCCAGTGGCGGACTAGTCAGTGGCGGATCGTCCAGTGGCGGACTAGTCAGTGACGGATCGTTCAGTGGCGGATCGTGCAGTGGCGGACTAGTCAGTGGTGGACTAGTCAGTGGCGGATCGTCCAGTGGCGGAATAGTCAGTGGCGGATCGGCCAGTGGCGGATCGTCCAGTGGCGGATCGTCCAGTGGCGGACTAGTCAGTGACGGATCGTTCAGTGGCGGACTAGTCAGTGGCGGATCGTCCAGTGGCGGACTAGTCAGTGGCGGATCTTCCAGTGGTGGACTAGTCAGCGGCGGACTAGTCAGTGGCGGACTAGTCAGTGGCGGATCGTCCAGTGGCGGACTAGTCAGTGGCGGACTAGTCAGTGGCGGATCGTCCAGTGGCGGACTAGTCAGTGGCGGATCGTCCAGTGGCGGACTAGTCAGTGGCGGATCGTCCAGTGGCGGATCGTCCAGTGGCGGATCGTCCAGTGGCGGATCGTCCAGTGGCGGATCGTCCAGTGGCGGACTAGTCAGTGGCGGATCGTCCAGTGGCGGACTAGTCAGTGGCGGATCTTCCAGTGGTGGACTAGTCAGCGGCGGACTAGTCAGTGGCGGACTAGTCAGTGGCGGATCGTCCAGTGGCGGACTAGTCAGTGGCGGAGCGTGCAGTGGCGGACTAGTCAGTGGCGGACTAGTCAGTGGCGGATCGTCCAGTGGCGGACTAGTCAGTGGCGGATCGTCCAGTGGCGGATCGTCCAGTGGCGGATCGTCCAGTGGCGGATCGTCCAGTGGCGGACTAGTCAGTGGCGGATCGTCCAGTGGCGGACTAGTCAGTGACGGATCGTTCAGTGGCGGATCGTGCAGTGGCGGACTAGTCAGTGGCGGACTAGTCAGTGGCGGATCGTCCAGTGGCGGACTAGCCAGTGGCGGATCGTCCAGTGGCGGACTAGTCAGTGGCGGATCGTGCAGTGGCTGACTAGTCAGTGGCGGACTAGTCAGTGGCGGATCGTCCAGTGGCGGAATAGTCAGTGGCGGATCGGCCAGTGGCGGATCGTCCAGTGGCGGATCGTCCAGTGGCGGACTAGTCAGTGACGGATCGTTCAGTGGCGGACTAGTCAGTGGCGGATCGTCCAGTGGCGGACTAGTCAGTGGCGGATCTTCCAGTGGTGGACTAGTCAGCGGCGGACTAGTCAGTGGCGGACTAGTCAGTGGCGGATCGTCCAGTGGCGGACTAGTCAGTGGCGGACTAGTCAGTGGCGGATCGTCCAGTGGCGGACTAGTCAGTGGCGGATCGTCCAGTGGCGGACTAGTCAGTGGCGGATCGTCCAGTGACGGATCGTTCAGTGGCGGATCGTCCAGTGGCGGACTAGTCAGTGGCGGACTAGTCAGTGGCGGATCGTCCAGTGGCGGACTAGCCAGTGGCGGATCGTCCAGTGGCGGACTAGTCAGTGGCGGATCGTGCAGTGGCGGACTAGTCAGTGGCGGACTAGTCAGTGGCGGATCGTCCAGTGGCGGACTAGTCAGTGGCGGATCGTCCAGTGGCGGATCGTCCAGTGGCGGATCGTCCAGTGGCGGATCGTCCAGTGGCGGACTAGTCAGTGGCGGATCGTCCAGTGGCGGACTAGTCAGTGACGGATCGTTCAGTGGCGGATCGTGCAGTGGCGGACTAGTCAGTGGCGGACTAGTCAGTGGCGGATCGTCCAGTGGCGGACTAGCCAGTGGCGGATCGTCCAGTGGCGGACTAGTCAGTGGCGGATCGTGCAGTGGCTGACTAGTCAGTGGCGGACTAGTCAGTGGCGGATCGTCCAGTGGCGGAATAGTCAGTGGCGGATCGGCCAGTGGCGGATCGTCCAGTGGCGGATCGTCCAGTGGCGGACTAGTCAGTGACGGATCGTTCAGTGGCGGACTAGTCAGTGGCGGATCGTCCAGTGGCGGACTAGTCAGTGGCGGATCTTCCAGTGGTGGACTAGTCAGCGGCGGACTAGTCAGTGGCGGACTAGTCAGTGGCGGATCGTCCAGTGGCGGACTAGTCAGTGGCGGATCGTTCAGTGGCGGATCGTCCAGTGGCGGACTAGTCAGTGGCGGATCGTGCAGTGGCGGACTAGTCAGTGGCGGATCGTCCAGTGGCGGACTAGTCAGTGGCGGATCGTCCAGTGGCGGACTAGTCAGTGGCGGATCGTTCAGTGGCGGATCGTCCAGTGGCGGACTAGTCAGTGGCGGATCGTGCAGTGGCGGACTAGTCAGTGGCGGATCGTCCAGTGGCGGACTAGTCAGTGGCGGATCGTCCAGTGGCGGACTAGTCAGTGGCGGATCGTCCAGTGGCGGACTAGTCAGTGGCGGACTAGTCAGTGGCGGATCGTCCAGTGGCGGACTAGTCAGTGGCGGATCGTTCAGTGGCGGACTAGTCAGTGGCGGTTCGTCCAGTGGCGGACTAGTCAGTGGCGGACTAGTCAGTGGCGGATCGTCCAGTGGCGGACTAGCCAGTGGCGGATCGTCCAGTGGCGGACTAGTCAGTGGCGGATCGTGCAGTGGCGGACTAGTCAGTGGCGGACTAGTCAGTGGCGGATCTTCCAGTGGTGGACTAGTCAGCGGCGGACTAGTCAGTGGCGGACTAGTCAGTGGCGGATCGTGCAGTGGCGGACTAGTCAGTGGCGGATCGTCCAGTGGCGGACTAGCCAGTGGCGGATCGTCCAGTGGCGGATCGTCCAGTGGCGGACTAGTCAGTGCCGGACTAGTCAGTGGCGAATCGTCCAGTAACGGACTAGTCAGTGGCGGATCGTCCAGTGGCGGACTAGTCAGTGGCGGATCGTCCAGTGGCGGACTAGTCAGTGGCGGATCGTGCAGTGGCGGACTAGTCAGTGGCGGACTAGTCAGTGGCGGATCGTCCAGTGGCGGACTAGTCAGTGGCGGACTAGTCAGTGGCGGACTAGTCAGTGGCGGACTAGTCAGCGGCGGACTAGTCAGTGGTAGATCGTCCAGTGGCGGACTAGTCAGTGGCGGATCGTCTAGTGGCGGACTAGTCAGTGGCGGATCGTCCAGTGGCGGATCGGCCAGTGGCGGACTAGTCAGTGGCGGATCGTCCAATGGCGGACTAGTCAGTGGCGGACTAGTCAGTGGCGGACTAGTCAGTGGCGGATCGTCCAGTGGCGGATCGTCCAGTGGCGGACTAGTCAGTGGCGGATCGTGCAGTGGCGGACTAGTCAGTGGCGGACTAGTCAGTGGCGGACTAGTCAGTGGCGGATCCTCCAGTGGTGGACTAGTCAGTGGCGGACTAGTCAGTGGCGGATTGTCCAGTGGCGGACTAGTCAGTGGCGGATCGTCCAGTGGTGGACTAGTCAGTGGCGGACTAGTCAGTGGCGGATCGTCCAGTGGCGGACTAGTCAGTGGCGGATCGTGCAGTGGCGGACTAGTCAGTGGCGGATCTTCCAGTGGTGGACTAGTCAGTGGCGGATCGTGCAGTGGCGGACTAGTCAGTGGCGGATCGTCCAGTGGCGGACTAGCCAGTGGCGGATCGTCCAGTGGCGGACTAGTCAATGGCGGATCGTGCAGTGGCGGACTAGTCAGTGGCGGACTAGTCAGTGGCGGATTGTCCAGTGGCGGATTGTCCAGTGGTGGACTAGTCAGTGGCGGACTAGTCAGTGGCGGATCGTCCAGTGGCGGACTAGTCAGTGGCGGATCGTGCAGTGGCGGACTAGTCAGTGGCGGATCTTCCAGTGGTGGACTAGTCAGTGGCGGACTAGTCAGTGGCGGATCGTGCAGTGGCGGACTAGTCAGTGGCGGACTAGTCAGTGGCGGATCTTCCAGTGGTGGACTAGTCAGTGGCGGATCGTGCAGTGGCGGACTAGTCAGTGGCGGACTAGTCAGTGGCGGATCGTGCAGTGGCGGACTAGTCAGTGGCGGACTAGTCAGTGGCGGATCGTGCAGTGGCGGACTTGTCAGTGGCGGACTAGTCAGTGGCGGATCGATCAGTGGCGGACTATTCAGTGGCGGATCGTCCAGTGGCGGACTAGCCAGTAGCGGATCGTCCAGGGGCGGACTCGTCAGTGGCGGATCGTCCAGTGGCGGACTAGTCAGTGGCGGATCTTCCAGTGGTGGACTAGTCAGTGGCGGTCTAGTCAGTGGCGGATCGTGCAGTGGCGGACTAGTCAGTGGCGGATCGTCCAGTGGCGGACTAGCCAGTGGCGGACTAGTCAATGGCGGACTCGTCAGTGGCGGATCGTCCAGTGGCGGGTTAGTCAGTGGCGGACTAGTCAATGGCGGACTCGTCAGTGGCGGATCGTCCAGTGGCGGGTTAGTCAGTGGCGGACTAGTCAGTGGCGGATCTTCCAGTGGTGGACTAGTCAGTGGCGGACTAGTCAGTGGCGGATCGTGCAGTGGCGGACTAGTCAGTGGCGGATCGTCCAGTGGCGGACTAGCCAGTGGCGGATCGTCCAGTGGCGGACTCGTCAGTGGCGGATCGTCCAGTGGCGGACTAGTCAGTGGCGGATCGTCCAGTGTTGTTTTATTTTTAAAGCACTTTGGAACCTAGCTTCAATGAAAATGTAATCAAATATCCAATGTGCATCCAATGGCTGCGTGGTTCGTGGTGCCTTTACAGCCCATCGTCACCCAATTGGAATTGCGTCAACCCTCTTGTTTTAACTTTTTACTTATAGGGGTTATGCTACTACAGACCTGTGAGCGATACTGCAGCTACACAGTGATACAATTATTACTTATAAGTAACTATATATATAACCATATATATCTTACATACACTCGGCAAATAGATACAGATAAATCATAATTAATGCACATTTAACATTGAGCAGCTCCATTTCGTATTTTACATAACCCCTGGAGAACATTAATATCATAACCGGCATAGGCATACTCGTGGATTCATCTGTGTCATCGCCGCGCGATGTCTCACTCTCCCAGCCACCTACTTCATTAATTATTATACGTAAGTAAACAGGACGGGCGTGCATTTTGACAGTTGAATTGAATCCAAATGCAATGACTACGACTAATTGTTAGACATAGATGGACCCAATGCGCGAAGATGGAGGTCGCGCAAACTGTTTTCAGACCCATACTTTGAGAATTGTAATTTCACCAGGCTTCTGTGGGTGCCTACAATTCGGGGGGGACAGGCAAACCGTATTACAAATTATCAAAAATAAAGTTCTAACTGGCAGAGCCGGCCGCCAGCCGCCGCGCCGCGCCCCGGCTAGGGCTGTGTGTGCTGACGTTTCCGGGAATAGGGGATAACGCTATAATTTGTCGGCCTTCCCCCGCCCATCAAATTTATCAATTAAAGCCCCCCCTTTTTTCTTGCATATTCACTCCCTGACTTTGCCGCTCCCAGAGAGTGCCACCCGAGAAAACGGTACCCACATCTCCCCCCTCCCGGCACGGCCCCGAATCCCCGATCACCGATCACATATGATAGTTTAAACTCATAATAGCTGATAGCTAGTTCTCAACAAGCTTGTTCAAAGGTCATTCATATCAGAATATGCAGCCCGTAACACTGAAAGCTGGCGAATAGTACAGGTTACAATGAACCGATGACCAGAGTTCGATACAGAAGTGTAGGCGCAGCTCAACGACAATCTGAAGAAAAGAGGTTGATCCGCAGCTCCCAAAAGGAATTGGGATATTGGCAAAAAAAAAGTTCATAATTTCAGGGTTAATAGAGCTCGTCGAGACGCGTTCAAAAATGGCCAGTTTTTTTTTAATTTTGGTCAACTGGTATGGAGGGGAGGGGAGCCCAAAGTCAAAACATTCAAAATCCCATAACTTTCCCGAAAATGATATTTTGACTTGCACTTTGCGCCAAAAGACTCCTCTTCAAAAGAACTTTTGATCGGAGTATATAAATTCAATTAGGTATGCAAATTTTAAACAAATTTTTTTCAATTTTGTTTTAATTTTTTCGATCACCCTCAAGGGTTTTAATATCTTTTGCAATATGGGGCCATTTCACTCATGTCAGCACTTGACTCATCACATGGGCAAAAAGGTGATGTCGCCAAAACCCCGCTTGTGACCCCTCTATCGATTCAGCTTGGAAAATGGAGTCGATCGCCCTCAAGGGATGGTGCAAACTACGCGCCATTGAAACTATGCCCTGACCGCACTGTAATTTCGGAGGTGCGCAATTTTAGGCGCTTATAACTTTTGAACGAATCATTCGCCCGGATCGCGGTTTGCGTCATTTGAAAGAACATAGTTTTGACTTTTTTTAAATAGTTTTTTATTTTCCCAAATGCGTTGCGCGTATTTTTTAGACTCAAAAAACTAAATTTTCCAAATTCAAAAACCTGAAAAAATTGGTTTAAAATGTGTATATCTTCTATTCATACACATCAATCAAAAGCTCTTTTAAAGAGAAATCTTTTGGTGCAAAGTACAAGTCAAAATATTAATTTGGGTGAATGGTTTGGGACTTTGAATGTTTTGACTTTGGGCTCCCCTCCCCCTCCCCTCCTTACCAGTTGACCAAAATTAAAAAAACTGGACAATTCTGAACGCTTCTCTGCGAGCTGTATTAACTCTGAAATTATGAAATTTTGTTTGCCGATTGCCCATTCCTTGTGGGAGCTGGATCAACTTCTTTAAAAAAATTCTTTCCTTCAAAATATTAAAACAAAAGCCACCGACTTTAATCGATTGATATAATAGCGTTTCTCAATGGAATACCAACTCACGAATTTATTTACATTCATTTATACTAAGTAACATGAGAAATAAGGTTGAGAAATGTCAAAGATTATCGGTCTAGATGCGCCTTCACTTCTGAAACGACCTCATATAAGCTTTCCAAATTCGAGTCTCTGTCAACTTGCTTTAATTATACGTTAAGGTGACTAAGGAGCGATTATCGTGGTTCAACCGAAGTCACGGTGTGAAGAACAAGAGCTCGTTAATTTTTACGGGTTGCAATAAAAAAAATTCGGCATGAAATTCGCGGCTAAAACCCATGCCCAGTCAAAGTGAGCTATTCGATTGTAACAACACTGGTCAACGAATGAGAATGGTGTACTTGTTGTAAGATGCAGGAAAGGCGACATGCAGTTGCATTTAAAATATATTTAGTAATCAGTATGCAAAGTATCCATACAGATATAAGTCTGAAGTGTTAAAAACAAACGGTAAAGTCATGCGGCTTGTCATTATCTCGCATCGTTTTGAATTTTTCTTGTTAATAAATGATTTCTTCGAACCCGTAAACTTAAACTGTAAGTTTTCTTTCCTCCGTATTCATACATAATTTTTTCGTTTCTTTAACCAATGTAAACCGAGTCTTACTTTTATGGATGCGCCTTCATTTTTAAGGGTAGACTAAAACGGTACAGTCGAGTACGAATAGTTAACTAAGCCCATGAAAAAAAAATCGAATTATCGGTTAAGCGATGAACATCATCGTCTATGTATTCGACCTTTTACTTGGGTTTAAATGAAAAAAATGCAACGTTGCCAGATTGCTCGCTTCTTCCATTATAATGTTTGATTGGTCGAATGGGGCTCTTGCAAACTTTTGCTGTGAGCAAATGAATAGTCTACTATGATGTAGAAACCAACGAAAATCACACTGAGAAAGTCTAAAATTTAGTAATAAACTCACATAACTGCTATAACGGCAAGTTTGTAATGGCGGCTCAAAGCAGGTATCATGGGAGATTCCCGTCTATAATGTCACTTTCTCTACGGAAACACAGAGATAAAATGTCTCAATAATTTAGGTAAGAATCTCCCGTGATACTTGCGTCTCTTCGCCATTTAGCTCGATTCTGAGAGTGAATGTTGTGATTTTTTAGTGTACTCATAGTCACTTTTACTGGTTTTTATGCAAGAATCAACTCTTCAATCTCCTTTAGCAAAAGTTTGCAAGAGCCCCATGCAGGAACTCTAGGGAAGAGTATTTGAATCAGATAGCGGTAGCTATGTGTTGGAAAGTAGTTAAGTATTCATTCTAATAACTAATTTCAAATTTACGAACGAAAGTGAGACATGGTTTCCCGATAGAATTGCGGATGCGGATACGAATCACACCCAGCGGCGTCGCGTGCCATCTGGCAACAATGCAACTGCTCCATTTAAACTCATTAAATATATCGAATTTTCCTTGTGCACTGTGCACCCCCTGAATTCGATCTTTTACATGAGTTTAAATGGATAGAATACATTGTTGCCAAATTGCATGCGACGCCACTGATCACACCACAAACAGTTCGTCACGAGTTTGCTATATAGATGTCGATTCCAGGAACATTCCTGAGCAGTGGGAAATCTACGAGGGGATATCCCCCCTCAGCCTCAAATTTGTCATTATTTCAACATGAAATGGCCCAAAATTTCTCCCTACAACGCTTGAAATTTAAAAATTCGTGGGCTTGCCTCCCCCCCCCCTGAAAAAAAATCTGGATCCGCCACTGTTCCTGAGTATGATTTCCGTAACCTCCTCCCCCGCTTCCAGCTTTTTCACCGTTTACAAAGTCAACTCAATGTGCTGACTTATTGTTAGGTAAAACACTCATAAATATGGCTTTGTCACGGGACGATAACAATGTCCCCTACGCTACGGGGACTATTGTTACGCCTTTGTTGATGGTGTCCTGATTAGGTGAAATATTAGCCTAATACGTGATTATATGCATTTTCATGAAAAAGTGACGACGACAAAATAACCCAGGTCGTCGGCCTGGCCGCCATGCAAGGACTCGAGGATGAACTATAAAGCAGTAGGTAAAGAGCCGTCATCGTCACTCGTCATGTCAGCGATCGAATTCTCATTGAGTGTGATAACGATAATAATAATTACTAATGAACATTCATTTGCAGCCACGGGCGCTCTCTCTTCTCCTCGGTCATAAGCATATCATCATAACCTGTCCACCCTCTCTCCCGCTCCCTCCCCTCCCCACCATCCCACCTCCAGCACCCACTCGTCTTACTCGCATTGCGCCCTGTATAGTCCTGAAGGCCGCCACCGCTGGCGCTGCCTTATTCAGTCTCCCCCAAATATTCAGAGCTGCCCTCTTGCGTGTAATAAAATTAATGTCATTTTTCAATCCACCGATAATTTCACCGAACGATAAAAGATTACGCAGTTCAGGTCACAATATATGACCAGGGCTGCCGTTTTGCGTATAATCAATGCTATTTTTTTTATTCACCGATGATTCCACCGGCTGAGAAAAGATTACACAGTTCAGTTCAGTGTATATGACTGTAATGCACGATATTCCTCTGATCTGTAATCTTTCCTTAATCGGTGGAAACTCCGTTGATTAATTAAAATATCCGCAAGTTTTTTATAAAGTCATCGACGACTCCACCGGTTGAGAAAAGATTACAGATGCGAGTATTTTAGTTTATTACAGTCATGCACTGAACTGAACTGTGTAATCTTTTCTCATCTGGTGGAATCATCGGTTAATTGAAAAATAGCATTGATTATACCTACGCAGCAGCCCTGTATACATATGACTGTAATGCACGAAAATACTCGTATGTGTAATCTTTTCTCAACCGATGGAGCCGTCGCGTCGACGACTTTAAAAAACTTGCTGATTGAGAAAAGATTATAGATCAGCGTATTCTCGTGCAGTCCGGTTATTAACGAGCCGTAGGGATAGAGAGGAATTAATTAAGGGACGTGATACTGTAACATTAAGGAGCCAGCCATTATTGAAATCTCTTATGGACATTTTACACTGGCTTGGTTTGTTTGCCTCATATTTTTTAACCTTAAAAAGAAAGTTGTGACAAATTCACTTGAAATTGGTTTAAAACGAAAGTCCAAGTGTTTTAAAGGGGATATATGTGGACACAGAACTGGATATAATTGTATCTTTTTGAAGGATTTGCACAATAAGGAATCTAACACATTACAGAAAGAAGCCAAATTTTCTCACCAGGATAGTTTTGTTTTTATTGTTATTCTCTGTACAGATATCACCCTTGCTGTCACACTTTGCGACAGGGCTGCCGTTTTGCGTATAATCAATGCTATTTTTCAATTCACCGATGATTCTACCGGTTGAGAAAAGATTACACAGTTCAACTCAGTGCATGACTATAATAAACTAAAATACTCGCATCTGTAATCTTTTCTCAACCGGTGGAGTCGTCGATGACTTTAAAAAACTTGCGGATATTTTAATTAATCAACGGAGTCTCCACCGATTAAGGAAAGATTACAGATCAGAGTATTTTCGTGCATTACAGTCATACACTGAACTGAACTGTGTAATCTTTTCTCAACCGGTGGAATCATCGGTGAATAGAAAAATAGCATTGATTATACGCAAAACGGCAGCCCTGCTTTGCGATCATGTATCGGCCTCTCTATTGATATACCTCGTTATACACTGAGCAGCACTTTGTAATATTTTCTCGACCGGTGGAATCGTCGGTGAATTGAAAAATGTCATTAATTATACACTGGGGGAAAAAAAAAAAAAAAAAAAAAAAAAAAAATTGTATGAATTAACAATTTAATTGTCCTGAACGGAGCCCTCAATTAGTTTTGTTAATTCAACAAAACTAATTGAGGGCTCCATTCTGGATAATTAAATTGTTAATTCAAACAATTTTTTTTTCAGTGTACGCAAAACGGCAGCATTGCAAATATTAGTTCTCCAAAACCACCAATCAAATTATTACCATCAGCTTTCCATCCTAATTTCTCCCCTCCCACAGTTTTTTCTTCTTTTTTTTCTTTTTTTTTCGGAGACAGAGTTTCCTCAGATGGCGTCACCTGTCATCGTAATGCCGAATTGGTCGTGCCAGAGATCGGCTGCTCTGCCGCGTCGTGCCTCCCCGTAAAACTACTTTGAATCGTCATAACTTTTGTTTTCGTTTTTTCGAACTTATTTGAAACGGGCGCGGTGAAAATTCCTACGGCGTGCGTCTCGGATCTGTTTATTTTTCATCCGTTTCTTTTCGTCTGTTAAGTTTTCGCGCGCTATTTTCTCATTTCCTGTTTTCCGTGGATTTTCACGGATTTGGGCAAAGAAAAAAAAGAACCGTGATGATAGGTTTCGTAGTTTCGAATTATGGTTATAGATGAATTCTAGTGGTGCGGGGTAAATTTGGTGATTGTTTTAGTCGTGATATTATATATGATAGGGTTTAAAAAAGGACCAAACCAAAGGTTTTTTTTTTTTTTTTTTTTTTTTTTTTTTTTTTTTGTGCGCAGCGGAATGTTACGCATAAAGTCTTGATAATTTAGCCATAGAGACTGCAGGAATTCCTTTTAAAGTTCTTGGTAAGTAAGTTTTATCTATCTTTTTTTTCCTCTCCTTAATCACTCGAATTCGGACACTTCATGATCAAATCAAAAAGCGGATCCATCAGGAATAGACGGTTTTAGTGCAAAGTCAACGGTTAGGCAACAATCACAACAATGCACGCATCGTTTGCAATCGGTTGAGACAAAATTCGCGTAGCGCTCCAAACTACCTCACTCTTTCTCCCATTACTATCACGTATATAACTATATCTCTTTCTATAGAGTCGGAATAAACACTGTACAGGGCCTAGTGTCACAACATTTCATTTCAAAATCGCATTAAAATGACTCGAGAAATTCATTTAACTGCTAACATTTTACTCAAAAAATGTCTCTGTATTCGCTTTTAGCTATGAGAGTGATATAACAGTACATATGAGTTAGGTGAGAGTGAGAGCATCTCTCTCACTCTTTTTTGAGCGTTACAAACCATCTTTTGGAACGCTTTTAGAACTTTTTCGTCGGGTGACGTCATCACTAAAACCGTCTATGTCATTCTTTTTTTCGCACTGGTGGATCCTCTCTCTCTCTCTCTCTCTCTCTCTCTCTCTCTCTCTCTCTCTCTCTCTCTCTCTCTCTCTCCCTCTCTCTCTCTCTCTCTCTCTCTCTCTCTCTCTCTCTCTCTCTCTCTCTCTCTCTCTCTCTCTCTCTCTCTCTCTCTCTCTCTCTCTCTCTCTCTCTCTCTCTCTCTCTCTCTCTCTCTCTCTCTCTCTCTCTCTCTCTCTCTCTCTCTCTCTCTCTCTCTCTCTCTCTCTCTCTCTCTCTCTCTCTCTCTCTCTATCTCTCTCTCTCTCTCCATGAGACCCCACGTTAATTTAAAATTAACCTAACCTATCCATACACATAATTCATATGGATCCACACATATCCATACTCTGTATAGGTTGTGGACCTGTAGGGACCATTTTTACCAGGGGTGTTCTTTCAATCCATGGGCGGATACAGGGAATTGTCTTTCTCTCTCTCTTCCCATTTGAAAACGTGCGTTAGAAAAGGACAGAAGAGGGGGCCAAAGTCACGTGATGGCCCCCTCTGCTGTCCTTTTTTAACACATAAGTTCAAATGGAGGGAGAGAGAGAAAGATAATTCCCTGTATCCGCCCATGTTTGAATCATGGTTGATCTTCAAAAACTGATCAAACGACTGATAACCACCATAAGCTTACGTACTATCGACGAATTAAAGATTGTCGCGAGATTATCACTTATTTTCAGTTATGGGTGTGAGTGTGGGACTGATCTGCAACGGTTTTGCAACCTTACCCGCACTGGCCTCCCTCTCGCCTGCAAAGTGTGAAGAGTATGAAGAGTGGCCGAACAGGAACCTCGAAGGCGAAACTTAATATCTCGTGAAAATCTCGCGACAATCTTTAATTTGTCGATAGTACACTAAGACAAGAATAACCCTCCAAATCTCCGACGGAGCACCATGGTATATTTATGGACGGTATTGTATGGAAAAAGGAATTAATTATCAACTGGTGTGATGTGTGATGTTAATTAAAAAAGATTTTTTTATTCTATTTATTTATACATTTATTTATTCTTTTATTTTTTGTTCATTTTTTCAGTTTTTACGGAGGAGATAGATAGCTGATGGAGATGGCAGATTCGGCAGATCAGAGTGCTATGATTTCAGTGAAAAACGCCGTGAAGAGCTATGGGGATTTCCCAGTGCTTGTAGGACTCAATTTGTCAGTACAGCCAGGAACAATGTAAGTACATCAGTTAAAACCAGGCTGCCGTTTTGCATATAATCAATGCTATTTTTTCTATTCACCGATGATTCCACCGGTTGAGAAAAGATTACACAGTTCAGTTCAGTGTATGACTGTAATGCACGAAAATACTCTGATCTTTAATCTTTCCTTAATCGGTGGAAACTCCGTTGATTAATTAAAATATCCGCAAGTTTTATAAAGTTATCGACGACTCCACCGGAGAAAAGATTACAGACGCGAGTATTTTAGTTTATTACAGTCGTGCACTGAAATGAACTGTGTAATCTTTTCTCAACCGGTGGAATTATCGGTGAATTGAAAAATAGCATTGATTATAGGCAAAACGGCAGCCCTGGTTAAAACAATAAAGACTATGTCTAAGAAAAAGACACGGATTCAATAAGCCTTCAGATATGTGCTACAGTGTTTTTCCACGGGCATGATAAAATGTATCAAGCGCCCCTTCAAAAAAATACACGCAACAGGCTGTCCACGAATAAAACCATGCTACTTTGCTCTTTTGCTGTGATTGGTTACCATAAGCGTAATTGAAGCGGTTCATTTTGAATTTAGAAGTCAATTCAAGTCAAGTTTTGAAATCAGAAGACCGATTATTTGGATCGTTGGTCCCTCTCCAAAATAGCGTTTGATTTCGGGTGTCTTTGATTTACGCGAAATAAAGGACCTAATAAGGGCCAATCCAAGGTTTTGTGCCCCCACTCTTCGAACAAACTATTTTCAACGCCTCATCCAATTTCAATGGCGGCCCGTGCAACAAAAATATTTTTACTTTCTCACTCTAATGAAATTAGAAAAATTGAGAAAGTATTGGAATGGCGCAGAGATTTTTGATGCATTTTGTTTCGATACTTGGCCCGCTGCGACTAAGTCAATCATGATAATTATAAAATAATTGGCTCTTATCATGCCTAATACTATCCTAAAGAACATCCACCCATGATATTTCAATATTTCTTAACCATATGTGGTAGGGAAGAGTAAATGCACAAAATTTCTGTGGCGTCTGTCTGTCTGTCTGTCGTCTGTCTGTCTGTCTGTCTGTCTGTCTGTCTGTCTGTCTGTCTGTGGTCATGAACGTGAAACCCAGCATAACTTTTGAACTACTGATCCATATGCATCCAAATTTTGCAGAGATGTTGCTTTTAACATTCCCCAGAGGGACTTTTTTTTTTTTTTTTTTTTTTTTAAATTTTAATTTTTGAGTTAGTTATGGATGAAAAATGGTTTCCATTAAAATCAATGGGAAAATGGGTCAAAATAGAGAAAAATTTAAATTTTCTAAAGGGGGGTCTGGGGGTCTCCCCCAGAATACTTAAGGGGGGTCTGGGGGTCTCCCCCAGAATACTAAAGGGGGGTCTGGGCTCTGGGGGTCCCCCCAGAATTTTTAAGGGGATCTGGGGGCCCCCCGGATAAAAATGGAGGGAGAAAGTGTTCGAAGGGTGTTTCCTACAGCTTATTTGTTTAGTTTCCAAGCCCGCAGATATGTGTGTACTATGTGTTCCAAAGTTCAGTCCTTATCAATCGGAATAATTCCGCTTTCCACAGCGGATTTGAAATATTCGTTCTCGAGTAGTCCCATTCCACTCGGCTCATTTCCGGTTATTACATCATAAAATTGGATTTGGAAGGTGGAAATTGGAATAAGGAATGTGCTCTTCGGCTCATTCCAAGTCGGCTATTTGCTATCCAAGTTCCGCGAATTGTCCTCGAATTGCCGTTATTCCACTTCCAATCCCCCATCTTGGATGTGACTGGAATGATTGGATTTGAAAGAGAAAAGTGGAATCTAATTGAAAAGGACGCTTCATGTGGTTTCAATCCATCATATTGATGAGAAACGAACGTTAAATGGACAATAGAAATTCGAAATGGATACTTATGATCCATTCCGGATTTTTCTAACGAAAAATCCTACGTACTACATTCCATCATTTAGCTTAGCACTAATCCGACTTGAAATATATGATTCAGCGTTAAATTTTAATTAAGTTTATACAATTTTATTTAATATGAATACATTCCAAGGACCACGTATTTACATAGCATATTGAAATGCACATTGCACGCAGCCTATGCTTTGATGAGCCTGCTTTATCTAAACGATTAAAAACTTACCTTCCGTTCGCGGTTATGTATTTTTCCCGGTTTTCTGGGGGGGGGGGGGTGGTTATTTGTGGAAATAAATAATGTCAATTTTGCGTACAAATATACAAGCAGGGATAACGCATGTACTAGCGGAGACAAAGATAGCTGGCCAGGGTATGCAATACGTAACACAGAATATATAACATTCGACTCATGTATTTTGGTGTGTTGCGTGTTGCATACCCTGGCCAGGTATCTTTGTTCCCACTAGTGCAGTCGGGGACAAAAAGAGTGTCAGACTGTCAGACGACTCCTTGCATTAGGTAGGCCACCTGCAATGCTTAAATTCATCAGTGGTGGCTCGTGCGATTTCGCAACAAGGTTCTACCTCCATTTGATTCTATGTAAAACAATCGATTCGATAGTGAAGCGCTGCTTCATCAACAATCGATTGTTGCACATGGATTCAAATGGACGGCAAACAATGTTGCCAGATGGCACGAGCCGCCACTGAAATTCATTGATACAAGTATTGCGGGTGGCCTACTTCAAGGAGACATCTGACATTCTTGTTGTCCCCGACTGTACACTGTACAGTGTAACTATAGGGGTACATAAAGGTACTTATTGATAGATGGCATCCCAAAGTAATTTTGGCTATTCGTTTTTGAATGTGGTAAATTTCCCGCCTAAAGTGTAAACACGCATATTTCTAGTGCCTCGTCGCTTTAGTTTGAATATTAGACTTGCCCGCGTGCACTCCTTCCCATCGGCAACTTGTGCACTTTGGCAACGATGTTTTCCCTCCATTTGATTTAATGCAAAACAATCGATTCAACAATGAAGCAGCGCTTCACCTGCAATCGATTGTTTTGTATAGATTCAAATAGAGGGAAAACACTGTCGCCGAATTGCGCGAGCCGCTACTGCAGCCCCTCCCCTCGGCACGCGATGGAACTGCTGGTGCAAGGTCGAGAAAATCGAGATTCGGATCTGCTTGCTACTTCCTATACACGCACCCTGCACCGCTATGTCTGAACGGGCTATTTCAGACTGGCTCTGACAATGAGTGGGACCCTCATTTTTCATTGATTTATTCCTGGAGGAAAAATGATTGTCGCGTGATCTGGGTGATGAATGAATAATTTACACACGTGTCATTTTTATAGGCTTCGGTTCCATGCGTGCGAGGTCCAAATCACATCACAATGGTCTTGCTAACTTATGCTGAAAGTGATTGAATAGTTAATACTTGAGTGAAATCCAGCGAAAATTACGACGAGCACTTTAAAAAGACTCACAAAATGACTTCAAAGTTGACACTTTATGGGCCAAGCCCGAGTACAATCGCTTTTCTCCTCTGGTCTGTTTCATATTCGTTCAGTCTTCATTCCGGAAAAACACGATTTTATCGATGAAAATACGTACAAGATCAGGTACCGTTGGGCGCCTTCAATTCGTCGTATAGGCAATTCCAACTCTCCCGAGTACGAACGGTTAACTACCTTCCCTTTTTATTTCACATAGTTCCAGCAGTATCATGATTCTAAATAAACGCGATTCTGGGCGTAGGGATTACAAAACAAGATCTCTCCTGGCTGGCGCCTTCAATTTGACGTATAGGCAAGTCCAACTCCTCTGAGTACGAACAGTTAACTACCTTCCCAGCCTTCCCTTTATAAACGGAAAGTGGCGTTCTTATGAACCAACCTGGTCCTTAGAGGGTCGAAGGCGCGTTATGGCGGAGCTACGAAGAGTCGCAGGTACTATGGCTTTCAAAAGAAAGTATCCTGATAGAAATTTTCATTATTTCATTTCTAGACCAATTTGAGAAACTTTACGGGTTTCAGGTATTGCAGTCTCACAGTATTGCCACTTTGTGACATTATGCCTCATAAAATTTAAAACGATGGAAAATAAAATAAAACTCCACCAAAAACAATTTTGATGAGAGGACTTTCTTTTGAAAGTTATAGTACCATAAAAAACTAGAAGATTCCTGTCTAATTTGAGGCTTTCCTCTGTGTATTTCTAGATTAGACAAATTAGGCGAATTTTCGCGACGAATATATCCAACGAAATTATACAAAATCATTGCCAACCTACGCATGACAACAGTGGATGACACGAAACTGGATCGTGTTTTTCGAACTTTGTCGGCGTTTTCAGTCATCGATGGCATCAATTCGATTTTGAATTCAAGTCCGGAGGTGAATTCGAAATCGAATTGACGCCATCGATGCCCCGAAAACACATCTAAAAACGCAATCGAGTTTCCTCAAATATGTAGTTAGGTTGGTATTGTTTGTGATATTCGATCGCGAAAATTCGCCTATTAGATAGAACGAATCTTTCATGATACCTGCATAGCTCCACCATGTTTGCTCTTAAATGGCGAGCTAGATGCAAGTGACATGGGGGACTTCTATCTAATTTTTCACTCTCTCTCTCTCTCTCTCTCTCTCTCTCTCTCTCTCTCTCTCTCTCTCTCTCTCTCTCTCTCTCTCTTTCTCTCTCTCTCTCTCTCTCTCTCTCTCTCTCTCTCTCTCTCTCTCTCTCTCTCTCTCTCTCTCTCTCTCTCTCTCTCTCTCTCTCTCTCTCTCTCTCTCTCTCTCTCTCTCTCTCTCTCTCTCTCTCTCTCTCTCTCTCTCTCTCTCTCTCTCTCTCTCTCTCTCTCTCTCTCTCTCTCTCTCTCTCTCTCTCTCTCTCTCTCTCTCTCTCTCTCTCTCTCTCTCTCTCTCTAGAAACACACAGAGGAAAGCCTCAAATTATCCCTTTCAGACCCGAAAATCATTTTTTTTTCAGGAACGGATTTTTGACTAACATTGTTGATCTCAGCACTGTTTCCTCATCTAAATTGATGTGCATATTGTATTTTTTTTGTTTTCCATAAGACTACATGTTATTCGAATGTCCATTGGAATGGAATCCAGGTTTGAAAGGGTTAAATAAGAATATCCAATCGCATGGGAGCCTGCTCAGCTCCACCAGTATGCTTTTAACGAGTAATTTTGTGAGTCTATGAGTGGATTGCGTGATTTTTTAAATGCTCAACGTAATATTTGCTTGATTTTACATTCGAATCAGCCATTCAAGCGCTTAAAGCGAAAAAAGCAAGAATCCCATTCGCATCTCATGGTTGCCAAATTTATCTGCGAAAGACTTTTTTATTCCTCGAATTTCCAAAAATCGGGGCCTAAATTGTTGAAAATTAAAGCTTTCATGGAGTAGATTGAGTAGATGTCGGAATCATTTAGGGGTCACCATTGTTATATTATTTATGTCGGTAATCTCGCATAAAAGCCAATAAGCCATCAGTTGCAAAAGCTTGCAACAACCCAATGTACTATGACTTACAAAAGAAAGTACCAAGGTCAAAATTCTTACAGTTAAATTCTTCTGCTAGGTATATATTCAACGAAATTTTCAATTTTTCATGACGTCATTTGAAAGCGGCGTTCTAATTAGTCCACAAACACTCAAAATCTGCAACATTTGTCTAAAGATTGATAAGATTTAAAAGAGTAAAAAAGTTGACCTGAGTACTTTCATTTAAAAGTCATAGTAATTATCATGCACTTTTTATGTAGGTAAAAACTAAAGAACCTATTGCACCATGTGTTACAGCTATGGGCTTCTAGGGCCAAGTGGTTGCGGCAAAACTACATTAGTGAACGCCATTGTTGGGTGCAGTGAGCTGGACTCAGGCACCATCATCAGCAGTTTGAGCGGGCCAAAGGATTTGGGCTTCATGCCACAAGTAAGTCACTTATCAAAATCATGGTTATCATCTGGTGCGTTCGTCATACTGGAAAATATCAAATATTACGTATACAATGACAAAAATGTTATTTGACCCCAATCTGCCAAACATGGGTCGTTCAAACCCGAGGCCTCCTAAAAACTTGTGATATTTTCTTTTTCTATTGACCGTAAAAACTTGTGCTTCACAAATAGCTCTATAGTATACCTTGAGAAACCCAATTTTTGCGTTATTTAAAAGTGAGAGAGAAAAAAAAATCAAGTCACGGAAATTTTTTCAATAACGGGTCTTTTAGAAACGTTTCCTGTTTGAATCCCTAGAAAATCGATACTTTTACATAGAATCAAACGGCAAAAAAACATGGTTGCCACATTGCAGGAGCCGCCACTGAAACCAACACTTACTTGTTATACTTGTGATGAACTGAAAAGCTTATTGTGATGATTGTCCGCGAAACAGTGGCGCACCGAGAACTTTAGTTTGGTGGGGGTTTCACCGCAAATTTTTCATTTTCTGAGGCCTTAGGGGGGGGGGGGGTTGAAAGCAATTGAGGAGGTAGCTGGAAAAACGGCCTAAGTAGCAAAATCGCGTTCTGAGAAAACGGCTGTTAAAGTTTTTATTTTAGTGCCAATCTAACATAGATGAAGAATCAGGCTTGGGTTGGATCAAAAAAGTTGATCCATACCATCAGGTTGAAGTTGGTGCAACTGAAATATGCTTTGGCTGTACAGGAAAGAAGAAATTGGATAAATACGAAAGGTCTACTAAGGTCGTTTTTCCATAGAACGACCTGTTGCACAGAGACAAGTCCTCACTAAACGCTGAGTATTAACTCCGTTTTTCCAGAGAACGACTTTCTGTATGGAACATATGTACTACATGATCGATGTAAAAAAAAACCAAAAATCTGCAAAAAAAGAGGCGAATTTATTAGAAAATAAAGAATATAAAATTATTCGTCCTCGTATTCACTCTCGCTTTCACTGTTGCCCGAGTCCTCTTCACCATCTTCAATTTTCCCCATTATGGTCATTATAGTCGCCAGCAGAAGTGGCAACCTCTTCTCATATAAACTCCCATATCTCACTCAATTTTTGACGTACGGTCATGAAATTTTGTGGAGATATTATTGAGCCTATGTTCTCTCAGAAAAAATGTTCTCCGGAAAAACGGCCTTAGCCGGCTAAGGCCGTTTTTCCAACTAGCTCCTCAATTTTGGCCTAAGATGACCTTTTTTAGAGCAAAATCTTGATACTTAGGGGGGGGGGGGGAGGTTGACCCTAAAACCACCCCCTTCGGTGCGCCACTGCCGCGGAAAGGTGCCGAAATGCAACTCATATGACTATACCGATTTTTATTTACCTGTATGCTTTTAGGAGATATCCCTGCACCAAGCATTGAGCATCGCTGAGATAATGACATTCTACGGGTATTTGTACAGTATGACGAGAGATGAAATTGACAGGAGGTCAAGACATTTGCTCGAGATCATTGACTTGCCACCCCTAGATAGTATTGTTTCAAATTTAAGGTAACGCTAATGCACTCTAATCACTTTATACACACAAAAAAAACAGTGGCGTCGCGTGCAATTTGGCAACAATGTATTCTATCCATTTAAACTCACGTAAAAGATCGAATTCAGGGGGTGCACAGTGCACAAGGAAAATTCGATATATTTAATGAGTTTAAATGGAGCAGTTGCATTGTTGCCAGATGGCACGCGACGCCACTGAAAAAACATAATGAGAAGGATGCGATTCAGAGGCAGTTTTTTAGCTCGTGTGTAACTTGCCAAGCAATTGAGTACATCCTCCTGACAGCTTTTCATCCTATCGTCAAAAAGGTGTAATTCATTTTGACGTTTCAAAATCTCCTTTCACCGTTCCAGTTTTAGAATAAAAGCTTTTGAGTGAATAATCCTTGGTTTTTTTTTCTCTCCTAATATGGGGATTTGCACGGAAAATCTTGTATAAATTTCCTTGGAGATTCTTCGTTGCGTTGGTTCACCATTAGGGTAAGAAACTGTGATTGTTGATTGCACATTTTGATACTTTAGTTTGACTTACGCCTTATAGTTGGAAGAAATATTTTTTAGATTTTATGGTTTTGATTCCTTTCATATAGCCATGAAAAAAATCATATATTTAGCCGGTTTCTATATTCATAGCCTGAAAGTTTGATAAGCTTAAAAAGCCTAATAAATGCACTCAATTTCTGGTAACAACTAGCTAGAATAGCAAGGTCTACTGCAAACTTTTGCTACGACGATCAAGAGTGTTTAATGTAATGTAAAATCGCCTGAAAAGTCCATTGGTGGCATCAGAAAGTCATAAAATGCAATAATAAACTCTCAAGAGGCGTTTAATGAAATCCAATATGGCGGATAAATATCGAGCAATCTGTATGCATGCACCGTGAGCGTCCAAGGATGGGGCCAACTTTGACAACCTCACTGGAGGTAGAGGTTATGTGTTTGTTTACGTTGTGATCGATATTGTGAGGCTGGCTATCCTTGGATGTTCGTGGTGCATGCATACAAATTGCTCGATATATATCCGCCATCTTGGATTTCATTAACCGCCTCTTTTGAGTTTATTGTTGCATTTTATGACTTTCTAATGCAACCAATGGACTTTTCAGGCGATTTTACATTACATTAAAGACTCCTAAATCTTAATCGTTCTTGCAAAAGTTTGCAACAGACCCATTGTTGCTCATAAAACGTAAAAAAAACGATTTAAAGGTCAGTACATCAGTCATCAGTGCCTTGCATTTTATAAAGTCCCAAAATTTAATTGATAAAAAAAACAAAAAAAAAAAAAAATTAAAGTTTTACAATAAACAAACAAAAACTGGCTTGGAGTCGTTTGAGACCCCCCTCCCTCTCTACCCTTTGGGCAATCGAGGGTCAACCCTAACCTGGAAATTTTGGTAGTCGATTACGCAGATCATAATGCATTATGCAGCTGATCATTCCCTGGTAAAAATCGTCAGCTAAAAATCAGCAAGAAAAATCAGCATGATTTCTTGCTGATTTTAGTGTGAGAAATGAGACCTGATTTCTTGCATATTTCTTGCTGATTTCTTGATGATTTAAAATCAACACCGCAGAGTACGAATATTTATCTACACGGAAAAAAAACCGCCGGCGAATTCTCCCTAATATCGGTGAAATTAACCACTAATAGTGGCTCATATTGATCACCACTAAATAGCGGTGAATTTTACCAAGCCTTATTGTTAGATTTGCTAGGCCGTTGTTACCGAGCCCATCGGTTAAGCTTTACTATAATAATTTAAAGGAAATTTGCGCTCGTCTGAAAGGATTATTTGGGTGTTTTTCACTCATTTTATCCAACTTTCGCCACTCAGAGATGGTTGTTAGACACTGGAATACATGGAGAAACATAGACGAGATGCATGAAACGAAATTATGATGACGAAAATTTACCTTACTATCCGGGATTCGAACCCGAGTCCTCGCGGGTGCAAGTCGAGCACCTTACCGATGAGCCACGTCTGCTACCAAGTGTAGGATGCAAAAATAGCGTATTATAAAGTTACAGCTAATCAACTTAAGGCTCAATTCGGTTTCAGGGAAAAGTCTAAGGTAGTTAAAAAGTAAGTAGCGCATACCGGCTCGAATAGACAAGTGAAATGTAATTAAAAAGATAAATTTTTAAAAGTAGAGGTAAATAAAGAATAATAAATAGATAATAATTAGATAAATAAAAAAATAAAAATAAATTAAATAAAATATAAAAAATCAAATAAAAAATAAAAAAATTAAAAAAGAAAATAAATAAAAAATAAAGAAAATAAATAAAAGATAAAGAAAATAAATAAAAGATAAAGAAAATAAATAAAAACTAAAGAAAATAAATAAAAGATAAAGAAAATAAATAAAAGATAAAGAAAATAAATAAAAACTAAAGAAAATAAATGAAATATTCATCCCATCCTGATGTATTTGCATACACGGTGATTAATTGCAAATCTAAGGGAGAAAAGAGGTTAGGTGATTTTTAGTAGATTTTGTACCAACAGAGCTCTCAGCAAAAACTCAAGCTGAGTTCTTGCTGACTGGATTATATCAGCAAAAAGTTGCCTGCTGAGTTTAAGGTGATTTATTGCTGAGAAAATGCTCAGCATGGACTCATGCTGAGTGCTTGCTGAGTGCTTGCTGAGAGGTTCAATCAGCAAGAGATCATGCTGATTTCAAGCTGATTTCATGTTGAGTGTTGCTGATTTTAGCTGACGATTTTTACCAGGGTTATGTGCGCGGTGCATGCATACCTAGTAGCGTTTTCTGCATCTAAGTTTTTCGGTCGAGAGATTGACGGTGATAGCCGCGGAATAACGCACAACAAGGTTTGTGTGGGGGGGGAGTGGGGAGGGGGGAGGTTCTTCCAAACTGAATGAGAGTTCCTCAAGGACGAGGAAAAAATGTAGGAATTGTGCAATCGTGGATTACGCGAAACGAGAATTTATCATGAAAGTTATTCTCAGCGATTACACGAAACCGTGAATCTTAAATTCGCTCTTAACGCATCAAGATTCAAGATGCCATCATTAGAACAGCGAGGCTGCGGCATGCATTCTTTCTCTCTCTCTCTCCACCCGATTCATGTGGAAACTTCGTGTAACAGGTTACATATATTTCAGATTTTCAGAGATGTAAGTATCCCTCTAAAAAAAAAAATCTTCCAAAAGGATGATTATAAAGTCAAGAGGTTGTGTAAATATTTTTCTTTGAATTTGTTCGAGTTGAAAGGACATTGGAAAGTATTTTGATCAATCCTACGGCATTCTGAGTGATTACTCAACTAGGAATGCCGAAATCTTTCAAAAATTCAAATAGTGAACAGATTCAAATTTCGTTGATTTATACCCGTAAAACGGCTCTACGCGGGATTTACACGGGTTTAAAATGGACATTGCTTAGAAGGTGACCCTGGAAGTTAAAACGATCAATGCGGTGTTTGATTTTATTTTCAGTGGAGGACAACAGAGGAGAGTCTCTTTAGCTGTGGCACTTTTACATGATCCAAAACTTTTAATCCTGGATGAGCCAACGGTTGGGTTGGATCCCGTATTAAGTAAAAGGTGAGTCTATTTTTATCCTTTTTTATTACTTATTGAAAAAAAAGAGAGAAAAAAAATGTTTTGGTAAAGTTAAAATAAAGGCTATAAAAACTGCGAATACACTTTGCATTCCAAAAATTGCATTTTATAAAATGTTCTTTAGAAAAAAAAGATTGGTGATTTACTTGTAACTTTATTGGTAAATTAGCAGTACATTACAGGCTGCATGATAACAGTTTTGCATTTTAAGACCTTCATTCAACCATCGTTGCTGAAACATATGATAAAATGAATGAATGCAGGTTTACGATCCTTAGTAACAAATGACACGTCTCTTTTAATAATAGCATTTGATCATTAATGGAAAGGAAAGGAAAGGGAAGGGGAGGGGAGGGAAGGGAAGGGAAGGGAAGGGAAGGGAAGGGAAGGGAAGGGAAGGGAAGGGAAGGGAAGGGAAGGGAAGGGGAAGGGAAGGGAAGGGAAGGGAAGGGAAGGGAAGGGAAGGGAAGGGAAGGGAAGGGAAGGGAAGGGAAGGGAAGGGAAGGGAAGGGAAGGGAAGGGAAGGGAAGGGAAGGGAAGGGAAGGGAAGGGAAGGGAAGGGAAGGGAAGGGAAGGGAAGGGAAGGGAAGGGAAGGGAAGGGAAGGGAAGGGAAGGGAAGGGAAGGGAAGGGAAGGGAAGGGAAGGGAAGGGAAGGGAAGGGAAGGGAAGGGAAGGGAAGGGAAGGGAAGGGAAGGGAAGGGAAGGGAAGGGAAGGGAAGGGAAGGGAAGGGAAGGGAAGAAACAGCATTGGCGGCTCGTGCTTTATAGAAATTATGTGTTCTGCCATTTCAACCTAGGCAAAATAATCGATTTCTCTGGGATGCATCAGAGAATCCCCTGAATATCGATTATTTCACGTAGGTTTAAATGGAGAGAATCCGTTGTTACCACATTGCATGAAACGCCACAGATAAGAAGTTACTGATTTTGGTTTCCCTCAAATTAAGCAATAAGAAAATCCGTTTTTCATGTTTTCCGTTTTGACAGAATCGTTTGAAGTAAAAGACCCTCTGTGACCCGGCCGGCCACTTCCAGTGCGATGTGAATAAAAATTATTTTAATTTTGGTCGCGATGAATTTTAAAATTCATGGATTCGTTTCAAAACAAGGAAAATTTTTAATAATAATCTTTTATCATTCACAATCGTTTTTGAATAAAGTGTACAACAACGTGTCGAGCGTAAAGCGGATCTCTTCGACTTTGTCTCACCAGTTTTGCTCGTAAGAGCGCCGTAATTTACATTCTTTTTGCGCGTGTAAATAAATCTTCCAGAATATAAATAATTACATTTATTCTTGGCCATTTCCTGGAGGGGAAAAAAGCGTTTTTGCATGTGACAGTATTTAAATGGATAGACCGTGGAGGATACATTTAAAGGCTCTAGAGTCCCTGTGTATATATTTACAAGAGCCTAGCTATATGAAGAATGAAGAAGAATATAAGGAGCAGTGGCGTAGCGTGCAATGTGGCAACGTAGTACTGTGTCCATTGAAAACCTTATAAAAGGTCGAATGCGAAGGTGTTCACCGAACATCCAGCAGTTCGATCTTTTTCATGGGTTTAAATGGACGAACTACAACGATGCCAAATTGCACGCTACGCCACTGATACGGAGTCCATGAAGGCGAAAGAAGGCGTCCGCTCTGATTGGTTGGGTTCACCTACGAGGCGTACTGTGACTTTCAAAAGAAAGTCCTCTTATCGAAATTGTTCTTGGTAAATTTTTCTTTTATTTTCCAAGGTTTAAAATTATTTTAAGGCATAATGTCACAAGTGGCGATAGTGTGAGACTCTGAAATACCTGAAAACCGTGAAACTTTGCATTGTGATCGAGAAATGAAGTATTGAAAATTTCTACCAGGATTCTTTCTTTTGAAAGCCATAGTGCATACCTATACACGATTAAGGCAAGGAGTTAAACGTTAATTATTTCTCTGGAAAAATCAAATGCTGCAAAAATTCAAGGGTGGAAGTTGAACAAGGCCCAATAGATGTTTAAAGACCCGATTATTAAAGTCTAAAAAGTCCTTAAATTTTAATTGCGAACTATGTCTTCTCAAAGGAGTAAAAATGTTCAATGAACTATATTCCAATTTTTCAGGTGGATTTTTGATTTCCATGTGAATTTCATCTATTTTCGTGTAAATTTACATGAAAATCACAATGATTTCCATGTCTATATGGAAAATTGGAACAGAGCACGCGGGTCATTTTTACTGGGGCAGTCATCTTGTGGAGAAACAGCAGCGAGAACGCGCCTCCTGGAGCCAAGTGCGGATCCAGCAATTTGACAACCATGTAATCATCCCATTTGAACTTATGAGAAACAATCGATTCTTGTGCGGGCCATGGCCCCGTTACGAATCGATTGTTTCTCATGCATTCAAATGGGGACTATGCACAGTTGCCAGATTGCTGGATCCGCCTTTGCCTTGAGCTCCGTGACAGCCTAAAATCCAGCAACCAATCCATATCGATACCCCGTAAGGCGAGACCGCGAGACTCTTTTATACAGGGTGTTGAAAAACTGTTCCCGAATATTTCAGAGGCGGATTCTACAGGTCAAAATAAGACTTTTCTTCCCCGTAAACATGTGTCCGAAAATGCCCCCCTTTTGAGCTACAGCCCCCCAAAGTTTTAAACAATTTATGGTTTTTCTGGAATAGCGACCGCTATTATGAACCAAATGTCCTAAAAATTGATGTCCCCCAATAATTTTACTTGTAGAATCCATTAATGACCTCGACCATAGCGGCCGGCCCGAAGAAGCAGCAGAGGCGGGTTGCATACTCACTGCCGCTTAATTTCATGGTAAAAGCGCTGACTTTTCCACACTGTGCAGCGATTTTCTCGCTTAAAACGCGTCGTATCGAAAGAAACAAAGAGGACCAAAAATCTTTCTGAGGGTTTTTTGCATCTGATTCCGGAAATTATTATTCAAATTTTAATCCGTAACATAAATTTCGTGCCATTAAAGGTACAAGATTGCGTGAAAAGTACAGTCAGACTCAATTTCTGAATTTCTCGAGGTCATTAATGGATTCTACACGTAAATTAACCTACGGACATCAATTTTTAAAACATTTGGTTCATAGTGGTCGCTATTCCAGAAAAGCCGTCAATTTTTTAAAATTTTGGGGGCGTTTTCGGACACATGTTCATTGGGAAAAAAGTCTTATTTTGACCTGTAGAATCCGCCCTTAAAATATTCGGGAACAGTTTTTCAACACCCTGCATACAGGGACTTTATGAAAATACATCTATGATAAAATACTGAATCACGAAGAATTTTATTTTCTCTTAATTACCTAGGCATATTAAAAGTTGATTCATTATCTCTTATTGTTTCAGTTTATGGAATAGGCTGAAAGCAATGTCGACTGAAGGAAAAACGATTATTTTGACGACTCATTATATTGAAGAGGCTCGGCAAGCATCAACGGTCAGTATTAATACCAGTGAGTGACAAAGCAAGCTATTAGGCAACATGGCATTTTGTCCATTTGAACCCATAAACAAAGGTCGATTTCTACGGTTAATCCAGTGGATATTGGTTTTGAACAAAATGGAGCTCTTGCAAGCTTTTTCTGCAAGGAAATGAATACGACATTCTGCTGTAAAAAACCAGCGAAAGTCACGAAAATCACACTGAAAAAGTCTAAAATTTAGTAATAAAAAGCACAAAACCGCTTTAACGGCGAGATCGTAATGGCGCTTTAACGCAGGTATCATGGGAGATTCCTGTCTAATTTGTCACTTTCTCTACGGAAACACAGATATTTGTCTCAATTTAAATAGGAATCTCCTATGATACCTGCGTCAAACCGCCGTTATGCCTGATTCTGAGAATGAATTTCGTGATTTTTCAGTGCGCTCATTGTAATTTTTACAGGTTTTTATGCAAGAATCAACTCTACAATCCCCTGAAGCAAAAGTTTGCAAGAGCCCCGTTGCAAGTGTTTTAGAGTGGATATCTGGACACCTAGAATTTTAATACTACTATCTAGGTGAGGACATTTTGCTTGTTTCAGTTATATGTCAGTTTTTGTTACGTGTCAGTTTCTTTATCGTGCAAGTCCTTCCAGAAGAAACAATTGTATCGATTTCTGTGCCCAGATAGCCACGCACTCTCAAACACTTGTACTTTCGTTTAAAACTATAATTTCAAGTGATTTCGTTACAACTTTTTTTTAAGGTTAAAAAAAGTGAGGCAAGCAAACCAAGCCCGTGCAAAATGTCCATAAGAGATTTCCAGCACGGCCAAAACGTCGCGTGCCATCTGGCAACAATGCAACTGCTCCATTTGAACTCATTAAATACGTCGAATTTTCCTTGTGCACTGTGCACCCCCTGAATTCGATCTTTTACGTGAGTTTAAATGGATAGAATACATTGTTGCCAAATTGCACGCGACGCCACTGATCACGGCCACCTCCTTGAAGTTTCAATATCACGTCCCACAAATCCTCTCTGATACAATAGCTCGTTGAGGTGAACAAAAGATTCGACTTGCTTTATCAAAGTCTGTTGCTGGATAATTTTTCTACCGAAAGTTTTGCCTGAGCTACCAAAGCGAGTTTTCCTACTTTTTCTACGTGCTGTTTCATGAAGGTAACGAAGCAATAAAATGGCCACTAACCCTTGAAGGAACGGGTTAGTTCAAAAGATTGCTACTCTTCCGTTTATGTGCATAGGGAAGGTAGTTAACTGTTCGTACTTGAAGGAGCTGCAATTGCCTAAACGACGAATTGAAGGCGCCCGAAGAGACCTACTTCCCAATGTGAAATAGGCTACAGGACAAAAGAACACCATTCTTCCGTTTATGTGCATAGGGAAGGTAGTTAACTGTTCGTACTCGAAGGAGCTGGAATTGCCTATACGACGAATTGAAGGCGCCCGAAGAGATCTACTTTCCAATAAGTAATAGGCTACAGAAGAAAAACGAGTATACTCGGGCTTGGCCCATAATGGTTTTAAACCGTTATTCCCTCTTGACGACCCTCCGATTTTACGTCATTCGTGCTGCTGTGTTGCCAGATCTTGCTGCTTTTTTATAAGAATCAGTGTTGCCAGATTGAGGGTAAAAATCCGTATCGTCCCCATTTAAATCAATGTAAAACGTACGGCTTTTTCATCCCAATCTGGCAACACTGATAAGAATACACGAAAAAAGCCGCAGGAACCGGCAACACTGCATTTGTGTGTATACATAACAGTGACGTAGCGTGCAATTCGGCAACGGTGCAGTTCGTCCTTTTAAACTCGTGAAAAATATCTAAGTATTGGGTGTTCGGTGAACACCTTTGGTATTCGACCTTTTACGTGAGTTTAAATGAACAAAATACAAGGTTGCCAAATTGAACGCTGCGCCACTGATACATAACTGTGGATTTTTGATTTGTTTGTGGGCGCCGTGCAGATAGGCTTAATGCGAAACGGTAGGATGCTCACTCAAGATACGCCGGAGGCACTTTTGAGAAAGTACAACACCGAATATTTGGAAGACGTTTTCCTCGAACTTTGTTATAACGACACAGGCCCCGCTCTCACAAAGGTAAGCGCGCTGCAAGCACTTCCTCGATACATAGCCTGTTCGGTTAACCCTTTCATGCACACATTTTTGGGTTTGGTTTTTTTTCTAGATTATTTTAGACCGTTCAAAAGTGGAATTGAATTTTGATGGGTAACACATTTTTTTTTTTTTTTTTTTTTTTTTTTTTTTTTTTTTTTTTTTACAAAATGTGTAATTTAAATTCAATTGAATCCCATGTTACATTTATGTAAAATGATACTTATGGGTACCACATGCAGCAAAACACTGAAAAAAAATACCAGAAGCATGACAGTTAATGAACGTATGTAAGGGATCGTACAATGGGTCTGTTGCGTACTTTTGCTACATCAATATGAACATTGTTTCCAACGTAAATTTCGGCGAAAATAACGATGCGCACATTAAAAACTTTCAAAATCCACTCATTAACTCAGGAAATACCTTCCATTTCAAACAACCCGCGCTACACTAGACACTATATCACCAACTTATAACTACATAGATGGAACCATCGTGTTTATGTAAACATGAACAGAACTTACAAACATTTGAATGTTTCGTTTAGATGCGTACATTTCTTTTATTATTTTGTAATCTTTGATAGACCGAAAAGACCAGACAACAAATGCAGCTTATATTCCACGTATTAAAAAAGAAATTCCATCATTTTGTAGTTACGATGTTGTTTACTTATGCACGGTGGTTCCGTCTATGTAGTAGTATACCGGTGCAAAAAGTGTCTAGTGTAGCGCGGGCTGTTTGAAATTGAAGTGATTTCCTGAGTTAATGAGTGGATTTTGAACGTTTTTAATGTGCGCATCGTTATTTTCGCCGAATTATACTTAAGAATCTAGGTTCTGTTTTGTTGTAGCAAAAGTATGCAACAGACCCATTATCAGAATTCTAGTGTTTGTACTAGTTCTTGACAATTTTTAGGAGATCCTAGTTCCACGACCATATTCTGGTATTAACACCATGATTGTCTGGTCAAAGTACCAGACTTTCTGTCGTTCACATTTCGTTGTGCTTCTGGTAATATGACTAGACTTCTGTATTATGACTAACTATCGCTTTTTTTTCAGTGAAGGGTTAAGCGGTTCGGTCACTAGAGGCAACTGTATAATATTTTTGAATAATGAATACCTTTAGAGTTGGTCAGACTTTAAAGTTTGGAGATTCAAAAAGCCCAAAAAGAATAAAACACCATTAAAAAAATAATGTATGTATGTGTAAAAACACAGGGGGGGGGGGGAGTTCAGCTCAGGCAGGTGCAACAGAATATTTATATCATACATTTGTCAGTAATGTTTTGTAGGTCATTTTAACACTATCCAACATCACTCCGCACCATGTTAATAGTATAATAAATTAATATGTATGGTATAGTACTTCATTCAGAGATCTATTTCTTGACCAAGTCACGAATTTCTAACTTACCTTCACTACGTAGGTTTCGAAAACCGTAACTTGGTCACAAAAATCGAAACGAAAGATATGGCAGTAGCGCACCGAGAGTTTCTTCATCTCTCTCTTTTCTCCATTGAAAAGCGTATGTTAGACAAGGATGGACAACGGGATAAAACCCCCTCTTTCTGTCCTTTTCCTACTTATACATTCGAAAGGGAAATGAGAGAGATGGAAGAGATCCTGGTTGCGCCAGTGAAAGATGGCGGACACCCCTTTGATTGAATAGTAGCAAAGTGACCGAACCTGATAACTAAATAAAATTTGCCTATTCTGGAATTAATGCAGAAAATATTCGAGAACAAGTTACTCCCTTTACCATAAAATTATTTTGGGGGGAGGGAGTCAGGGAGTACTTACATTCTCACGTAGAACAAACTTTATTTTTTTTTATTATTAGACTGTTCATAATTTGAATCTGAAAAGAAGCAAGGAAAAAAATGCGTGGGTAGAATGGAGATCTACTTATAAAAAATTGAACAAGAAATAAGAAGTTAAATTTTTAAAATGACAATAACTCGAAATTTTTTAGATACCACCGATCAAAATTATTACATCCACAATCAGTGGCGTAGCGGGCATTTGGCAACTTTGCAGATCACCCATTTAAACCCATGAAAAATATTGAGCTGTAGGGTGCTCGGTGAGCATTTTTGCATTCGACCTTTTCCATGGGTTTAAATGGACATAATACATCGTTGCTAAACTGCACCCTACGCCACTGCCTACAATATACACTTGCATTCAATTCTTGATAATAAATTAATTTATTTCATACCAGTTACTATTAATACAAGTACTCCATTTATGAAACTTGATCGTAAAATGTATGCAGTGTTTTCTATTAATTACAGGCTAGTCTGCAGAAAAAAACGAAAGAATTTCGTTCGAATAACTTTGAGAAGGGCAAAAGGATTTCTTTACCGCGCGTTAAAGCACAAGTTTGGAAAAATCTAGCTGTCGCGAAACGGAATTTCGTGTGAGTCATCTTGGCACTTTTCCTTAAAGTAATTTTACACATTATTTTGATTTAAATGTATGGCTGTCATAAGCTTTTGACGTATCCAAATGGATTGAATTATAAGTGAAAAAAAAAAAAAAAAAAAAAAAAAAAAAATCAGCGAAAATAACGATGCGATGATGACTTCATGAACTTCCGAAATCTATTTGATAACTCAATGAAAGCTTTCATGAGCACAGTAGTGAAGACATATTTATCTACTCGCTTGATTTAAATAAACGCGCGGTGAAATCATCGACTGATACCTTGGTACTGAAAGGGTTGAATTTAAACTCAAAATCCCACAATTTTATTTCTTCCAAAACTCACAGGGAATGGTTATTATATCAGGGCCCTGAAAGTGATGAAATAAGGGACAGATTTGAAAGAAAAAGAGGCAACATTTTTAGAGGTTTTTTTTTTTTTTTTTTTGGTAGAAACTGGAAAAAACTCTCATTTTGGAACTTTTTTTTTAGACTTTTTTCAATGGAGCTCTTGCAAGGTTTTGCTAAAGTCAAATGGACTCACAATGTAAAATGCTGCAAAAATAACGTTGAAACCATTTGAAAAGTCTAAAATTCACTCCTCGTAGAGGAAGAATGATCTCAAAGTTCAGATGCGAACCACTCGTGAATATTGTTAATTTTAATCTATAATAGATTTAGAGATTTCAAAATATTTCTTTTCCCCTCTCATTCTTTCTGAGCAGTATGACGATATTTTCGCTACTGCTACCGTTGGTCATGGATATTTGTACAAATCTTGCCTGCGGCCGGGAGCCTTACTATTTACCACTGGCTATAATCAACCGGGAGTTCGACAACAGTCTCCAAAGGTGTCCTACAACCTTCACTAACAGCTGCATCCTGGAAAATCACGGCACGCTAGCGAGCTGCGTTTTCGTGAATGAACTTCGAGAGCGCGATTACGTATTGGTGAGTATAAGGCCATTTAAATCCATAAAAAAGATCGAACTATCGGGGTTTACAGTGCACTCCGTCGAATCGACATTTTATATGGTTTTAAACGAATTCATTGCAACGTTGCCAGATGCCACGTGACGCCTTTAATTAAAACCAACGTGGCTGCAGGACAGCATGTGGCCGCTCAATGGTCCCCAAGATCGTCAAAAAGAGGCCAAAACCCAGAAAGTCAATTTCTCATTACTTTGTTATTTATAACCTTTATTTCAAGACTAATTTTCATAACAGCGAACACTTTAAACAAGTCAGTTTGACCTAGAAATGCTACTGTAAAGTTTTAAATTAAGATTAAAAGATAAAAAACGATTATTATTGATGACATTTTTTGGCCAATTTTTGGCCTTTTTTCCAACATGACCATTGTGCGCCGATCGCAGCGATACGAGGGGCCTGGGGGGCGTGGCCACTTCTAAGAAGCGACTTCGCCACCATCTTGATCTTGCGACCTATTAAGTTTTCTAAAGTTATTGGAGCTTTTAAAGGTGATTATGTATAGTTATGGATTTAGCAACTGTGTCTTTCTTTCCATCTCTCAGTTAAGGATCGTGATTCGAAATAGATATTACTGATCTTAACCACCATCACAACATTTAGATCCAAAGAGTAAACAAGAGTCGCATGAATCGGGCTGGCCTCTGATTGGCTGCAACGCGTGGAGCTAAAATGTCTAAGGGTGTAGGGAAATTAACACGGGGTTTTCGTTCCGGGACGTTTATCTCGAAACCTGTGCAAAATTGTCTCTACGCAATTTATGCGAGTCGATTTAGCAGAATTTTCCGAACAATTTGATAGGTCATAAGTGCCACTTTATTGCAAATTCGAAAAGACTGTTTCAGTTTAAAAGTACGCACAATAGTGAGTTACTCAAACACACGCCAAGCATGTAATCACACTATTGTGCGCGTACTTTTAAACTGAAACAGTCTTTTCGAATTTGCAAGAAAGTGGCACTTATGACCTATCAATTTGTTCGGAAAACGGAAAATTCTGCTAAATCGACTCGCACAAATTTCGTAGAGACGATTTTGCACAGGTTTCGAGATAAACGTCCCGAAACGAAAACCTCGTGTTAATTTCCCTACACCCTAAGACATTTTAGCTCCACGCGTTGCAGCCAATCAGAGGCCAGCCCGCGTTTCGATCCCTTATCTACGTTGACCGCGCAGGCCTTCCATTCAATTGCGACACTTGTTTACTCTTTGTTTAGATCACTGATCTAAATGTTGTGATGGAGGTTAGGTTAGGTTTACCACCACTTCCACTGTCTACCAAATTCGCGGTTTGAATTGCGCGGTAAGAAAAATGGCGGCGCAGTCGCTTTTTTGGCGAACCAATCAGAGCCGACCTCAGAGTGCTGTCCAATGTTCATACCTGTTCTCCCTGCCTTGTAATTAGAAAAGTCTCGCCCAAAAATGATGTATGATTTTTTTACCCATCTCACTCTTCTTCTTCATTTCAAATTATCTTTACTATCTTGATTATTCAGCCCCCCCCCCCCCATGCTTTAATTTCTCTTTTTGATCTGTCTAGGCTGAGTACTCCGATTATGAGTCGGCCTTGAAGGACCATCGCAAGAAACGAAATAAAGGGATCGTGATATTTAGGCCCAACTTTACTCGAGCACTGAGTGAGTCGACCCTTCTGGGACCTATAAGCAATAACGCTGCTTCCAGAGAAGTCCTCCGTGTTGCAAGTACTATTGAAGCCACACTGGATGCTACAGGTCAGCACACGTATGTTACACTCAATGATAAAAAAAAAACCCCAAGAGGCCCAGTTCTATTATAGCTGCATAAAAACTGTACTCTCAAAAGGCTGACAAAAATTGTTCAAATTTCGGACAAAATGATAAATTTGATCACCAACATCATTGCTTTGTAAACAAAAAAAAACATCGTTTGTCGGATATCTGAACTGAAAAATTTAAATAGTTAAAAAAGTACAGAACAAAATGATTTGCTAAATTAACCTATAATTTTGTTAAATTAACAACTCAAATGCTAAATCAGCAAAATTCATTTTGTTAGCTTAACAACAAATTGGCACAACCAACAGATCAAACGTTAAAAATAACAATTTTCATGCTGGAATAACCAATTAGTAAGTAAAATCAGCAATTTATTTTGCTGACATAACAAGCTGGTGTGTTAGATCAACTAATTTTGTTAAGTTCTGCATTTTTCTTACTATTTAAAATTGCTAAATTGACAATGTTTATTTTGTTGAAATGTGGTTGATTGAACAACTATTCCAAAAATGATGTATGATTTTTTACCCCTCTCACTCTTCTTCTCGACCAATTTCGACCAGGATACTTTCTTTTCAAAGTCATAGTACATTTGAATAACATAGAATCTTATGGAGAAAATGAGAATTTCGACCAGGATACTTTCTTTTGAAAGTCATAGTACATTTGAATAACATAGAATCTTATGGAGAAATTGAGAATTTCGACCAGGATGCTTTCTTTTGAAAGTCATAGTACATTTGAATAACATAGAATCTTATGGAGAACATGAGTATTTCGACCAGGACACTTTCTTTTGAAAGTCATTGTACATACATTGATGCTGATGTAGAGTAAACTTCGAACCCGAGGCGAATCGAACTGACTGTCGATGAGACTGATGAGAGTAGCTCTGTAGAGTGCAAGTCTGTGCCTTCATTTCAATTGACGCTATTCGCATTTTATAAACATTCATAAAGTTGCATCAAGTTCATTTGAAGGCGAAACATGGAGGGTATTATTAAACGATGGCGTTACAAATCATCATCTTACCGAGCCCTTTAGTAATGTGGATTTTTAAGTTCTCAATATACGCACTTTAGGTTTTCATTTGAATCTTTTTCATTTCAGAATTTACGATACATAATAGAGTGATGGAAGATTTGACGGACGCATTGAAAGACATGCTTCATAAAACAGTGGACTCATGTGTGAAGCTTGTGAAACCTGGCGCTCTTGAACCAAGTCTTCAGGTATAATAAACAAAAATCAACAAAATATTCTTTTGTCAGCATGTCCAATACAAAAGATCATAAGGATGTGTTCTATCAGCGTAATAATCAATTCATCGATTCACGCCATCATATATATAAAATGGAGCTGTTGCAAACTTTTGCTACAGGCCTGTTAGGAGTTGAATTAGAGGTAAAACCCCATAAAAAACAACGATTAGCGCGCTAAAAAATCACGAAATCCACTCCTAAACTCACAAAATGCTTTTAAACGCGAGATCGTAATGGAGGCCGGGGCCGCGGTTTGCATTGGGTTTCCCTATCTTCGATCAGCGCCATCTACACGAGGTGTTCTCGCAACACCACTCAAGAAGAAGAAGAAGAAGAAGAAGCATACAATTGCCATTACATTTGGGCGGCCTCGGCCGCCATTATGGTCTCGCGTTTAAAAACATCTTATGAGTTTAGGAGATGGATTTCGTGATTTTTTTTTTTTTTTTTTTTTTTTTTTTTTTAAGGCCATTTTTAGGGGTCAAAATGTCCAATTTTTTGCGTTTTTTATTTTTTTTTAAACCAAGTTGTGATTCTCATACAACAACCAAAATTGGACTGTAGACGCCTCTAAAGTGCATCTATAACATATGTTTTCCCCAAAAATGTACGCCACTTATGCCATAGTCAAATCTACGAAAAACTGGTTTAAGGAGGGTCGAAACTTGCATGATTCCACAAACCCTCGAACCCTCAAACCAGTTTTTCGTAGATTTAACTGTGGCGTAAGTAGCGTGCATTTTTGGGGGGAAACATATATTATAGATGCACATCAGAGGCGTCTACATTCCAATTTTGGTTGTTGTGTGAGAATTGCAACTTAGTTAAAAAAAAATAAAACACCGAAAATTGGAAATTTTTACCCCAAAAAATGGCCTTAACCTAACAAATGTTGTTAGATGCATTTTGGTCACTTACATAACGTCCTAAAATTTGGACTCAATCGGTGCAGCCACTCTCGAGAGAGTAGTTTTTGTCCAAATTTCGAGAAAACCGTCCATCACGAGAACCGATCAGAATTAAGGGCTGAAAATTTGCAGAAGTTAGTTTCTCATGGTCCTTAACAAGTCCTCAAAGTTTCGTCAAAAAAGGCGCCGGGGCCTAAAATCCTATGCTTATCCTGCTATGCCCTATAATCGGATACCAGTTAGGAAAGTATTGAGCACAACTCTTCTTACGGATACTCGAACTTTTAACTCGGAGAACGGAAAAATGTGAAAATAGCTTTTGAAAAAGGTCGTTAATCGTAACTTTGTATGCATTTAGTTTGCGTCGATTTCGTGGAGGCTTTAACCCTTTCAGACCTGGAGTCCATTCCAATGGACATTTGAATAACATGTAGACTTATGGAAAACATAAAAATACAATATGCACATCAATTTGGATGAGGAAGCAGCGCTAATATCAAAAATGTTGGTCAAAAGTCCGTTTTTGAAAAAAAGTATTTTCAGGTCTGAAAGGGTTAATGCGTTGAATTTTGTTCGAAGTTCAGGGGGCAGTTTTCTTTGTTTTATACTTTCTCATTATTTACTTGCTTCATTCTTTTTATTATTCTCTCTCTAGTTCCAAGATCCTGTTTACGGAGATAAAGATTGGGGTTTCTATGTATATTTCATGCTTGGATTCAATATCGTGTAAGTGAACATTCAAACCATTTCTTGTATAAACTGTATCCACTGGTGGCGCATGAGAATATTTTCATTTCACACTGAAAGAAAAAGCTATAGTCATTATAATACCAGATTCTAGTCATACAACCAGAAGCCAACGATTTGAACGACAGAAAGTGTATAGTACTTTGACCAGAAAGTTCTGGTGCTAATATCAGAATATGGCCATAGAACAAGAATTTCCTCAAACAAAATTCAAGAACTATGGTACAAACGCTACATATAATTTTGGTAATGGGTCTGTTGCTAACTTTTGCTACAGCGCTAAAGAGTGATCAATCTCATGTAAAATCGCGTTGAAAGTCCATTGGTGGCAGCAGAAAGTCATAAAATGCAATAACAAACTTACCAAAGGCATTTAACTGAAATCCAAGATGGCGGTAAAATATCGAGCAACCTGTATGCAAGCACCATGAACATCCAAGATAGCCAACCTCACAACATCGATCACAACCAATCACAACGCAAACAAACTCATAACCTCCGATGCTGTGGGGTTGTTATAACGTTGGCTATCATGAATGTTCACGGTGCGTGCACACAGGTTGCTCGATATTTTACCGCCATCTTGGATTTCAGTTAAACGCCTCTTGTGAGTTTAATACTACATTTTCTTTCTGATACCACCGATGGACTTTTCACGTGATTTTACTTAAGATTTAACACTCTTTATCGCTGTAGCAAAAGTTTGCAACAGACCCATTGTACTATATTCCTTACATAGGGTCACATATTGTCATGCTTCTGGTAATCTTTTTTTTTTTTTTTTTTCAGTTCATTTTAGTTTGAAACTTTTAAGTGCGCCTTAAATTTTTAGGATATGCAATTTTTGATACAAGTCGTTAACAGTTTAATGTTTGGTTCGACTGTGGTCGTTGAAAAGAAGAAAAAAAAGGAAATAAAAAACAAAAGTATTGATATCGAGGGTGACTTATTTTTTCGTATGCTCCTTCATTTTCTAAGGTAGGGAAAATCGTTACTGCCTTGTAGGAATAGTTAGATACCTATTTGGGATAATTTTTTATCAATGAAAAGCCACGCGGCGCTTCATCTGCTGATCCATTCCTGACAGTTCTGACCATAGCCGTAGCCAGGATATTGTCTTTCTCTCTCTCTGCCCATTTAAACCAAATGTGTTAGAAAAGGACAGAAAGAGGGGCTGAAGTCACGTGACAGCCCCTATATCCATCCTTTTCTAACACATGCGTTTAAATGAGCTAAGAGAGAGAAAGACAATATCCTGGCTACGGCTATGGTTCTGACTGCTCGCTACTGCGCAAGTCACACTTGTAAACTTGTAAGTCCTTTTCCTTTTCTTAAGAGAGACAAATTCCTTTGTTCTCCATTGCTCGACTTACTTAATGTTTTGTTAATATTTATTTATTTATTTATTTATTTATTTATTTATTTATTTATTTATTTATTTATTTATTTATTTATTTATTTATTTATCTATATATCTATTTATCAAAAACTTGAAAAACTTGAAAATAAAAATTTTATCTACATATTTATCTTTAGATGGTCAGCGTAGGCGGCCGAAACGTCTGATGATTAATTTCATACGGTGGCGTAGCGTGCACTTTGGCAACATTGCAGTTTATCCATTTAAAGCCACGAAAAATATCGAACTATTGGGTGTTCGGTGAACCCCTTCGCATTCGACCTTTCATATGGGTTTAAATGGACGAAATACTCCGTTGCCAAATTGCAAGCTACGCCACTGATTTCATAATATTAGCCTTGTTTCCGTACTTTTCTTGTTTTTATATTTACATCTGTCTTGGGCTGCCTTTGTCCTCTTTATCATCATATCAATTTATCAATTTATCTGTTTATATATTTATTAATTTATCTCGTTACAATCTACTTTGATTACAGGAATATTCTGTTCAGTTCTTTGCTCTTCTCGTCCTCAACAATGCTAGACGAAAAACAACAGGGATCGTTGGACCGTGTCTTATGCACAGGTAAGTAAAAAATAAAAATATGAAAAATGACCATTCTGCAAGGGTGGATCCACACATCTTTCCCTCTCTGTATCTCCCTCTTTCTTTATAAAAATTTAGAAGCTCCGTTATTACAAATGCGTTCTTATCCTGCTTTTATATCCAACAGGTGCGACGATGTGGGAGATTTTGATAAGTCATATAATGGTGCATTCATGCGTGGCTTTGCTGCATAGTCTCGAGTTATACATCTTAACTTATTACTTTCTGGATCAACCTCTCGTTGGAAGTCCGAGCCTCCTATTTACAACACTTTTCATCACGGCATTATCAGGGATGTTATTAGGTCAGTAGCGTTAGTATACCCTCCTTTTTTGAGGGGCGTCGGGTCGTCCAGTGACGTAGCGTAAGCGTGCTATTTGGTAACGTTGCAGTTCGTCCATTTAAACCCATGAAAAAGATCAAAAGATAGAGTGTTAGGTGAACACCTTCGCATTCGACCTTTTATACGGGTTTAAATGGACACAATACAACGTTGCCAAGTTTCACGCTACGCCACTGGCGTCGTCTATCCGCCCAATCATTTCCATGTGAAACATGGTCAATGGTCATACATTAACTATCTATACTTTTCTTTGCAATTCCAACCGATGAAGAAAATGCAAAAAACTTTTTACGGTTAGTTTGAGTGTTTAATAGAAACAATGAGACAAAAGGGTTTTTTGTTTTATTTTATGTTTTTTTTTTTTTTTTTTTTTTTTTTTTTTTTTTTTTTTTTTTTTTTTAATGGGACTCTAGCAAACTTTTGCTACAAGGGATTGAAGAAATGATTCTTGCATAAAAACCTGCAAAAATGACGATGAGTACACTAAAAAATTGCGAAATTCACTCTCAGAATCGGGCTTAATGGCGGATGGACGCAGGTATCACGGGAGATTCCTATCTAAATTGAGACATATCTCTGTGTGTGACAAAATAGACAGGAATCTCCCATGATACCTGCGTTGAGCTGCCATTACAAACTTACTGCTATAGCAGTTTTGTCAGTTTATTACTGAATTTTAGACTTTCTCATTGTGATTTTTGTGATTTTCGCTGGTTTCTACATCACATTGGACTATTCATTTGCTCACAGCAAAAATTTGCAAGAGCCCCATTCTGCAAACAAGCAATTTTTGTGAATTTGCAAAATATTGTCAAACAAATGTCTGTATAACAATCTTTTTAGTTTTTGTTTTAGTTTTTGTTTGTTTATTTGTGTAAGACATCTCTTGTCAAAATTATAGCGGGGGGCGAGGGGGGATGCATTGTATGAAGAACATGGTGACATTTTAGACTCGCACCAGGAACCCGAAATAAAAACTTTACTGGCTTGATAGATTTTTGAAACTGAAAGCTTTGACTTGGGATCGACGAATGTGTGAATATTATTAATATGCGGTGTTGTGTTTGGATTCCAGGATTGTCAGTAGGTCTCTTGACGGATCATCTTATAACTGCAGTGAATGCTGCTGCTGGAATGAACTTTGCATTTGTGTGCGTGACAGGTGAGGATAATTAGTTAAACCGTCGCGAATTTGCGGACCGAGTTTCACAGGTCTATTGCCAAATCATTGTTTTTGTTTTTGTTTTGTTTTTTTGGGGGAGGGGGGGTTTATTTTCCTTTTTTATTTGATTTGTAGTTTTTTTTCAATTTTTTTTTTTAAACTTGCTGGTTTTTTTAAAAATGGTCAAAACTAGCCTATTTGGGACTACGTTTCGTCATATCAGATCTGCCGATTTGCGTAGATTTAATGACATTTTCGAATTTTCCGATGATTCCACCGGCTGAGAAAAGATTACACAGTTAAATTCAGCGCATGACTGTAATGCACAAAAATACTCTGATCTGTGATCTTTTCTCAGTCGGTGGAAACACCGTTCATTAATTAAAATATCCGCGAGTTTTCAAAGTTGTCGACGACTCTACATATATACCGGTTGAGAAATGATAAAAGGCGCCAGTATTTTCGTTCATTCCAGCCATACACTTGACTAAACTCCGTAATCTTTTCTCAACCGGTGGAATCTTCGGCGAATTTCAAAATGCCATTAAATCTGTACGCAAATCGGCAGCTCTGTTTGATGGCATCAAAATAAAACGGTCGATCATATCCATGTCTGTCTTGTTCTGTTTTGCTCATAAAATTTATACCTTTTTGCTTTGCAGGTATATTGTGGCCGATCGAAGGAGCACATGATAGCATCAGAGGGATCTTACCTTTCATGCCGGTGACCAGCACCATTGTCGTAGTTCGGGAAATAGCACTGAAAGGTCACGGTCTGTCCAATAAGGAGGTCATCAAAGGACTGGCTCAATCGATATTTTGGCTATTTGCGGCTTTTGTTTTTGTAATAATGATTATTGTTACGCGGAGAGGGGCCTGGAACAAATGAAGAGACTTCACGAATGCTCTGTTTTAGTCAACGAGCCATACTTACTTACATTGAACTATAGAGTGGCAATGATACGGGGAACCAATGAGCTATAACTTTCACATCAAGGAACGTTCCGCTGGTTCATTGTTGTCACCTAGGGCGCCACCATCTTGCCGTAAAAACCGATTTTGAGGTTAAATTTTGTAGGTCGTTTCCGGTCGTTCCGTAAACAAACTCGGGCATCGCCGGAAACGACCCACAAAATTTAACCTCAAACCCTTGGAATCTGCCGTCCAAATTCCGCTTTTTCCTGGGATTCCTTCTACCCTGTGTGGCACAAGGTGGACCAGCCCGCTGCCACTCTAAAGTTATAGCTCATTCCGAGGAGCCTGTATTGTATGGCTGACGTGGATGGTTTTTAGGTCAGGGTTCGAGTGTAATTTCATTTTCCGTATACTTCGCCATGAGATATGAAACATTTTTCGCCCCATGAGCACTGAACGAAAATATTTTAGAATAAAGTCTGAGGGGGCGGGGCGGGCCGGCGGGGGGATACACTTTCATCTCAACCTAAGAACCCTCCACGATGGTTACGCAGCTTACTCACCACCAGACTGCCACTCTAGGTCACATTCTGCTCGATTGTATCTGTGATAATGGCGAGGTAGATCATAATGGGGCTCTTGCAAACTTTTGTTTTGAGCAAATAAACTGTTTAATCTGGTGTAAAAGCATTGAAAATCACGATAATCACTCTCAGAAAGTCTAAAATTCAGTAATAAACTCACATAACTGGTAAAACGACAAGATCGTATTGGCGCGGCGCGGCGCGGGCGGTTCAACGCCGCTTTCATGGGAGATTCCTGTCTAATTTGTCACTTTCTCTACGGCAACACAGAGATATGTCTCAAATTAGAGGAATCTCCCATGGGTTCCCAGATGATATGTCCACAGCCTTTATGTCCGAAACATTTTCGTCCAAAATTTTATTCGTCTAGTTATATTTTCGTCCAAGGTAATTTCGTCTAAATGTTTTAATGTCCAATGAACTACAATGCCCGCGAATAAAAAGTCCATGTCCAAAAAAATGTCCAAAGGCTCATATTTAATGGCCAGTTCGAGTACAGTTTTTGTATTTTCGTCTTCTATATAGAAGGCTTAAAATAAATCTTCTAGTGAAATCCATCAGATGATTTGAAAAAAGTACCTACCTGTTGATTAACCTGCTTGTTGAATGTTGATCGAACTTGTTGACAAAAGGTTGCCAGGGTTATGATTCAATTCAAAAAAATTACGATACATTTGCATACAAATAGCTTGCAAAATTCATCTGCCCCATAGACTTTCCAAATTTTTGGACTTCATTTTATGGACTTATAATCTCTGGACATTTTAATATTGGCCTTTTCTTCTTTTGGACGTTTTCTCTTTGGACCCAATTTTTTGGACTTTAATGTTTTGGACTTTACTATTTGGACTTGAAAGTTTTGGACGTACAAATTTGGACATATCATCTGTGTATCCTCCCATGATACCTGCGTTTAACCGCTACTAAGCCCGATTCTGAGAGTGAATATCGAGATGATTTGTGAACTCATCCGCATTTTTACAGGTTTTTATGCAAGAATCAACTCTTCAATCCCGTGTAACAAAAGTTTGCAAGAGCCCCATAACAGCAGGGATGTACCGTGTGAGATTTAATAAAGTTGCATTTAATCCTTTAAACGTACACAAAAAGTCAAATTCGAGGGGGTCACTGAACTTTCAACAGTTCGATCCTTTTTACGGATTTAAATGGACGAAATGTGGCGTCGCCAGATTGAACGCTTCTGTCCAGCCACTATTTGCCACCTTACTGAAAACTGATTTGACTATGACGACGTGTTGTTACAAAACATTTAAAAATGTTCTTTAATGTTTTAACTCAAGCAGATTTAACTATGTTACGTTTTAGTAACTGACAACGTTTAACAAAGTATTTATTATTTCTCTCTTGCATATAAGTGTAAGTTCTCTTCCTGACAAACTTTAGATTGGGAGAGCGGATTCAGATAAGTTTAATACTTAGCCTTATAGGTGCCGAGGCTTAATTTCTTAGAATTGCCTTCTATATTTACACTATTCTTATGTATTTCTTATTTTACTTTCCTTTGTTAATTGGGTTTTTCTAAAATTTTGCTATAAGCAAATAAACAGTTCAATCTGATTTACTATCGACGAATTAAAGATTGTCGCGAGATTTTCACTTTCGCCTTCCAGGTTCCGGTTCGGCCACTCTTCATACTCCTCACACTTTGCTTGCCAGAGGCCAGTGCGGTTGGGGCGCGAAAACCGTTGCAGATCAGTCCCACACTCACACTCATAACTGAAAATGTGTGAAAATCTCGCGACAATCTTTTAATTCGTCGATAATATAGACGAGCGAAAATCCCGAAATTCATACTAAAAAAAGTCTAAAGTTCAGTAAGTAATAAACACAGAAAATTGCCATAGCGGCAAGATCGTAACGGCGCGGCGCACTATGTGGTATTTGACCAAAAAAAGCTGGCATAAACTCAAAAAAAAAAAGTCGCTATTGGGAAAAACTGTTGTGATATTCGGAATCTACATAGATTTTTGCATTAGAAACTTGTATTTAGCGGGTCTAAACTAGATTAATTTAACTAGAATCCACCAGGGGAAAAATCAGTTTTACCACCATTAAATTTGGTTCCCAGATGATATGTCCACAGCTTTTATGTCCAAAACTTTTTTGTGCAAAATTTTATTTGTCCAGTTATATTTTTGTCCAATGTCATTTCCTCCAAATGTTCTAATGTCCAGTGAACTACAATGTCCCCAAATAAAAAGTCCATGTCCAAAAAAGTGTCCAAAGGTTCATATTGAAATGAACAGAAGTATTCCAGTAAAATTTTAGTGTTCTTGTTTTCTGTAGAAAGCTTAAAATAGATCTCCCTGTGAAATCCATTTGATGATTTGAAAAAAGTACCTACTTGTTGATCGAATTTGAGGACAAAAGGTTGCCAGGGTTATGATTCAATTAAAAAAAACACGATACACTTGCACACTAATCGCTTGCAAAATTCATTTGTCCCCTAGACTTTCCAAATTTTTGGACTTCATTTTATGGACTGATAATTTCTGGACATTTTAATAACGGCCTTTTCTTTTTTTGGACGTTTCCTGTTTGGACCTAAGTTTTTGGACTTTAATGTTCCGGACATTAATTTTTGGACTTAAAAGTTTTGGACAAAAAAATTTGGACATATCATCTGTGTATCTTAAATTTAGCCTCAGCACGAGACTATAATCAGAGTAAAAAAAAGGGGTTTCAAATGAAGTCAGAACAAAATTTTTGTACATGGATCGTCTTCCTGAAGGTATTTACAATCAGTTTATGCCTATTTTATCCAATTTTAATTTGAATTTGATATTTTTTGCTATTTCAAAGTTTTCAGCTAAAAACGTAAATTTTCCGATTTTCAAGAGAACTTAAGTTCAATTATCCTGCCACATCCCGCGGGTATATATATGAGAAATGGTAGTCCTTGGTGCGTACTAATAGGCCTTGAAGTCAAAAGTTGCGGAAAAATGCGGCTTTTCCGGGAAAATTAGTTCGAATTTTGCGTTTTTGCACGAAATTCTCGTTTTTACATGTTGTAAGCGCTACATCGCTACAAGAGTGAAATTTGGCAACACCGTCTAAATGACTTGAAACTCAGTATCCACGGGTACTTTTTAACGCTGAATTCATATTTTGCATCAGTTTTTCAAAATTCGAAAATCCAAGATGGCTGCCGACCGATTAGCCAAAAAAATTGTCGGCGGCCATCTTGGATTTTCAAATTTTGAAAAACTGATGTGAAATTTGAATTCAGCGTTAAAAAGTACCCCCGAATACCAAATTTCAAGTTATTTGGACAGTAGAAACAGTTTATGCCAACTTTTTCGGTCAAATACCACATAGTGCGGCGGTTCAACGCAAGTATCATGGGAGATTCCTGTCTAATTTGTCGCTTTATATATACGGAAACACAGAGATATGTCTCAATTTAGATAGGAATCTCCCATGATACCTTCGTCTCTCCGCCGTTAAGCCCGATTCTGAGGGTGAATTTCGTGATTTTTTTAGTGTACTCATCGTCATTTTTACAGGTTATATGAATCAATTCTTCAGTCCCCTTACAGCAAAAGTTTGCAAAAGCCCCGGCAAATGTCTTTTTTTTTCTTCTTCTTTATGTTGCGTAACGTGAGGTAGT
>VMOF01000388.1:7755932-7841615 GCA_011764245.1 Trialeurodes vaporariorum
TAATACAAAAGAGGTGGGCACTGTATCGTATGTATAGTGAACCCCACCTCCTTGATTTTTCAGAACTTCTTTTTTTTTCTCTAAAATTGATGTCATTTTTCAGAATTTAATGGGCTTGTTGCAAAATAGCTTTTCAAAGGATCGATTACAGTTTAAAATCGTGTGACTATCACATTTTTTTAAGGCATCAGAAAATCTAAAAATCTATTCATACACTCACAAACGGCGTCTCAAAATAAATTCAAGATGGTGGTCTGAGCGATAAAAATGAGGGAGGTCCATCTCATTGCAACCTTTTTTTTTTTTTATGATGAACATCTTTCCTCAGCATAGACAGTTGCAATGGGTCTGTTGCATACTTTTGCAACATCAATATGACACATTGTTTCTAACGTAAAATTCGGCGAAAATAACGATGCGCACATTAAAAACTTTCAAAATCCACTCATTAACTCAGAAAATACCTTCCATTTCTAACAACCCGCGCTACACTAGACACTATATTACCAACTTATAACTACATAGATGGAACCATCTCGTTTATGTAAACATGAACAGAACTTGAAAACATTTAAATGTTTCGTTTAGATGCGTAAATTTCTTGTATTATTTTGTAATCTTTGATAAACCGAAAAGACCAGGCAGCAAATGCAGCCAATAGTTCATGTATTTAGAAGGGAACTCCACCATTATGTGGTTACGATGTTGTTTACTTAGGCACGGTGGTTCCGTGTATGTAGTAGTATACCGAAGCAAATAGTGTCTAGGGTAGCGCGGGCTGTTTGAAATTGAAGTGATTTCCTGAGTTAATGAGTGGATTTTGAACGTTTTAAATGAGCGCATCGTTATTTTCGCCGAATTTTACATAAGAATCAAGGTTCTAAATTGTTGTAGCAAAAGTATGCAACAGACCCATTATATATGGGATTCCCTGAGGGGGAAAAATTGGAGTCGAGTCGAATTATTTACAACCATTATCATTCTATTGCCACTTCGTCCGAGAATCTCGGGGAAAGTTTTATTTATATCTATTTATCATTTATCTACTTATCTATTAATTTATTTGATTTATCTATCAATCTATTTTTTCTTACGCTGAAGATGGGCTTTAAAGGTAAAAAAGCATTTGGTATGTATTTTAATTAAAAAAAAAAAAAAATCATCCCTCGATTAATTTCAATTTATTGATCATTAAGAACAAAAAACAAAAAAACAAAAAAACACTTGCGAGAAGTCTGGCAACAGTTTAAGGGTGATGATTGGAATAAGTTGGGGGTAAAAGGAAGGGTATAATGAAACGGAACTTTTTTTTCTTCGAAAGGCGCGCGGGGCGGAAGTGAAGATGACGAATTAACGGGTAATAAGGATAGTTGTTGTCCCCGTGTTAGATTGTCAGCGTCGCCGAGAGCGGCTCTTGTTATCCCTGCAGGAGCTGTAGATCACAATGTCAATTATATTTCCTTTTTTTTCTCCTTCCTCCTCCACCTCTCTCTCTCTCTTTTTTTTTCTCTCTCTCTTTCTATCCCTCTCTCTCACTCCCCCTCTCTCTCTCTCCCTCTCTCTCTCTCACTCTCCCCCTCTCTCTCTTTCTTTCTCTCTCTCACTCTCTCCCTCCCTCCCTTCCTCTCTCTCTCTCCCTCTCTCTCTCTCTCTCTCTCTCTCTCTCTCTCTCTCTCTCTCTCTCTCTCTCTCTCTCTGTCTCTCTGTCCCTCTGTCTCTCTGTCTCTCTGTCTCCCTCTCTGTGCCCCCTCTCTCTCCCACTCCCTCACTCACTCACCCTCTCTCTCCCTTTCTCCTCTCTCTCTCTCTCTCTCTCTCTCTCTCTCTCTCTCTCTCTCTCTCTTTGACGCAATGGACGTTCAAGCGATACGTGACGTGACGCGAAAGGACTATGGACCCCTGTCCCGCCTAGCGTCATATATTTCGTCATCTTAAACCATGGTTGCCAGTTTTAGCCGAAAAAATCAGTGGACTTTCTATTAGAGGATTAGCGATCCGATGGGGGGGGGGAATTGGGGATTCAAGCCCTATTACTTCTTCGGAAAAGGTCGCGTGACAAGTGAGGAAAGAGGGGGCGGCGCCGAGTCAATGGGAGAGGCCCAGTGTTGCCAGATTGAGGTGAAAAAGCCGTACGCTTTACATTGATTTAAATGGGGACGATACGGCTTTTTACCCTCGATCTGGCAACACTGGAGAGGCCGAACATGGCGTGGTGACTTTAAATGAGCATAGCTTTGTTGTATACAGCTTGTCCCAGAAAATATTGGATTTGACACTTATCTATGTTTTTCATGAAAACATCAGCTTCTTACTGCTCCTAACCAATCAGGTTGCCCTTTCTGAGGATGGAAGCTGATGTTTTCATTCAAACCTACTGTTGTCAATAATACTCAACAAAGAAGTTTGGAAGTGGATTCATTGATTTTATTGTAAAATTTCCTACAAGAACCACCCTTCATAGTTTGTTTTTTGATGATAAAAACATTCAAATTTACATTTTCATAGTCATACATTCCATGTCCAACCCGACCAGTGTTGCCAGATTTACCGTGCGTTTTACATAAATTTAAATGGGGACGAAACGGTTTTTTACCCTCGATCTGGCAACAACGGATTCTCCCCGATTTAAACCGACTTGAAAAAACCTGAGGAATCGAAACTTTTCAGGCTCAAATGGCAAAATGACACGGTGGCCAAATAGCATAAGCCACCACTGGATCCTTTTAACAAACTTTAATGGGCCTGTTGCAAACTTTTGCTACAGCGCTATAGAGTGATCAATCTCATGTAAAATCGCGTGAAAAGTCCATTGGTGGCAGCAGAAAGTCATGAAATGCAATAACAAACTCACAAGAGACATTTAACTGAAATCCAAGATGGCGGTTAAAATATCGAGCAACCTGTGTATGCAAGCACCATGAACATCCAAGATGGCCAACCTCACAACATCAATAAATTACAACTAATCACAACGCAAACAAACTCATAACCTCCGATGCTGGTGAGGTTTTTAACGTTGGTTATCATGGATGTTCATGGTGCGTGCACAAGGGTTGCTCGATATTTTATCGCCATCTTGGAATTCAGTTAAACGCCTCTTGTGACTTTAATACTGCATTTTATGACTTTCTGATACCACCAATGGACTTTTCGCGTGATTTTATACTTAAGGTATAACACTCTATATCGCTGTGGCAAAAGTTTGCAACAGACCCATTCCCTCCTTTTGATGCGTGCGGCTCCATGGATCCATAGTCATACTCGAAAACCATAAATTTGCCTTTCTACGCATGCGTTAGAAAAAGATAACGGGGAGGGGGGGGCTGTCATGTGTGACTTCAGCCCCTGGCGCATGTTTCTGTTCTTTTCTAACAATAACCCTTAACTGCAGATGAGCCCAGATCTGGAACAATTACTTTGAAGCCTTATATAAAAGTAGGGGACTTGAGTTGTACTGTCGCTGCATGGTGGGTCACATTTGGAACAGATACTAAACGAGTAAGAATTGTCGATTTTGTCCTAGAGCGCGCAGCACAGGATAGAGAACGTGCAGAGTGGTTGAAAATAGCTTACTGAAAATCTGATAGAGATTTTCCGATTTTCATTGTTATGTTTGGGAGTAACGCAGGGGTACCATATACAAAAAAAAAAAAAAAAAAAAAAAAAAATATTGAAACTTACTAACTTATTTTTTACTACTTTAATTTTTTTTTTTTTTTTAGCCTGAAAACTTTATTTCCAGTTGCATGGATACCTAAATGCGGGTAAGGCCATATTTGGAACAATTAATATTCAGGCTCTTTACCATTGAAATATAATGGAAAGAATTTTTTCACTATTTTTTCCTGTCTCAAGGATCAAAATTGTACTGAAAAAAACTTATTTTATTGAAAAAAAAGTCATGCAGTAAAAAGTTAAGGTTTAACTCTCTATATCGCTGTAGCAAAAGTTTGCAACAGACCCATTCCCTCCTCTTGATGCGTGCGGTTCCATGAATCCATAGTCATACTCGCCCCGGTAAAAGTTTTTCATTGGTGACCAATAAGACGGTTCCAATTCTCCAGTGACCAATGAATTTTTCATTGGTGACCAATGTAATTTCATTGGTCACCAATGAAAAATTCATTGGGCCCTGGAGAATTGGAACCGTTTTACTGGTCACCAATGAAAAACTTTTACCAGGGTCGAAAACCATAATTTTGCCTTTCTACGCATGCGTTAGAAAAGGATAACGAGGGGGGGGGGGGGGGGGGGTGGGAGGGGGGCTGTCATGTATGACTTCAGCCCCTGGCGCATGTTTCTGTTCTTTTCTAACAATATGCAGTCAAATGGGCGAAGAGAGGGGGAAAGACAAATTCCTAGCTACATACGGCAATGCTCGAATCCATGCTTATATCTGAAGGGTAAATAACAGTGGCGTAGCGTGCAATTTGGCAACGTTGTATTGTATCCATTTAAACCTATGTAAAAGGTCGAATGCAAAGGTGTTCACCGAACACCCAATAGTTCGATCTTTTCATGGGTTTTAATGAAGTAATTACAATGTTGCCAAATTGCACGCTACGCTGCTGGTAAATAAACTGTAGAGAATACCCCACGAAACACTTTCTCACATCAAACATAACGAGGGGGCCCTAGACTCCTTTATATTTTCCGGGGGAAACCACCAGACTCTCTTTAATATTCTGGGGGAAACCTCCAGACTTTCTATAATATTCTGAAGGGGGCCCCAGCCCTCCCCATAAGGGGTTAATTTTACAGTAGGCTGGCTGAAAAATGTGTGTGCAAAATTTCATTAAATTTCAGACAGCTGCATTTGAAAAAATCCAAGTTCCCCCATTGGCTTTGATGGAAACCTTTGTGATTCTGCATAACTTGCTTATAATTTCAAAAGTCGAAAAACCGAATATATAAAGTCCCCTCTGAGGATCGTTAAAAGCAACCTCTCTGCAAAAGTTGGATGCATATCCAGCATTAGTTCAACAGTTATGTCGGGGTGCATATACAGACAGCAGACATATGCGCTATCGCTATCGCAATACTTTCTCTATCAGTTGCGTAGCGTGCAATTTGAAACATTGCATTTGTCCATTTGAACCCATGAAAAATATCGAACTATTGGGTGTTCGGTGAACAACCTTTTACCTGGGTTTAAATGGACACATTACAACATTGCCAAATTGCACACTACGCTACTGTTCTCTATTTCTAACTATGTTAGTTGTGAAAGAAAGTAAAATAGGTGGATCGTCACTTTCTGGAGCTTCCCCTCAGACACAAGTCGGAGGCAAGATTTGTTTAAATTTGTGGAAATGAAAATTGGAAATCCGCCAAAGATTATGGTTCAGGTGTGCCTGCATTTCTGAAACGAACTCTATATGTCTTAGGACTGGAAGAACCTCTGCATGATATCTGCAGGCAACAAATTAAATATCCTTGGACCTAGGAATTCAAATCAAACTTTAGGATCAATTCAACTAAATCTAGCTCATCTCCAGCTAATGTGATGGTTGAATTGTACTTATTAAGCCCTGATTCCCGGAAAATCTCCCTCTGAAAAAACGGCGATTACGATTCCTCAGTGATCGTGTAATCGATTACTATATTTTCCCATTTGCTCAGCTTATTTGAAGTCGTTCAATGATGAATAAATAACAGAGAAATCGAAAACGATAAATGCTAGTTATCCCATAGCTTTCATACTTACGTGTACCAAAGATTTATCTTGCACTTGAAGACTGGAGTTTATTTGAATTTTTTTATTTTTACAGAATCATCTTTGGTCTCTAAAAATTTGCCTTTGTAAAACAAGTTTATTTCTGTATTCCAGAAAAGTGCAATAGACGCACGTGGTCATTTTTAGAAATCGAAAGAAATATATAGATAGTATCAAGGTGAATAAATTTGAACTCAGGTACTATCGACTGATAGTCATCGCCTTTTACCGATGTGTTCTGCTGAGTGCTAATATAACATGGTTCACTGAGGGCAAGAGATTGCCATGGCCTCGATAAAAAATCAGTTCAGATAAAGCACACCTCAACGTATTTCAAACAGTAGCGTAGCGTGCAGCTTTGCAACGTTGTATTTTGTCCATTCAAATCCATGTAAAAGGTCGAATGCGAAAAGGTGTTCACCGAACACCCAATAATTCGATCTTTATCATGGGTTTTAATGAATAAACTGCGCACGGAGAGAAATTTATAATTGGAACTACCAGAATTACTTCTATAGATACATAATTGTTAAATGTCGATTCGCGTATCCTCTTAACTAGATTTCTGGTAATATTCAAAATACATTTTTCGTTGAAACCAGCATTATCTTCACAGATACCAAAAATACATTTAAATATTACGTCGAAGTAATTCTGATAGCCCCAAATATACATTTTTCTCCGAGTGACCATGCCAAATTGCACGCTACGCCACTGATTTCAAACCAAAATGTGGTGATGGTTAATATAGAGATATCCTAAGGTCCATTTTTTTACAGTAACTTATTTCTGATTTTTGGAAGATAAGGTCGCCCATTTTTATGTGACGCGCCATAAATATTGGTTACATTTACTGCCTGGTTTGTCAGGTGGTAGAGAAGATGATTAAACTATTTGCAAAAATCGTATGCATCCCAACAAAACATACAAAGTTACAAGCTATACGTCTATATCCACACCATATGTACTCTACAGGGTGTTAATTAAAAAAGGAGCCAGACCGAATGTCTCGAGAACGGCTACGCTTTCAAAAAACGCTGGAATACGTATTCAATTATTTTGAGGGTGACGTCTATTTAAAGGGTCGCCGATTTGAGGGTACCACCTCCCTAAATCCAATACTTCAAAAGGGGACTCCAACCCCCCATTTTTTATTTAATAATAAAAAAAAAGGTAAAAGTCTAAGACTTTTGGTACAAATCCAAGGTCTATATCGTTTTTTGTATTTGATATGTCGAAGGTCAAAGTTCGATTTGGGTCAATTTTCAAAAAATCATTACTCCTCTTTGAAAAGCCAGAATTTAGAAAAACAAGGATTCCAAAATACTCGATAAAGCAAGCCCTTTTCAGGAAAACAAAAATTTAGTTAAAATTTGGTTTTAAAGCCCCCAAACATTTTTAACGTTTTTGGCACCCACGGGGGGCTATCTGAAAAATTCTGAGAGACGACCCCTATTGAGTGATACATCAATCAATATAGCGTAACAAACTGAGCATTTTGGCGCAAACCGGAGGTCGATATAGTTTTTCACATTCGAGATATCGCAATCTGTAAAGTGACATTCGACATTCGATATCTCGAATGTGAAAGGCGATGTCGACCTCCGGTTTGCGCCAAAATGCTCAGTTTGTTACGCTTTTTGAGGATTTTTGCCATATTTCTATAGCAAAAGTTCGTGACAAACCCACATTAATTATCATCATCTAAATCAAAACGTAACTCACCGCATTAGAGAGAGAGTATATTTTATTTATAATGCGATTCATGAATCATCAAAATATTGCCAAGTTGCTGTGTTGCCAAACGTAGTCATGATTCTGTGTATATTTCCCATTAGAATCAATGTAAATTGTGTAGCTTTTAACTTTGAAGCTGGCAACACAGCTTTAAATGCAGTTTTGTCAGATTTACGGATTGATGATGCTTCAGGTTGTATATTCTATATATTTTTTACATTAGATACAATGTAAATTATATGACTTTTAACCTATTAATCGGGCAACATATCTTTAAATACAGTGTTGTCAGATTTACTTACATATATGTAAGTACATAAGCTTCAGGCTGTATTTTCCCCGTTAGAATCAATGTAAATTATATAGTTTGTAACCTCAAATCTGGCAACATAGCTTTTAGTACAGTGTTGTCAGATGCGCGGCCGCTTTATCAGTACGTGTATTTCCCAAGAATTATAATGTAAATTGTAAAGGGCTTTTAACCTCAAATCTGGCGATACAGTTTTAAATGCAGTGTTGTCAGATGCACAACCTCATTAGTTCGAGTATTTTCCATGAGGTTCAATGTAAATGACAAGCTTTTAACCTCAAATCTGGCAATACTGGAGAGCTATGACTCAAGCAAAAAAAAAAAAAAAAAAAAATCAAGTCGTTTAAAACAATGAGATGAAGGTCGAGAACCTTTCAAGAGAGTAAAACATATGTTGATATATGTTTATCAGGTTTTCCAAATCCGACTTTGAGCTTCATTTCAAAGAAATCACCTCTCATACAGCTATATTACCTGATTACCTCATTCAATCAGTCAGCGCGTCGCGTCGCGGGATTTCCTTCGTTAAAATTCGAAGAAATAAATCCAGTTTAGATGAATCTTTCATAGGGCGGTTATAATGAAAGTCAGAGAAAGTAGGAATGTAATTAGATCATTTCACTATGAACTACACTAGGACAATTTCAGTTACCAGTTTTTAATTTTCTTATAACTGCCAGCAACTTAATCCCACGGCTAACCCGTCCGATCAACGTGGGTCTTTTAAGTGATTCTATGGCAAACTCTCAAAAATTTTAATTCGATAGATGGCGTTACTTGTCGCTGGCTCCGAAAATAGCCGTTTTTTGACGGTTTTCGGCTGTTTTCTCTGAACAGCCGAATAATAGCCAAAAAATCGGACTGTCAGCACCGGCTTAATTTTTTGCTTGATTTTTTGAGCCATGGGTGACCGCAGAAAAATTTCTAAGGGGGGGGGGCAAAATTGTTGCACCTCAAAGGAAGGTCTAGGAGACCGACCCCCCCCCCCCCCCCGAGGAAAAGGGAGTTTTTTCCATCCAAATGGTGTACAATTATTAAGCCATGGTAGGTGTATCAAATAATAGTAATAATTTTGGCGTCTTTGATATGATGAATAAAGGGACAGTAGACGAAAATGATATCAAGGAAAATGTTTAACTGCTCTGAAAAGGGAGTTTTTTCCATCCAAATGGTGTACAATTAAAGCCATGGTAGGTATCAAATAATAGTAAATTGGCGTCTTATATAGAAAAAGGGACAGTAGACGAAAATGATATAAGGAAAATGTTTACTCTGCTCCTTGCAAAAAAAGAGTTAAATTACAAAATAAACAAATATGATTTGTTAACTATTACCTTGATAACATTGCATTTTCTTTTTTCTTTCATTTTTTACCGTGAAATGTTGACTTTTTGGAATTCCAGGGGGGGGGGGGGGAGCGCCCCCTCGTGCCCCCCGCTGCTGGCGCCCATGGTTTTGAGCCATAAATGGACCAAATTGGTTCTAATAGAAAGGCGAAACTATGCGAAGAAAAAATCATATGTATAATTTGGAGTTGTATCAGTAAAGATTACAGGTGAAACAGAAACCTGTAATCTTTACTGATACAACTCCAAATTACACATGATTTTTTCTTTGCATAGTTCGCCTTATTTTAGTAAACCCAAATTTTGGGCCCGTTTATGGCTCAAAAAAGCAAGCAAAAAATTAAGCAGGTGCTCAAGTGCTGACATTCCGATTGTTTGTCTCTTATTCGTCTGTTCAGAGAAAACAGCCGAAAACCGTCAAAAACTGGCTATTTTTGGAGCCAGCGCAAGTAACGCCATCTATCGGATTAAAATTTGTGGGAGTTTGCCATAGAATCACCTTAAGGTGATTTTTTAGCGTTTAGTGCCGATTTCTGCCACCAGAGCGCTACCGTTCGATTAATGTAAAATTACAGGCCGAAAGTAATTTATATTTAAGAAAACGGAGAGTCGCAGTTACTAGACAGTCATCTGAAGAACGTCTCAACAAAATACCTCGTCAATACCTTCAGAAGTATGGCATAAAATAACCAAAAATGTAATATCGCAAATAGATTCTTGCGTCGAAATGCAATATTTCATTTTTTGGTACTTTCAGCCATATTTTTGAAGTTATTGACGATATAAATTGTAGAGTCGTTCTTCAGATGATTGTCTAGTGACTGACTTTCCGTGATCTCAAAGATAAGTTACTTTCGGCCTGTTATTTGACATAAATTGAACGGTAGCGCTCTGGTGGCAGAAATCGGCACTAAACGCCATTAACTTCAAAAAAAAGTCAACAACTGAAATAATTCACTAGACGAACGTAATTCAGTATTATTTGAATTTTTTCAGTGTCTCGGTGTCACCAGTTGTCACGGCACCATTAATCGACTGTTATTCACTCATCCAGTGTTGCCAGATCGAGGGTAAAAAGCCGTATCGTCCAGATTTAAATCAATGTAAAGGCTACTGCTTTTTCACCCACAATCTGGCAACACTGCACTCATCTGCTGTGGTGAATGCCAGCTGTTTAAGCATTTAATCGGTACCATCGAATAAAAATATTTGAAATTTGCACTTTGACTTTCAAAAGAAAGTACCCTGGTCGAAATTCTATACCGTTAAAGTTTTCCGTTATTTTCAAAGAAACTTTCGATTTTTCATGACGTTCATTTAAAGGGGCGTTCTGGTAAGTTATATTGAACACTTGATAGCCGAAAAATTGATTGTTAATAGATTGCCAGGATTTAAAAGAGTAAAAATCGACCAGGGTCCTTTCTTTTCAAGGTCATAGTACTTGCGGTAGGTACTATCAAACGCAAAAGTTCTGGGAGTCATGAATTCGAAATAAGTGGCGAATCTTCAGGCGCAATCGCAAAACAATCCAGAGCTGCCGTTTTGCGTATAGTTATAATGGTGTTTTTCAGTGCACCGATGATTCAACCGGTTGAGAAAAGATTACACAGTTCAGTTCAATGCATGACTATACTGCACGAAAATACTCTGATCTGTAATCTTTTCTCAATCGGTGCAATCGCCGTTTAATTATTGAAATATCCGGAAGTTTCTTAAAGTCATCGACGACTCCACCGATCGAGAAAAGATTACAGATACGAGTATTTTCGTGCATTACAGTCATGTACTGAACTGAACTGTGTAATCTTTTTTCAATAACCGGTGGAATCATCGGTGAATCGAAATCGCGATTAATCACGCGCAAAATGGCAGCTCTCAAGCAATCCCTCTGCGCTCCGCGGCCGCGTGCGCATTCTTGACAGCCAAAACTTTCGGGTTTGCAAGTACATCTCTGGTTTTGTCCACTCTGTGGTTTCCGGAATAGTTTGAGGATATTCTGCGCAGGAGGAAGCAAAGGATCGTCAACGCTAGAGCCAGGGTGGGGGGGGGGGGGGGGGTTGTCGCAAAAATTGGAAGGTCAAACTCGATAGAATTGGGTCCGAGTGTCGAATTGCAGCGAGAGGACTCCACTCTGCAGCTCACTCTCAAATTGAACTGAACAAAACCGAGCGAAACCGGTGCACATTAATTTGGATCAGGAGTAAACAAAGTAATTAAAACACGAATGTTTACTCTATGACTCTCGATCATGATTTATTGTTCCCACTGGCGCAATCAGGATCTCTTCCATCTCTCCCATTTCCCATTTGAATGTATAAATAGGAAAAGGACAGAAAGAGGGGGTTTTATCCCCTTGTCGATCCTTGTCTAACATACGTTTCTTAATGGAGAAAACAGGGAGATGAAGAAACTCTCGTTGCGCTACTGATTGCTCTTCTTTAAGTCATAAATTGACGAATTTTACTTTCGCCTCATTCATCCAGTAGCTCAAACAGGATTTCTTCTTCCATCTAGCTATCTCTCTCATCTTCCTATTTGAATGTATATGAGTAGAAAAGGGATAGAAAGCAATGGTACGGTGGCTCGTGCAATTTGGCAACAGTGCATTTCCTCCATTCAAATCTATGTAAAACAATCGATTGTTGGTGAAGCACTGCTTCACTATCGAATCGATTGTTTTATATAGAATCAAATGAACGGACAACGTTGTTGCCAAATTTCACGGGCCGCCACTGATAGAAAGAAGTAGTTTATTTCCCTTATAGGTGCTTGTTTTACGAACGTCTCAGTGGAGAAAAGAGAGCGATAGAGAATTGTCGTTGCGTTTCTAGTCTCATCGCATCAACACCAAATTAATTATTCGCCTTAATGGTGCTGTCGCGAACTTTTGCTACGCGAGCTTTTAGTACCCTTCTCAAGTACATCATTATGAAAATTCAATCGAACAAAATTAAACACCTAGACAAGTGAAACATGTGAACTTTTTTTATATTTTTTCATAGGCATGTCAATTTTTTTTTTTAAGAATGGGGGTCTTGCAAACTTTTCTAATTATATATTTATAATAATAATAATAAATAAAAATAAAAATTAATATATGTTTGTTTAGAAATAATAATAAAAAATTCTAATTAAGTCCCATTGTTCCGGAGATGAGATTCTGCCCCAATACATTGTTTCAAACGGGAATTCCGCACAGTGACATCACTGCGCACACGATTTTTTACAGCTTTACGCATGTGTATCTCCAAAACTGGGACACTTGGGGGGAAAAAACCAAAGGCACCATTGTTCTCAGCGCATCAAGTACTACTAGTTTCTTTATATATGTATAAAAAAAAAAAAAAAAAAAAAAAAAAAAAAAAAAAAAGACACACACAATTTCAGATTCTTGCAACTACCCAATTGCCTACGGAAATAATGACCCACGGAATTTCGGACATTTTGGTCATGAAACAACACGAAAAGGTTTTACCAGAGTAGGCAGTGGCGGATCCAGAAAGTTTTTCTGGGGGGGAGGGGGAGGGTACGCCTGTGAAGTTTTGAAATTTGAAGCGTTGGTGGAAGCCAAGGTTATAGATTAAAGAGGTATGCTCATCTGACTTCGTGCCTCAAAGTCAGTAGCGCGAAGTTCAAAATCCAGATTCAAGACGGCCGACAAAAGCAGAAAACATTGTATACTCTTTCCAGAAAACATTGGGCTCCCTCTCCAGAAAAGCAGAAAATAGCCCGATGTTTTCTGGAAAGAGTATACAATGTTTTCTGCTTTTGTCGGCCATCTTGGATCTGGATTTTGAACTTCGCGCTACTGACTTTGAGGCGCGAAGTCAGATGAGCATAGCTCTTTAATCTATAACCTTGGGTGGAAGCAATTTTGGGCTATTTTCTATAGAAAATAGGCAAAATTTGAGGCTTCTGGGGGGGCACGTTCCCCCGTGCCCCCCCCTCCCCCCGGTAGATCCGCCACTGAGAGCAGTAGCGGCCCGTGAGATTTGGCAACCATGGATTTTTCCCACTTAAACTTAGGTAAAAAATCGATTCAAGCGGAGGCTGGCAGCCTCCTCGAGTTTCGATTGTTTTCCATGTATTTAAATAGGATAAAAACACTGTTGCCAAATCGCACGAGCCGCCACTGACTGAGAGTAGGAAATGGTGAGGAAATTATTTGCCGCTAACTGTATGTGTTAAATGTTAATTTTATACAAGATATTTGCTTTTGCCTCCATCCTCTCAATATTGCATAATTGTACGAGAGTGGGTTTTCTCCGGATATGATGTAATGCGTATTGGAATTGATTTTAGATAACACCCATGTAGGTCAGACATTTTACCTTGTTCGGTCGAACCACAGGGTTCACGGGTCACTTAATTCTCTTGGTTATAAGTTCAATTAAGGTTCTTAGTAACTGAGTAAAGCATACAACTATATTGTCATCACTCTTAAGCTTCAGAAAATCTCAGAATTTAAAGTATTGTCAGAATGAATTCAGGATCTAACATTTTCGAGAGATTAGATTCGGCAACCCTTTCAATTGATAGTTACTGACTTACTTAACCAAGTATATAATATATGTGCAGCGCGCACACAGTGGATCTGAAATGACGGCGATTCAAAAACTCGATTTCGATTTGACGGTCAAATCCGAAAGTTAAGTATACTTGCCTTAACGTCTCATTTAAAAGCATCCAATTTCTAGTGGATTCGTCACGGCTTTCTTATCAAGGTTAAAAACATGATTCAAACAAACAGAGCCCGTGTAAAATGTACCTAAAAGACAGTGGCGTAGCGTGTAATTTGGCAACGTTGCATTAGGTCCATTAAAACCCATGTAAAAGGTAGAATGCTAAGGTGTTCACCGAACACCCTATTGTTCGATCTTTTTAATGGGTTTAAATGGACACATTCCAAGGATAGTTTAAACCTACACTGAGAGAATTCTTTTTTTAATCCAGGGTGTGTTTCGTTTGTGTTAAAGAAACTGCACACTGAAATATTGACTAAGGAAGAATTCCATTAACCCAGGGAAAATGTCTGCTGCTACAAGTAAAAGATTCCTTCTTGTGACAGTGATTCTCCTTCATGCAACAGAACTTTACTTCGAGCAAGGAAAACTGTCACGAGTAAACGTGCTTTTACTCGTTTCTAAAGAAGTGATTTCTCTCAGTGTAGAAATCTCACTGGAAACTTTTAAATTAAGTTAAGTTTAACTTAATTAGGTTAAGTGACACTTTTTTGATTTTGAGAAAATCGACTATAAAGTTCAAAGTATGGACGTTTTCGACATTTTAGCAGAACATCAACCGCAACAGCTTTGAAAGTAGGGTCATATCCTACATCTTTTGAACCAAGTTGGGAAATTTTACAGATAGATACCATCTGAAGGGGCCCGTTTTGCGTTCCATTAAATGCCCGTTTAAGGTATAATAATTCAGAATTGGGCAAAACGGACCGAATTTTGGTCCAAAAGGCCCGCAACTCGCCATTTGCAGTATGAATTGATGGGTCAGAACCCAAAATACACAATTTTGAAAATTTAACCCTTTAGGTCTAGCGTCAATTTTGGGAGCTGAAATTTTTTGTGGGTGATTAGTGCCACATTTTCCGTCTTTTTATCGCTAAAGTCCTTTCCCTATCTAAACTTCATTTTTAGCGCTCCGCCCTAACCATCATAACTCCTTCATCCACTGTGCTAACTCGATTTTTTCCAAAATGTCACGAAACCCCTTTATCCACTCTACCCTTCAATGCTTAAAATGATGCGAAAACGATGATTTTTGGTGACCTGATTCTTGGCAACTTCTATTCGATCTCACATTCAGACCATAGCGCACTGTGTGGAGGCCAAATAAGACCAGCTTCCGACACAATTCCATTGACTGATGGCCGGTCGGTCGGTCTGTTGAACGATGGGATTTTATATATTACGCGACAAGATTTCGGCAGAGTTGAAATGAGTCGTGATTAGGAGAGCAGGAGACGGACATCAGTCCGACGAGTGACATTGAAAGTCCATTGAACCTGATCCGATCTGATCATGCGATGAGTTGAGCTTGAGTAGAGCGATCTCTGAGATGCGCCTGGCGTGCTCTGCTCTGCTCTTTATGTATGAGTGAGTATGACTCTGATGAGACTGAGATTGAGTCTGTTCGTCTACTCCCCCGACTCCAGAGTAAAGTACATCGTAGCGTAGCACACAGTGAGTCATTTTTCCATTTTTTAGTGGTGTCGCGTGCAAAACTGGCAACGGTGCACATTGTCCATTTAACCCATGTATATTGTATACCCAACTTTATTTGAACATGTTGGGCGTTATTAGGTGTTTTTCTCAAAAAACACCATCTAAGAGCTAAAAAAATTTAAAATTAAAAAATTGTGACATTTTCTGGTCCAGCTAAATGATAGGTGCTGAATCACAACATCGATTTTTGAGTATAAAATTTACCTAAATTTACTGTAATTTGGTATAAAAAAAAAAACAAAACAAAAAAAAAAACTATTATATGTGGGTCGTTAACGACCCAATGGGCATGGGTTTTAAACCCTTGTAAAATATCGTCATGAGAGAGCACACTATGCACATGCACACCCAATACCTCTACTTATTCCACAAGTTAAATGGACTAACCCTGGTTAAAATCCTCATCAAAAAATTTTCAGCATGAGATTTGGAACCTGATTTCATGTTGATCTCATGATGGTTTCATGATGATCCCAAGCTGAGCTCAAGACGATTTCTACTCTACTTGGAACCTGATTTCATGTTGATCCCATGATGATTTCAACTCTACTTGCAAAAACCTAATTTCGTGTTGATCTCATGATGATTTCATGATGATCCCATGCTGAGCTCAAGATGATTTCTACTCTACTTGGAACCTGATTTCATGTTGATCCCATGATGATTTCATGATGATTTCTACTCTACTTGCAGGAACCTGATTTGATGTTGATCTCATGATGATTTCATGATGATCCCATGCTGAGCTCCAGATGATTTCTACTCTACTTGGAACTTGATTTCATGTTGATCCCATGATGATTTCTACTCTACTTTCAGGAACCTGATTTCATGTTGATCTCATGATGATTTCATGATGACCCCATGCTGAGCTCAAGATGATTTCTAATCATCATGAGATCATCATGAAATCTGGTTCCAAATCTCATGCTGAAATTTTTTTGATGGTTTCTGATGAGGATTTTTACCAGGGAAATGCAACGTTGTTGGATTGCACGCGCCTCCTTATGATCTTATATTTATTCGGATCTATGCGAGATCAATCAACGTTTCGATCCCATTTAAATCGACGCTAAAGTATCGTTCATCTATTGCTGCAGTATAAACTGGCAACGGTGCATTTCGTTCATTTAAACTCTTGTAAAATATCGTTTCGAGAGAGCACACTATGCGCATCACGCATCATACCTAATATATAGCTCGACCTATTTCACGAGTTTAAATGGACTAAATTTCACGTTGTCGCGTTGCACTCACCGCCTTTGGTCTTTTATTTATTCGATTCAACGCGAGTTCAATCATCGTTCCCGCATTTGAATCTACACTAAACTATTGATCAGCTAATGGCTCCAATAAAAACCATCAAAAATAGATTATTTGCTTTAGATTTTAAAACCAGAGTTGCCATTTTCCGGATCAGTGGCGTAGCGTGCAATTTGGCACCGTTGTATCTGTCTATTTAAACCCGTGTAAAAGGTCGAATCCGAGGGTGTTCACCGAACACCCAACAATTCGATATTTTTAATGGGTTTAAATGGATAAAGTACAACGTTGGGTCCCTCTCCCAGAAAATTTTGAAAATTCAAGCTTCTCAACAACAAATTTGAGGCATCTTTTAACCGTTTATTCCTCATTTTTATACTACCTCATTTCAATTTTTGTTCGTAAAAGTGAAAGATCCCGCCCGCGCCCCTGCCATTGTTTCCCCATTCCCAAACAAGATAATTAGCAAAGTTACATGAATCACACTTAGATTCTCTTTTTCTTTTGCTTTTCCCCATCTTTCTCTTCCTCTTACTGTTTTTTTTTTTTTTTTTTTTTTTTTTTTTTTTTTTTTTTTTTGGTCCAAAGGGGGGCCATGCCGCCGTGCCCCCTCCCCCTCCCTCCGGATCCGCCCATGTCTGAAGTTTAGGCGCACCTAGACCGATAATCTTTGGCATTTTTCAACATTATTTCTCTTATTACACAATGAAAGTTAATGAAAATGAATTTGAGCGTTGGTTTTCCAAAGAGAAACACTTTAAAGTCAAAAAGGTTTAACTCACAAGGGGAGGCTCAGAAGTCGCCGCCTCCGAATTTGAAAACGATTGCACAAAAATGTAGCTAAAGTCAAACTATTAGACCCGTACGTGTTTCTCACTTTTTGCCAATGGACCTTCCTAAAGCTTCAGGAATTTTTTGAAAGTTGCCGAAATTCACGCAAATATTCGGAACGCTCTCCGCTCGGGTTTTTTACGTGTATTTCGGCAACTTTCAAAAAACTCCTGACGCTTTAGGAGGGCCCATTGGCAAAAAGTGAGAAACACGGGTCTAACAGTTTTACTTTAGCTACATTTTAGTGCAATTGTTTTCAAAATCGGAGGCGGCGACTTCTGAACCTCCCTTGTCAGAGGCAAGTTTTGTTGCGATTTGAAGGAATGAAATTTGAAAATTCTCCAAAGATTGTAGTCTAGGTGTGCCCACACTTCTGAAATGAGCTCTACACAGGGTGGGTGTATAGAAAAGGGTGTATAGGACCAGGCCTAGGAATCTCGTAAAAGACTGAGAACTTGGAAAAAACGCTGAAACACGAATCAAATATTTTAAAGTTGTTGGTCTTTTAACCTTTTGATCTTTTGAGCTGTTGTGAAAGGTCAAACTGCTTCTTTAAGGGGTCTCTGGTCTCTCCACCTGCGAATTTAAAATCGCGAATAGACTGCTTGAGCCAATGAGCTTCTTTGTTGTCGATACATCAGCCTCGACCTATCGACTCCAAGACAGCTCATTGACTCAAACAGTTTATTCGCACTTTTAAATTCGCAGGTGGAGAGACCCCTTTAGCTAGGAAGAAGTGTAGTTTTACGGAATCCACATTCTAACTCATTGTGCGCCGGTTTCGACGCGACACACAGGCGCAACATTGACCGAGTGCCTTGGTTCTCGCCCTAATTATTGCGGAAAGATAGAAACCATGCAGCACTCAGCCGAGAAAGACCAATCTATTCAGCATCGGGCGAATATTTCTGCTTTGTTACGTAATTTGCATCTTCTCTACAGTACTTGGAAATCCTCGAAGTATCACAGCGGTGGCGCGGCGCGGCGTATCAAAGAACTTGCCCCCTGCGCTCTCTCTCTCTCTCTCTCTCTCTCTCTCTCTCTCTCTCTCTCTCTCTCTCTCTCTCTCTCTCTCTCTCTCTCTCTTCTCTCTCTCTCTCATTCAGATGGTCATCTCTCTTCTCTCTCTTTCTCTCTATCTCTCTCTCCCTCCTCTCTCTCCTCTCTCCTCTTCCTCTCCTCTCTCTTCTCTACTCCTCTCTCCTCACTTCTCTCTCACTCTCTCTCTCTCTCTCTCGATAGCAAAATATCGAGGATGGGGTCGATTGTCAATCTCTCTCTTTCTCCTATCTTTCTCTCCCTCCTTCCCCTTCCCTCTTCCTTCCACTCCCTCTGTCTTACTCCCCCCCCCCCCCAACTTTCTCTCACTCTATCTAGCTATGTCCACGAGAATGCATGAGGTAGGAAAGGATAGCATAAAGGGATTATCACGTGACTTTGGCATTGGCCCACCCTCCCTCCGCCGTATGAATTTAAATGTTAGAGGGAGAAATACAAGTTCCTGACCTTTGACTCACCACTGCAGTTTCGACAATTATAAGAAAAACTTGGAACCATATGGTATTGAACCAAATCACTTAAGGGCCATTCTACAGTAAAGTGGACATGGTATGAAAAAATTGAAATTTAAAAATTAGTGCCTGGCAGTCTTGTTTTGCATTAAAATGCAACCAGAGACGAAAATATGATCTAAATCTAATAAGGTCAAACGTGTTGATTTTACATCAGGTTTGATGTGTATTTTCAATGACCAAATCACTCGCGTCTCACTCGTTACAAAACCTAGCTGTCCCACCCGATACGCTACTTTTTAATTTTTTTAGAGAAAAATAATTTAGTAAATGAAAAAAACTTTATGTAGGATCAAAGTTTATACCCTCACCTTTGACATATATTTTTTCCAAATTTTTATCTCTTCAAAACTCACAGAGTTTCAACTTTTTCTAAAGTGATTCAAAAACCTTATTCATTTTCTGTCCCACCATTTACACCCTTATTCTGCTCTTCTCTCAGCTTTGGATAGACTTTTATTAAATTTTGAAAATCCTATCACTATCTAAAAGTTAAGACCTTTCTGTTGGTGGGATAGTTTCTTCATTTAAATGATTAAAAAGTTGAAAAAAAAAAAAATTACTTCAAAGTCGTCTGAATGTCCCACCCGGTACAAAATAATGACCCTTATGGGAACTTGTAAGCAACGATACCTACTTTTGGCATTTGTTTCCCTTTCACCTACGCCTATGTGTCTATGTTTCGAAAGTTTCAACTTTATTGCAACTAGAGGGCGGAGAATTGTCGATATGTTGTTAAAAAATTGCCATTTCATTGCAACATTTAGATTGAAAAATGCTACATGGGTGTTGGGCAGAGCTGCCGTTTTGCGTATAATCAATGCTATTTTTTAACTCACCTATGATTCCACCGGTTGAGAAAAGATTACACAGTTCAATTCAATGTATGACTTAAATGCACGAAAATACTCTGATCTGTAATCTTTCCTCAATCGGTGGAAACTCCGTTAATTACTTAAAATATCCGCAAGTTTTTTAAAGTAATCGACGACTCCACCGGTTGAGAAAAGATTACAGACTCTGTAATTTTGTGTGGCGGCTCGTCAGGTGTAGTTAGTGTAGTGGCACTACACCTACTTTTTCAATGGTTTTTTTTTTTTTTTTTTTTTTCTTTTCAAATTTTCAATTTTGCAAATTTTGGTCGCTCTTGCTTAAAAATGATTGGGATTTCGGAAAAATTGAAGGAGGAAAAGAGAAAAAGGAGTTGTAAAGAGCACCGTAAAAACAAAGTTTCTTAACGTTTTCATGTGTTTCAATTTTTTATTTTGATATTTAAATAAATCTTGGTATGTAAGGCTTGAAAAAAGATGTTTTTATTGCAGGTTTTGCTCGGAAATTTATTTATGTTTTTAATTTTTTTACTTTGTAAGGTTATTGGTGGGGGGGATTTGTTATTACTATATTGTCGCAGGAGAACTTTCGTGTCACGAAATAGTTAAAACTAGCTTTTAATTAAATCTAAGGTAGGTCAAATATTTGAAAACATTGCACGGGAGGACCCCCAAACCCTCCTACTACTGAGAGCATCCTCCCAGACCCCCCACAACTACACCTAATTTTTCAGTCACGAGCCGCCACTGTAGTTTTTCTTATATTGAAATAAGAAAAATATATAAAAAAAAAAAACCAATTTATTGAGTTTTCACAACTTGCTTTCACGAACTCTTGAATGAGATGGGAAAAATTATAAGGCTTAGTTTATTCACAGCTGATGACAGCGTTGCCAATGTGGACATCAATTGATTCTTGAATCAACATTATACAAATATTTTCTTAACCGGTGGAATCATCGGTGAATTGAAAAAAAATGTCATTAATTATACGCAAAACGGCAGCCGTGGTATTGGATATGCCACTGAGTATGATGCGCATGCCCTCTTGCTTTTGCAGCTATAAATTAAATTGGTCGGTAAATCGAAGGATTTTTCAAAAAGAGGTCAGGAAGTACAAACAGTCTTTCTTTAGAGCTCGTGTTAAATCTTCGTTTCCATTGAACGAAAACGAACTTTAATTTATTCTCCCTCCCTCACCCATTGCGGCTCGACGCGATGACCGTCTCAGGCATAGCCGTAGCCAGGATATTGTCTTTCTCTCTTTTTGCCCATTTGAATGCATGTGTTAGAAAAGGATGGATATAGGGGCTGTCACGTGACTTCAGCCCCTGTTGCTGTCCTTTTCTAACACATGCCGTCGGCGGTTTTACCAAGAGGCGTAACTCAAAATTTCGCATTTTCCGTTTTTCATCGTTTTCTATGTATTTTTAGGTGCTCTATCGATCTAGCTAGGTTTCAAAGTCGAAATCTCAATACTTTTAAAGTTATTATGGAAAAACAAAAAGACGTATGTCTGAAAAGCACAAAACTCGGTTTAACGAACGGACGTAAGTCTTAAAACGCGTGGATCATGGGAGTTACGCCTGTTCGTAAAACCTATGACTGAGCGTTGCTGCTCACTTACGCCTGCCATCAAGCATCTTTTAATGTTTAAGATAAAGTACCTTTGCATTTAACAGTGATACAAATCAACTCTGCCGTTTTGTGGACGTTTAATATGCATTTTTAGTCGTTACAAGTTTTTCCAATTCGCAAGCCATTTCCGAGAAAATCGTCTCTAAAGTTGCAAAGATCGGCCAATAATCACCTTTTCTTTGATTTTGTCAATTCTTGGCCGACCTCTGCAACTTCAGGGACGATATCCTTGGTTGCGAAAAGGAAAAACTTGTAAAGACCAAAAATGCATATTTTTTTACAAACTTTGGAATGATGCTAATCGTTTTTGGGTTTAATGAATCGGAAAGCATGTTTTTACATAATTTGACCAAAAAAAGTGAGAAAAATCGAGAAAAACCCCCAAAGCCCCCCTCAAATTTTTGCATACTGCATTTTCACGGCCAAAATCGGCAAGAACGCCTAAAATTACATCAGATAAGCACTTACGAGGGGCGTTCAACTTATAAGTTTCCCTATTTTTTATCTCTAGCCTTGTTAGTGCTAGAAAAATTTCATTTATACGGTTAAATCCGCCAAATCCTCAGCTTTCCAACGGTATTTTTGTTTTTGAAAGTTATTTAATTTTTGTAGGAGAAAAAGCTATATTTCTACACCCGTGTCGAAAAAGTCCCCGCCAACTTCTGAGTTGGGAAGTAAAAACTAACTTTGACACTTGGAATGAAGAACGCAAAACTTTAAAATAAAAGATACATTTTATTTTTGAAGTATTCCATTTTTACGACTTTTCCACATAATTTCCTTCGAGATTGATACATTTTTCGCAGCGATGAACCAGCTTTTCAATACCTTGGGCGAAAAACTCTCGGTCTAAGGACTTGAAAAAATTCATCACGGTATCCTTCAGGTGGTCATCTGACAGGAACTTTACGTGCGATACTTTTGCCGACAATATGTGATTATAACGCATCTCATGATCATCTTATATAAGATAAAACGACAAAAATTGAGCGCAGCAACAGGTATGGAGGGATAACGACTCATTTTCGTCGCTAATCAGACGAATGCTGCTGTTCAAAACAGGCGAATACTTTTTGCTGATAAAGTTGGCGGGGGACTTTTTCGACACGGGTGTAGAAATATAGCTTTTTCTCCTACAAAAGTTGCTCGAATTTCAAAAACAAAAATACCATTGGAAAGCTGAGGATTTGGCAGATTTAACCGTGTAAATGAAACTTTTCTAGCATCAACAGAGCCAGAGATAAAAAATAGGGAAACTTATAAGTTGAACGCCCCTCGTATTTACGAGCATAAAGAAAAATTCACGAGGTAGTTATGACAATTTTTCAATTTGTTTTTCGGAAACTTTGCAACACTGTACCTCGAAAATACTACAATTTCGGACCCATGTTTATAGGGAAAAAAAGTCGTCTTCTTTTTACCTCTAAAATGCGCCCTGAAAATTACTGTATATAGTTTTGTTACATCCTGTATAATTTCGTTTCTTGCACATCCGCTATCATCGTTTTTTAATGAAAGTCTGATAAAGTATACCTGGAGATACTTAGAAACTTTTTTCCCTGTATTTTTCAGGATACATAAAGCATCTTCTAAAATGCAAGGAAAAATGTTACTGAAAATAGTTGCAAATATTGAGAAAAGTTATACGATTACACTGATCTATCAAATGCTGGGAAAGGCTTTAGCGAACTACCCTCAGTGAAAATAACATTAAACAAATATTGGAGTAAATCTGTTATGGTTTCGATCACTCGAGGAACTATTAATTTATTTCAAAGTAATGTAAAAGAGAAGACGTAACTGAGCATTAGGAGGATTAAATCGTCCTTACAAAGAGACGGTAACTCCTTCTTAAACAGCAAAACGGGGGCGTATGTGACCAAAACATTAAACGGCGGTCTCACGAATGGACGTAAGTAACTTCCTATCAATGAAATGTCTCTGGTGCTCGTAAAAATGAGTGTTTCTGACTTTTGAAAAAAGATTCGGAGTTCTGAGAGTTTGGGGAACATTTCGATGCCAAGAAAATTTCCATAGCTCCAAAATTAATCGATCGGTAGCGAAATGAAAAAAGGGGATTTTTCAGAAATTTTGTTTTCGCTCTCCTGGAAAGTAGCGAAACTTGAGTTACGCCTCTTGGTAAAACCGCCGACGAGCGTTTAAATGGGCTAAGAGAGAGAAAGGCAATATCTTGGCTACGGCTATGGTCTCAGGTGATGGAACTCCCGAGGACTGAGACTTGAGTGAGACCAGAAGATTGAAATGAATGAATGGTTTCTCGGAAAAGACAAGATTTCTGCTAACAATAAGTGCTACATGAGATCGGGTGGCAAGTTGGCAAGTTGACTTATTATTGTTAATTCGCGCGATCATCTTTAATTTTTTTTTTCTTTCTCTTTTTCCGATTCACTCCAGTCTGCGGATCGGACTGTTTGATTCGGTTATATACCGCAGTCTTTGATAAAAAAAAAAAGAAATAAAAAAAAAATAAAAAATAAAAAATAAAAAACCAAATAAAATGAAAATAAATAAAAAGTTGAATAATTAATCTTCCATCCGATCTTTCTTCGGGAGAGTCTCAAATAATGAATATAATTTCCAGGAAATGAGTCAGAGGCACAGACGCGGCGGAAGGCCTGCCGACATCGACGCCGCACACTAGTCAACTTTTTTTGGACATGAAAAGTTTTCGTTTTTTGCTTCAGAAACGTTTTAATGTCGTTATTTTCCATAAAAAAAAAAAAAAAAAAAAAAAAAAAAAAAAAAAAAAAAAACAATGTTATTCTACTCATTTTAAGCTGTAAAACCGCTTATTAAATTAAGTTTTCAGTTATCTTACAGTTAACCTTTTATAAACCAAGCCCGAGTATACTCGTTTTTCTCCTCTGCTCTAGTTCATTTCACATTGCTCCTGTAGTTAGCGATTCAGAATAAACGCGATTCTGGTTTCGTTCGGGCGCCTTCAATTCGTCGTATATGCAATTCCAACTCCCCAAAGTACGAACAGTTAACTACCCTCCCTATATTCATGGTGGCGTTCTTTTGATCAAACCTGGTCCGTGAAGGGTTAATTGCTCTGCTCATAATATTAATTCTATGTCCATGAATAAATGTTCGGGAAATTCCATACTTTGTACCATTGTGCGCCGATGTGCGATCCCTCTTTCTCGGTAGATTTCTGAGATTAATATCATTCATAGAACTTCTAGCCTTTCCGAGCTTATTTTGCGAGCGCCAATGTCCAAAAGCGTAACCATAGAATTTGTCTTCCTCTCTCTATGATGCTCATTAGTACTAATCTGTTACAAGATTCAACAAGCTAAAGCGATATAGAGACAGGGGCGTATTTACATCTCTTGCGGCCCTACATACGCAATTTTGAATTTGAGGCCCCTGAGAAAGAGGGTAGGATGCCTGGGGTCTGAGGGTATCCACCTGAGAGAAAGGGGGTGCTTGGGGGTTCTCTCCCTAATTTTTTTTTCTAAAAAGAAGGCATTGAAATTCAGCTTTAAACTGTCCCCCCCCCCCAGCAAAATTGTTTGTAAGTCTTTAATCTTTTAGCCTTTTCATGTTCTCATTTTTCTCTCTATTCCTCTCTCTTTTCCTCTCATTTTCTCTCTATTTCTCTCTATTTCTACCTCCAAACTTTCACCTAAACTTTTTTGAAAAGTCTATGTTTCATTCATACTTTTTGGACAATTGAAAGAAAGTAAGATGGAACAGTAGCCATTTTAACCTTTATACGCTATGCTTTCAATTTTTCTTCTTCCCCCTCCTTCAAAAAATGTGAGACGATGGCTCCCTGTCGCCTCACTTGCCTCACCTGGCGAGCCGCCACTGGTAAGGCATAACATGTACTGGTGGGTCTCTATTTGTGCCTGAGTGGCGTTTCATTTATTTTCAGTAAATAATGACAATGTTTTTGGAAATTTCTCTTGAATCACTTCAAGTTCTGACGACACCGGATATTTTTGATAAGGAACAAACAAAGATTATAAACCGGTCCTCTTCAACAATTCAAGCATCAGATAAAAAAATGTCGTGTCTCCAAAGTGGGATTCGAACCAAGTACTCTTTGATACCTAGATTTGACGCACAAGTAAACCATTTTATGATCCGTCGGATCCACATCAAAGCTAAGAAGACCGAAACTCCACAGACATGGTGAGCATGATACGTGATGGTTTGAACGAACGGAAATTTTTTCAAAGCCAGAAGCTTTACTACTTTCAATAAAAAAATAAAAAAAGCTCTATTTTCTTTAAAAGATAAAGACATCTTTGAACTGTTGCTGGGTGTTTTTTAAGTTTTATGGCACTCCTACTCACTCGAGCTAAAATGTTGTAACACACGGATTATCTTAAATAATATTTACTTTGAAAGTCACACATTTAGTCATAGTGACCAAGTACATATGGGTGGTTTAGGGAAGACCCCCCCCCACCCTCCCCATCCCCAAGCCTCGACTGTTTTCAAGAAGAAGAAGATGAAGATGAAGATGAAGAAGAAGAAAAGTGCGCACTTTACCTCAAACACATCTACTAGGGTTGAGTTTGGGGATTTTTTTTACCCCTCCACCCCCATCCTTACCAACGCCATACGACACCTAGCACAAGAAAGGTTATCTGGTTGCACTCTACTACATCATAGTCATTAATCAAATATTCTCTTGATGTGAGGAGGGCTCTAGAATGCTGTACTTATAAACAGATATATCTTCAGATCGTTGGACCGATGCATTGAAATACCTCATGAGAATTGAGTCCGGTCGAATTCTAAAGTTTTAAGAGCAAAGACATAAAAAGCAAAGGGGAAAAAATAGGTCCTTCTGCGTTATATTCTTATCTTCCTCTATTCTATTTCTTTCTCTTTTCTTTTTCTTTTTCTTTTCTTTTCTTTTCCTTTTCTTTTTTTTCTTTTCTTTTCTTTTTTTTACCAGCCTCCTTCTAATCGCACTGAAACATTTTGCACTTTCAAATTAGTGTTCCTAAAAATAATTTCGCAACCTCAAATTCAAGTTCGAGAACGACGCACGGTCCATTATTTGGGTCGGATGTTTTTTCTGAAAGGACACGTGCGTTGAGCCATATTGCGACAAGACGACCTGTCGTCATCAGTCAAACATCCAACAATAGTTTCAGCCGAGGATCCTATCTCTGATTTTTGTTTTATTCGGAACCGCGTCGAGTGGCAACTGTCACTGAATACCTAACAGGCGAGTAATACTTTCAAATATACATAGTTATGGGTCAAGGAGTGTGCATTCCGCAGGTATGAGCTCATAGGTATAAGTTTCGTAGAATCGACGAAATGGAGTCACAAGCAGTTGACGTCACTTTTTCATCCATCTGATGAAATCTTGCAGGCAGGCAGGTAATATCCATGGGGGCAAATTTAGCAGGCCCAGGCCTCCAGGGCACTGGCGCAACCAGGATATCTTCCATCTCTCTCATTTCCCATTTGAATTAATGAGTAGGAAAAGGACAGAAGGAGGGGGTTTTATCCCCTTGTCCATCCTTGTCTAACATACGTTTCTTAATGGAGAAAAGAGAGAGATGAAGAAACTCTCGGTGCGCTACTGCTCCAGGGTCTAGTTTTCAATGGCGGCTCGTGCAATTCGACAACACTGTTTTTCCTCCATTTGATCATATGTAAAACAATCGATTCGATAGTGAAGCAGCACTTCACCAGCATTCGATTGTTTTTCATTGAGTCAAATGGAGGGAAAACATTGTTGCCAAATTGCGCGAGCCGCCGCGCCACTGCTGGTTCTTTTTGGTACCTTGCGCCTGATAAAAAAAAAAAAGAAAAAAAGGCAAGCCAAGCCCTTCATGTCATTTAATCGGACGCTTGACACATTTCACAGCTGTCTTTTTTTGACGGTATGTATCGGTAACTACAATATATCTGAAGATAATAAATAATCATAACTCAAGAAGTTTGAAGTTTGATCAATTCTTCATATTTTTCATCCTCTAAAAAATTGATATTATTTATTTGTTCAGATTTTTTTTTTTTTTTTATAACGTTGAACATGTATAGTGCGTGGCACGATGATTTTCCATTGTCATGTGGTGCAATCAGTGATGACGGCTCGCGCTGTTTGGCAACCATGTTTTGCCTTTTGATTCTATGCCAAAGTATCGATTTCTGAGGGATTCATAGTATCCCTTTAAGATAGATTATATGTATTTTACTTAGATTTAAAAGGAGAGAATCAGTTTTTTGCCACATTACACGAGCATGATCGGATTCAGCAATTTGGCAACAATGAATTCGCCCTATTTGAACTATGAGAAACAATCGATTCTAGAGGGGGCAATGGCCCCTTTGCTAATCGATTGTGTCTAATGCATTCAAATACACAGTTGCCAGATTGCTGGATCAGCCTTTGTAAACGAGCCGCCATTGCACATAGAGTGTAATAAACCTGTTCAGTGTGAAATTGGATCCAAACAATTGCTCCATCTCACTCGACATTCTCGTGGGTTTTCCCATAAAATACAGGATTCTTTTCAACTGCAAATTCGTGCTAGTAAACGCAGCAAAGTTCTCTCATTGACTCGGTGTCAGATTTGATTACACTATTGGATTCATTCCGCGTACCTTAAACTTTAAAGTGTAATCACGTTTCAACAACATTTTCAAAACATCACGCATCAATTTACAGTCACAGTTATATCGAAGAAAGGCCAATGTTTTGACCTTGTCTCACTCACGCATTCTTGTGTGCACAAAATTCTAGGATATAGGTGGGTCATAATTTCAAATCGGGCCAATTGAGCATGCATGCTCCGTGAAAATTTCAAGTCAAAATTTAAACCCAATGAGTAATTTTTTACCTTCAGTACTACTAGAAAAGACTTTTTACCGAAGGGTTCCGCTGAATTTTCGATATTTCTCATGTACCGCGGAAACAGCCGGAAACGCATGCTGAACTAATGGTAAATAGCTTGTCGATTGTCGGTTACGCTGTCGGTTACGTAACCGACTATTTCAAAAGTACTTAATAACAACAATATTACTTGTTACAATAATCTCTGATGTTGATTTTTAAAGCAAATTACGGTAGTTGAATTGAATTAAAAATTACAGGGCGGAACTTTACTGTATTACCAACCTTTTTCGTATATTTAAGTGCCACTGACTAGGACCATAGGCAAATCACGAGATCGGATTTGTTGGTGAAAATCGTTTCCAAATAAAATCCATTTGCACAGATGTTGATGATTCCTGTTTAGAACGTTGAAGCGTGGTTGAGAAAATCGTAAGTTACCCAGTTTCACTTTTAAATAAACTTTTAAGATGTTGTAAAACAGTAAAATCCGTGCGTAACCGACAGACATTTTGGAACCGGGGGACAACCGTTTTTCACAATTTATGGCATGAAGAAAATTCATTTCGTAAAAAACGATGGTTTACACGTGTTCTACAAAGTTTTTTGAACATTTCCACTATCTTCAAAATTCATTTCAGCCTCAAAATATGGTCAAAAACTTAAATTAAATACCAAAAACTCGTGTGGGGGACGCGTAACCGACGGACATTTTGAACCACAAAACAATTAAAATTAGTATTTAAATAACTTTAAAAGCAATTATTACTATTGCTCCTCATAAAACTATGTTCCTTCGCCTTAAAAATCGGAACATCGAACTTATTTGATCTTTTTTAAAAATGTAATCTCGTTGGGACACCATTTGGCCCGTTTTGAAATTATGACCTAGGTTCATCTGCACTATCACACCATGTGTTATACCTCGAGTAAGCTTCGATACGAAGAGAGGTTAGCATGATTGGGTGTCATAGCGGTGATACGTCTCTGAGAGACCGTGAGTACTGACAAGGGGAGGCTCAGAAGTCGCCGCCTCCGATTTTGAAAACAATGGAGCTGTTGCAAACTTTTGCTACAGGCTTATTAATAGTTGATAATGGGGTAATACCCTATAAAAATAACAATTAGCTCACTAAAAAATCACGAAATTCACTCCTAAACTCACAAAATGCTTTTAAACGCGAGACCGTAATGGCAGCCGGGGCCGCGGTTTGCATTGGGGTCCCCTATCTTCAATCAGCGCCATCTATACGAGGTGTTCTCGCAACACCACACAAGAAGAAAAAGAAGCATACAATTGCCATAAGAAAACCGCGGCCTCGGCTGCCATTACGGTCTCGCATTTAAAAGTATTTTGTGAGTTTAGGAGTGGATTTCGTGACTTTTTAGTGCGCTAATCGTTATTTTTACAGGGTTTTATCCCATATTCAACTATTATTAAGCCTGTAGCAAAAGTTTGCAACAGCTCCATTGCACGGAAATGTAACTAAAGTAAAACGATTAGACCCGTGTTTCTCACTTTTTGCCAATGGGGTTTCCTAAAGCGTCAGGAATTTTTTGAAAGTTGCCGAAATTCACGTGAAAAACCCGAGCGGAGAGCGCACTATGGTCTACAATGGGTATCTAGCTAGACAAAAGTCGATTTTTGGAGGTCGGAAAAACGGAAATCTGACAACGTAGTGTGATTCCCCATATCTTGGTGCATCTGTATCTCAAATTTTTCCGACCGATCATGTTTGGTAAGGTTGCAACATGCGTTTAAAGCAACGCGCGCAAGGTGTGTTTGTATACTTTAAGGTGCTATTGGTTTCTAGCCATTGCAATCCCCAGACAAAAAGTACGATTTTTACTTAGTTACTTTATTTTTTGTTCAAACTTAGAACTTGTTGATCCTTGCTGATGATAAGGCGAATACATTCATCTATATATATTTCATTTAAGTCAATAATTTGGAGTTTTTAGAGACTGTATAAGGTCGGTACCAATTTTACTCAAAATTGACGAGAATTTTAGGCTTTAAGGCCACCTACGTTTTTTGGCCCACGGATGTCCACGCTTAGAGTGGCAAGGAAATGTTCCTAAGACCTCTGGGAACACGTTTTTCAATATGCGAATGTCGTCTTTTGTCGTCCTTACAAGTTATGAATTTTTTCGGTTGGAGAACTCAGCGGATAATGGGGGATTTTGCCGTTGACGTGGACGAACAATCTTCAATAATCAAAACAGTAAAAAACTATTGCAGCAAAAACATAAATGTGAAAAACAAGCCAAGTTCCAAGTGGCTTTATTCATTTCCATCCTTTCAGCCACGAAAAGGAGTGAAATATGAAATAAAGCCAAGTTTTCTGGCTTAAGTTTTTCTTATCAGAAATGGGAAAAAATTGGTTTGACGATCAGCTGTTATTCTCATGTTCGAGCTCGAAGCATATCACATTCGCAAGAAACTCAGGAGAGGAAAAATATTTTGGCGATGATGAATTTTGCATTTGTGCTCCGCTGAAACTTGGCTGCGTTTGGGATTGAACGTATAGACCGTTATAGTATTACGACAAGAAAAAAATTGGATCCAAATATAATAATATGTTCTATCTCGCTCACTCTCACATGGTTACCCATAAGAAATTTTATCCATATTTTATCCAAACGCAGCCAAGTTTCAGCGGAGCACAAATGCAAAATTCATCATCGCCAAAATATTTTTCCTCTCCTGAGTTTCTTGCGAATGTAATATGCTTCGAGCTCGAACATGAGAATAACAGCTGATCGTCAAACCAATTTTTTCCCATTTCTGATAAGAAAAACTTAAGCCAGAAAACTTGGCTTTATTTCATATTTCACTCCTTTTCGTGGCTGAAAGGATGGAAATGAATAAAGCCACTTGGAACTTGGCTTGTTTTTCACATTTATGTTTTTGCTGCAATTTCAGTTATTTTTGTACGGAAAACGTTCACGTGGAACAAAAAGCACGGAAGATTCAGTTTTATTTATAATATTCACGAGAAATTGTTTACAGTTTCAATGATTTAGCCCCCCACCCCAGCAATTTTTCTTCGGGCGCCCATGAGTCAATGTCTATGCTTATACTCTATCTTGGAAAATATTTGCCAAGGTTTATCTATGCAGGCTCACAAAAAAATTGAATGATCAGCTTGTTGTACAGAGGCTCCTCTCCACTCCTCTCCTCTCCTCTCCTCTCCTCTCCTCTCCTCTCCACTCCTCTCCTCTCCTCTCCTCTCCTCTCCTCTCCTCTCATCTCCTCTCCTCTCATCTCCTCTCCTCTCATCTCCTCTCCTCTCCTCTCCTCTCCTCTCCTCTCCTCTCCTCTCCTCTCCTCTCCTCTCCTCTCCTCTCCTCTCCTCTCCTCTCCTCTCCTCTCCTCTCCTCTCCTCTGAGAAATATTTTCGAAATGTTTGCAGGTGATTGAAGAAAGAAGAGTTTTAATTAAATACAGAATATGGATTGAATGCACAATACACAATAATATTGCAGTGTAGAAAAGGTAGGAAACGTTACAAGGTTTTACGGAACGCGGACGAATGCAAAAGACTATACAGAAGTAAATAGTATTCTGGTTTGAATCACCAACTGACAAAATATAGTGTTGGAAGAGCATCACAGGTATACGAGTAAATGACGAAGAGTCGTCCGTTTGCAGTGCGCCGCCGTCGTGCGATAAGATGTTTTGAAGCTAAGGAGGCGAGTTTGAGTGGAGGGGGAATTTGAGAAACACCGCCCGCCTGCGACGCGACGCGACGCGACGGTATCTCAACGCAGCTCGCACTGTTTCCCAGCCGCGCGCGCTTCGTTCTGCATCTGCGCCGCACTATGGGGTATTCGACCCGAATTCATGCTCAAAATTATTTGTGGACATGAAACGCTACCCAAAGTGGCTCTTTGACTTTATGATGAAGTTTTGTGACTAAATAAGACGTTTTGGCACTATTGAGGCAATTCTGGAGATTGATGGGGGGGGGGGGGGTGCAATTACACATACTGTGTTTGGCACCTTCACATCGAGCTGATTTTACCTATTAATGTAATTCATCATTTACTACACCGTAAAGACGTGCCGGAAGATAATTCGACACCCCTGCTTAATCCCCTCCCTCCCTTTGCTCCCTGCCCCTCCATCACCCTTTACCCTAATGATATATGTCTCCTTCCCTCAGCTCTCAAAATTTCTCCGAGACGGCCCTCATTTTTATTTAAGGCGGCCACCCACGCAACGCGCACCATATCTAACCTTTTATTTGTCTTTTTAGATCCAAAATTGGATATCGATTCAATACCATATCTACAGAGGGTCTGAACATAGAATTTACCGGACGTTTTCAAAACAAAAAAAAAAAAAAACAAAACAAAAAAAAAATGGAGAAAAAATTCAGAAAAAATTGAGAAAATATTTAAAATAAAAACTCTATAGCTTCAAAAGGGTAACTGTAATTGATAAATAACTCCAACGAATCTTTTACAAACAGAAATACTTACTTTTTCTTTTTGTCCGAAAAAATTCAAGTTTCGACCCACTGTGCAATTATTTGATGTCTGTGTTATCCATTTACACCTCCTAATCAAGCTAGCAAGGTATAAATGGTACATTTCAACAATATTGAGAGAAAATACGGTACAATAATGGAGATTTTGGCAATTTTTGGTGAAATTAGGGTTAATTTTTCCTGAAAATCGAATTACAAATTTTCCAATTTGCGGCGAATGCGGGTCGATGCGGGTCGGATCTTTTTTGGAGCTTAAAGTAGACGCTTTGGGCTAACTTTTCACGCAAAAACGAAAGTTGAACAACGTTGAACATTCCAACTAAAATACCTTTGTTTCTATCAATCTCATTATTTTTTGATTATGATTTACTGTATGGAGTAAGGTTAGGATTAAAAACTATGTATCATGATGTATAAAGGCTTGAAATAGTTATTCTTATCTTCCGGAACGTCTTCCATGTTTTGAATCCCAAGTTGGAGAAATATGAACAACTTTAAAACCACTTATCTTCATTGGTGTGAAACACAGATTTAAATCGGAAATCGGTAAAAGTGCTGCGCGCTCTGGCGGATTGTGGGCGAACCACTCAACGTGGAAAGCTCAAATTGTACAGGATGATGTAAAAAACTATAGAGAATGCACCAATACCTTTGGTTTTGACCATAGGTTAAATTTAACTTTTGGACTTTTGAGCATGAATTCGGGTCAAATACCCCATAGTGCGCCGCTGCGAGCCGCCACTCCCTAATAAACCTGCCCTTTTTTCTGGATTCACGCCTTCCCTTTTGTTCCAAACCCCTTGATGCACTGTATATTCTGAATCAGCTTGACAAGAGCTTTCATATGGTACCAAAATCAATTTATTTCAAGAAGATTTGAAAAAATGTCTATTTTCGAAGGTCCATAAATATGAGAAAAATAATTCGGAAATAGATTTTCGGACTTTTCCCTTTCATTTGGACCTAAATGCCGTATGTGTGCCGAATATCAAAATTGTAGGATGATCGGAAGTACCCAAACATTTTGATGATCTCTTAAAATCAGTCTCGGACAGAAAATGGCATTTTTCGGGATTTTTGGAGCTCTGTATCTTGAGAACCACTAAAGATAGGAACTTGAAATTTTAGGAGCATGTTAAGATAGTGTATCTGAATAGCTCAGAAAATTTTCAGAATTTAATATTCATTTTCGGCTGAATTAGAGAGGAGTGAAAATTGGCCATTTTGCTTCCTGTAAAGATACACTGTAGTGCGGGAACTTGGCTGGTGCACTACCGTGCACCCAGATAATAACTGTGAAAACCGTTTGGAACTCGTAAAAATTTTACACTACATAGATTCTCTGTGATCTTGAAACTTCCGACTCAAGAAAAATATTGAGCGGGGAACACCCCCCCCCCACACACTACCATCAACTATCTGAACCCTCCACATTCAAATATTGGCATCTTACACAGGGGTGGGCAAAAGTAACGCACAACCTCCCTCAAATTTTTTTCCTGATTCATATTTAGAGAATCGGTTTCTGCCAATCTTTTTTATTCAGGGGGCTCATCTGTTTGGCTATGTTGGGTGCCCCCCTCATTTTAGGGGGGTGTGGGAAGGGGTCATGACTCACGGGGTCGGGGGGGGGGCTAAATCGAATATTTCAAATAGGGACCCCATGATTTTTTGCATACTTAGAAAGAACATAAAATTCTAAGCATTTTGGCACAAACCAAAGTTCGATACCTTTTGTCGTATTCGATATATCGAAGTTCAAAGTTCGATATCCACCCATTTTTCAAAAGTCGTTGCTCCCCTTTAAATGAACCAAATTTAATAAACTTTGGGTGCAAAATGTTCTACTAAACATGCACTATAAGGAAAAAAATACGACAGTTCCCAAAAATTTGCCCATACTTAATTTCTGGCCCTCAAAATTTTGTCGATTTTTCAAAAAATTGGAATACCCGATTTTTTTTTCAAAAAACGGTCAAAATGGAGGATAACGGACTGAAAATTTCTTGTTCTATTGCACTGACGGCTGAGAAACCAGAAAAATAACCAATTGTCAATTTTGACCACCGCAACTGCATTTGGGGACTTTTGTCTAGCTAGCTGGCTTGCGTAGACCAGTGTGGAGCGTTTCGAATATTTGCGTGAATTTCGGCAACTTTCACAAATTCCTGACGCTTTAGGAAGGCCAATTGGCAAAAAGTGAGAAACACGGGTCTAATAGTTTTACTTTAGCTACATTTTCGTGCAATTGTTTTCAAAATCGGAGGCGGCGACTTCTGAGCCTCCCCTTGTGAGTAAGACAAGTACAAAACATTGGACATCTTGCGATATAATTGTATGATTATAAATTCAATTGTGATCTTTCATAAATTAAATAAGTGTAAAAAGATATTTTAAGGTCGCCCTACTTTGGGACGTATGAGGTAACATGGGATAGGGTTGTATGAGATACTTTACATGAGTATAGCGCATGCAACCCTGGCCCAGTGTCCCATGTTACATTGTTACCTCGTATGTCCCAAGTTAGGGCGACTGACTGTATGTGGAATCCAGCGGTGCAGTAAAATTTGAGAAGACCGGTTGTTCACTAGCATGAAATTGCATTCGAAAATTTGGATCTATGATTTCTTATGGGTTAGATCCACGAGAGTGAGCGAGAGAGAGAGAGAGAGAGAGAGAGAGCAATTGTTTGGATCCGTTTTTGAGTGTGACGTCATCACTAAACAGGTCTATTCGTCATTCTGTAGCGCCCAAAAACCTCAAAAAAGAACGTTGAGTTTGTGAATGTATTTTGAGTCATTTCAAAGTTTTCGATGCAATTTTCACGAGATTTCATACCAGAATAAATTCCCCTTTACAGCTGCAGCAAAAGTGTACGAAAGACCCATTCAAGTCTTTCAGACTGGGAGAAAAGCTGTAAAGGTCTTTCCCGGACCCTCTCCCGTCAGAGACAGGAAGAAATAGTCTAACTAATTTACACGCCTGGAACCAATGAGCTATAACTTTAGAGTGGCACATCAAGGAACGTTCCGCTGGTTCATTGTTGTCACCTAGGGCGCCGCCATCTTGCCGTAAAAATCGATTTTGAGGTTAAGTTTTGTAGGTTGTTTCCGGTCGTTTCGTAAACAAACTCCGGCATCGCCGGAAACGGCCTTCAAACTTTAACCTCAAACCTTGGAATCTGCCGTCCAAATTCTGCTTTTTCCCGGGATTCCTTCTACCCTGTGTGGCACAAGGTGGACCAGCCCGCTGCCACTCTAAAGTTATAGCTCATTGCCTGGAACGCAACAAAAACGGAAGCAAGGTTGCGCAATTTGACAATGAGTACGAATAGGACTACTGAACTATCTCCTTCACTTTATCATAGTTCAAACTTTTAAAAGACTGATTTCCTTCCTGCTCTTATCTACGACTAATCTATAGTATACACACTCGTCTCTCTATAGTCCGATAATTGATACACTCGAGTGAAAAGTGAATGGTGAATGAATCAATTGAAAAGGGCGATAGGATCATCTTGACGCGAGTTTGCAGTGAATTGAAAGGTATCTATACTTATATATTAAGTGGTGCAGTGCACATAGAAAACAGAAGTGGAGTGCATAGTGAATTCACACGTCACATCTCGCAATTTGGTTTGGCACAGTTAAAAAGTGACTCGTGCCATTCTCCAGGTTCACCTCGCTTTTTAATCTCGCTGTCGCGGCTACGGAAAACGCGTCTACCTGTATCTTTGCACGAAATGGTACCGTTTCTTTCCGTTGTTTTGTTGGTTTGTCAACAATTTTATATCCTCCGCCTATAGTACCGCACTGGTAAACGTGCTGGATGACGAGTTGGAATGTTTTGAGCCAGATTTTGAGAGGGGAGAAAAAATTTCATTTTCTAATCTTCAAGCGCTATGCAAAGTAGTATGTTTTTAAAGGCTTTGGTGAGTCAGCGCCTGCCAGAGCTTACGACCCTCCCCATCAGATGAAAGAAACGTTCTGAAAATATTTTTAAAATCCTGTCAGAGCTTTGCCGAAAATCCTTTTTGAATCTTTCAAAATTAGTTTTTTATATACGTGAATGCTCATGACAATTATTTGCAGAAATAATAATTTCAAAATAATTCTGACATATTTTAAAAAAAAATGTATTAAAAAATCTAATCAAAAACCATGTATGCAAATATTTCTAAAAGAGACTTCTTGTCTAAAAAAAGTCTTGGTTTTAACTTTTTTCAATAAAAAAATTTAAATACTAAACAAACAAAAAAAAATTATAAATATTTAAAAAAAAATAATAATAATATTTAATTTATATATATATATATATATATATATATATATATATATATATATATATATATATATATATATATATATATATATATATATATATATATATATATATATATAATATATATATATATATATATATATATATATATATATATATATATATATATATATATATATATATATATATATATATATATATATATATATATATATATATATATATAATATACAACAGTGAAATGGGAACTAGACCAAAGAAAGCTAAAATAATACCGAAACGTTTCGACACAAACAACGTGGATCTTCATCAGTCGGACAATTAAAAAATAAAAATAAAAACAAAGAGCAGGTGAGCCCGTTCCAAATCACATTGGAGCAAGGACTGACCATCAGACCGCATACCGACAAGAGGAGAGACAAATAAACAGAGACACTGGAGATAGAGAGGAACATTAGTTGTTATCAATGTTATTAGGAAAAAACTGGTGATAGGCAACACTCAATTTTTCAACGTCTGCCCGGAAGTTGCACACGTTACCTCTGTTCTTTATTATATGAATCATTTCGCATAGTGTCCTAGCATAGTCATCCACCTCATGAGAAAGCACTCTAACATTGTCAAAATTAAACAAATGGCCATGGTTAACGTTTTGATGTTGGTGAAGTGCAGTTTTTTCGTTTTGATCGTATTTATGACCATTCAAACGTTTCGAAAGTTGTTGCTTCGTTTGACCAATGTAACCAATATTACAGATCTGACAGTCAATACGGTATACCACACAAGAAAGTTCGAAAACAGATCTTTTAGCTTTTAAGTTTGACCATAGGACTTCTAAATTATTATACCTTTTATGGACCGTTGTGAAACCAATTTTTTTCAAAATACCCGCCACATTTTCAGAGAGCAATGGAACGTAGGGAGTGCAATAATTTTGGAGATATCAATGTCATTTTTAGGTACTGTTGAAGTTTCCTCCACATTGTTATATACATCAACAATATTCTTAAAACATTTGTTAATGAGAGATACGGGGTAACAATTTTCTAAAAGCAGTTTCTTACCTAGCTGAATCGCTGCCATCCTGTATTCAGGGTCCGTAAGACCTATGATCCGTCTAGCTAGGTTAGAGATGACATTTTTTTTAAAAAAGAAAGGCTGAACGGATAAGTAATTCAAATATCGGCCAGACGCACTAGGCTTTTGGTACCATTTACATTTCAGCACATTACCTACCCTTGACACCGTCATATCCAAAAAATTCAGAGAAAAATCCCGCTCAATTTCCAACGTAAATTGGATTGAGGGGCACTGACTATTAAACAACTCTAAAATGGGCAAAACATCATTCCGGTGCACACATAAAAATAAATCATCAACGTATCTTTTGTAGATGTAAATGAGATACGGTGTTAAATTATGGATGTTAAGTTCAAAATCTTCCATGACGAGATTTGCCAACACTGCAGACACGCTGCCCCCCATTGCCAAACCGCCTATTTGTTGAAAAAATTTTTCCTCGAACTGAAAAACTGTCGAGGTAATACAAACACGGAGCATATATAGGAAGGGCTCTTTAGGGATAGAACAAAGATGACGAATTTCATCCCAGCGACGCTCAACACACAGTATTGCCAAATCAGCAGAAATGTTAGTGTACATGGAGGTTACGTCTAACGATATTAAAACATAGTCATCCGGTATTTCACACTTATTAATGTCGTTAAAAAAATCAAAAGAATTACGAACAAAATATTCAGTGTTACCCACAATGCGTGACAAAATGTCCGAGAAAAACTTGGAAAGGTTGTAAAATGGAGACCCAATCGTACTCACAATAGGCCTAAGGGGGTAACCTTCTTTATGTAATTTAATTAAACCATAAATTCTCGATACAACAGCATGATTCACTGTTAGATGACTAGCGATCTCCTTGGAGATGTACTTAATATTTAGCCAATGCTTTATAACCGTGTTGTTTTTACCTATTTGAGAAGGAACCAAGGATCGTTTAATTTCTTTGTATGCAACACCGTCATTCAATAACTCTTTCATTTTATCCGAATACACATTTCCGTCGATGATAACGGTTTTATTCGACTTATCAGCGCGAATCACTTTAATCTGCCTGTTTCTTCTCAAAAAAATGTGTGTTTCTTGAATGTCTTTTTTTTAGAGTACGTGTAAAAAAACACTCTCTAAAAACGTTAACAGAACCAAATTTAAGGAATTCAGAACCTCCTACTTTTTTAACCTGGTTGTAGTATCCTTGAATTGCGCTACAAACTTTCGTCCTAATTTCGTTGAGAACATTTGGACGTTCCCATCTAAGCTTACTTTCAATGGTGGTTATAATTTTAGTCAAGGGTAATGATTTAAAGCAAGATGGTGTACTTCCAGTGTTGAAAAAAGGAAGAGAGAACATGGGGCCGAGACACAAAACACGTGTGACAAATTCGGGAAGATGAACGCCCGAAACATTTTGAATCCAAGTCTCACTTTTTTCAATGAAAGGCTCGAACCGTTGATGATAATTTCGCTGAGCAACTCCAAGAAGCTTTTTAAATTTTGAAAATAACCGATCACTAATAGACCTTTTCAGAGCTAAATTCCTTTTTGTTAACCTTCCAATAAAATCAAGTAAAACAAATGGAGGTAACACATTTTTCAAAAAAGAGACACACAAATCAACTTGATTCCAAAGAAATTGTGCGTGTGCGTGAACATCATCAATAACTAAATTGAGTAAAGTAAATTTAAAATTTTCCACCAGAGAAAGGCATTTGTCTTTTCTAGTTTTAAGACTATTAGAGACATGAGAGAAACTGTAATTAATAAAATTATATTAATTTAATTTAATTTTATTAATTACAGTTTCTCTCATGTCTCTAATAGTCTTAAAACTAGAAAAGACAAATGCCTTTCTCTGGTGGAAAATTTTAAATTTACTTTACTCAATTTAGTTATTGATGATGTTCACGCACACGCACAATTTCTTTGGAATCAAGTTGATTTGTGTGTCTCTTTTTTGAAAAATGTGTTACCTCCATTTGTTTTACTTGATTTTATTGGAAGGTTAACAAAAAGGAATTTAGCTCTGAAAAGGTCTATTAGTGATCGGTTATTTTCAAAATTTAAAAAGCTTCTTGGAGTTGCTCAGCGAAATTATCATCAACGGTTCGAGCCTTTCATTGAAAAAAGTGAGACTTGGATTCAAAATGTTTCGGGCGTTCATCTTCCCGAATTTGTCACACGTGTTTTGTGTCTCGGCCCCATGTTCTCTCTTCCTTTTTTCAACACTGGAAGTACACCATCTTGCTTTAAATCATTACCCTTGACTAAAATTATAACCACCATTGAAAGTAAGCTTAGATGGGAACGTCCAAATGTTCTCAACGAAATTAGGACGAAAGTTTGTAGCGCAATTCAAGGATACTACAACCAGGTTAAAAAAGTAGGAGGTTCTGAATTCCTTAAATTTGGTTCTGTTAACGTTTTTAGAGAGTGTTTTTTTACACGTACTCTAAAAAAAGACATTCAAGAAACACACATTTTTTTGAGAAGAAACAGGCAGATTAAAGTGATTCGCGCTGATAAGTCGAATAAAACCGTTATCATCGACGGAAATGTGTATTCGGATAAAATGAAAGAGTTATTGAATGACGGTGTTGCATACAAAGAAATTAAACGATCCTTGGTTCCTTCTCAAATAGGTAAAAACAACACGGTTATAAAGCATTGGCTAAATAATAAGTACATCTCCAAGGAGATCGCTAGTCATCTAACAGTGAATCATGCTGTTGTATCGAGAATTTATGGTTTAATTAAATTACATAAAGAAGGTTACCCCCTTAGGCCTATTGTGAGTACGATTGGGTCTCCATTTTACAACCTTTCCAAGTTTTTCTCGGACATTTTGTCACGCATTGTGGGTAACACTGAATATTTTGTTCGTAATTCTTTTGATTTTTTTAACGACATTAATAAGTGTGAAATACCGGATGACTATGTTTTAATATCGTTAGACGTAACCTCCATGTACACTAACATTTCTGCTGATTTGGCAATACTGTGTGTTGAGCGTCGCTGGGATGAAATTCGTCATCTTTGTTCTATCCCTAAAGAGCCCTTCCTATATATGCTCCGTGTTTGTATTACCTCGACAGTTTTTCAGTTCGAGGAAAAATTTTTTCAACAAATAGGCGGTTTGGCAATGGGGGGCAGCGTGTCTGCAGTGTTGGCAAATCTCGTCATGGAAGATTTTGAACTTAACATCCATAATTTAACACCGTATCTCATTTACATCTACAAAAGATACGTTGATGATTTATTTTTATGTGTGCACCGGAATGATGTTTTGCCCATTTTAGAGTTGTTTAATAGTCAGTGCCCCTCAATCCAATTTACGTTGGAAATTGAGCGGGATTTTTCTCTGAATTTTTTGGATATGACGGTGTCAAGGGTAGGTAATGTGCTGAAATGTAAATGGTACCAAAAGCCTAGTGCGTCTGGCCGATATTTGAATTACTTATCCGTTCAGCCTTTCTTTTTTAAAAAAAATGTCATCTCTAACCTAGCTAGACGGATCATAGGTCTTACGGACCCTGAATACAGGATGGCAGCGATTCAGCTAGGTAAGAAACTGCTTTTAGAAAATTGTTACCCCGTATCTCTCATTAACAAATGTTTTAAGAATATTGTTGATGTATATAACAATGTGGAGGAAACTTCAACAGTACCTAAAAATGACATTGATATCTCCAAAATTATTGCACTACCCTACGTTCCATTGCTCTCTGAAAATGTGGCGGGTATTTTGAAAAAAATTGGTTTCACAACGGTCCATAAAAGGTATAATAATTTAGAAGTCCTATGGTCAAACTTAAAAGCTAAAAGATCTGTTTTCGAACTTTCTTGTGTGGTATACCGTATTGACTGTCAGATCTGTAATATTGGTTACATTGGTCAAACGAAGCAACAACTTTCGAAACGTTTGAATGGTCATAAATACGATCAAAACGAAAAAACTGCACTTCACCAACATCAAAACGTTAACCATGGCCATTTGTTTAATTTTGACAATGTTAGAGTGCTTTCTCATGAGGTGGATGACTATGCTAGGACACTATGCGAAATGATTCATATAATAAAGAACAGAGGTAACGTGTGCAACTTCCGGGCAGACGTTGAAAAATTGAGTGTTGCCTATCACCAGTTTTTTCCTAATAACATTGATAACAACTAATGTTCCTCTCTATCTCCAGTGTCTCTGTTTATTTGTCTCTCCTCTTGTCGGTATGCGGTCTGATGGTCAGTCCTTGCTCCAATGTGATTTGGAACGGGCTCACCTGCTCTTTGTTTTTATTTTTATTTTTTTAAATTTTCCGACTGATGAAGATCCACGTCGTTTGTGTCGAAACGTTTCGGTATTATTTTAGCTTTCTTTGGTCTAGTTCCCATTTCACTGTTGTATATTATAAATTGTTTTGGCCATTTAACTTTTTCTCTAAGTATATATATATATATATATATATATATATATATATATATATATATATATATATATATATATATATATATATATATATATATATATATATATATATATATATATATATTCTAAAACAATTTCTAAAGAAACTTTTTGTCGGGTATTTTTTTTAGCAAGATTTTGGCAAAGTTACGCAATTTTTTGAAATGTTGACAAAATCTTGCTTCATATCTGGGTTGCAAAGGTGTCCTCTTGCTTCTTCCTACTCTTTGGTCGCGACTTAACAGTCAACAACAGCAAACAGTCGCCTACTGTTGAGCGACGAACATCTGCTAGGTTTTCTTCAGGGTTTAACTATACGTTTTTGGGCATTTAAACCCATTTAAAGTATCGATTTAAGAGAGTATACTGTGTGCTGTGCAGAATGCACCTCCAATAACGAACAGGTGTTGGTGGCGTGGCAGTTCGTCCACCAGCGGCGGCGGCGGCTCGTGCAATCTGGCAACTGTGCTCTTTTGCCATTTAAATGTATGCAAAAAGATCGATACAAGGTGAGGCACAACGCTTCACCAAATAATCGATAGTTTGACATAGATTTAAATGGAGAAAGAGCACAGTTGCCAGATTGCAATTTTTAGTTATTATTTCATGTCCGACTCCTCTCATTGACTCGCTCCACTGTGCGCCACTGCCACCATAGGCGGATACAGGGAAGTGTCTCTCTCTCTCTCCTCCCATTTAAAAACGTGCGTTAGAAAAGGACAGAAGGGGGGCCAAAGTCACATGATGGCTCCCTCTGCTGTCCTTTTCTAACAAATAAGTTCAAATGGAGGGAGAGAGAGAAAGACAATTTCCTGTATCCGCCCTTGACTGCCACGCATCTTGCACTGAGGCTACAGTCCTTTCATAATCTTGTCATGGAAATTCGATTCCGGCTTCCCTCCCTTTAAACCCGAGTGAAAGTATCGATTAATGATTCGCTCAATTAAACGTCCCAAGAATCAAATATTTTCCTTGCAGGTTTGTATGGTGGAGATACCACTGATAGTGAGTAAGCTTGCCTACCTCTCTCTTTTTCTCTACCTATCAGTGGCCGCGCAGCGTTCAATTTGGCAACTTTGCAACATTGCATCCATTCAAACCCATGAAAAAAAATCGAACTATGGGTACTCGGTGAACACCTTTTCATTCGACTCTTTACATGGGTTTACACCTTCCTCCCTCTTTCTCTCTACCCATCAGTGGTGTAGCGTTCAATCTGGCAACATCGCAGTTCGTCCGTTTAAACCCATGAATTTCGAACTATGAGTGTTCAGTGAGTACCTTTGCATTCGACTTTTTACATGGGTTTAAACGGACATGGTACAATGATTCCAAATTGCACGCCACGCGCCACTGCTACCCATTTAAATGCGCACGTTTTAGAAAAGAACAGAGGGAGGCCCACGGCCATCGCCTGACTTTATCCCCTATATGTAGTTTTTAAGTAGATTCCATGAATCTATTAAGTAGATTCCATGAATCTACTTATTGCGGAGGGTGCGATGTTGGATTTTTCGGGAAATTTTATCAAATGAGCACGTTTCATGGTCCCCTGAGTGAGAAAATACCACTCGTTGAAAATTGTATATATATATATATATATATATATATATATATATCTTTATATGTATGTTTCAGCCAGTTTTACCGTTTTTATGTCCCACGATCCTGTTCGTAATTTTTGGTTTTTGTTCTTGAAATTTTTCTCAACTATTCGTTGGGTTTATTTCTTGGATGAGTTCGAAGATGGTGTGAATCCGACAGTTAGTTTTCGCGTTATGGGCCGTGTTTGAGTCGTAAAATGTGTTTTGAGGTTTATTTTAGGAGTGTTTGTTTTGAGTATTTTTTTTGGGAAAATTTATGTTAGCCGTTTTGTTACGCAGCTTTTTTACTCGAGTCACTTTTTCGTTTTTTGCGTTGTAAGCGAGTTATAGCGATGTGTTTTTCGGGTTTTTTGGCAGTGCTTTTATATGAAGAAATTGTTTTTTTGTTTCAAAAATTTTAGTATATATCGTGGAGGATGTTTTTAGTTCATATGCTCTTTGCCTTGAATTTTCCTTGTGTTTTACGTGTTTTACGAGCTATTTAGTTTCTTATGGGATTTTACAAGTGAAAGACAAGGATGGCGTATTGGTATAATTGCTCTTTCTTTGTTTTACACGTACACTGTTGCTTAGGTACGTTATTTATTTATTTTCTTGTTTTATCAGCTGCTCCTATTCAGATTTATTTCTCATTACCGTTACAAAGATTACACATTTTTCAATCTTTGTACTATAATCTTTTTCTCATGGTCATTTTTATTTAAATGTTGAACAGCTGATAAAAAAAAAGAAAATTGAATAATTCAAAGAAAATCATAACATAACCTATTTATTGAAATTTGTGAAAAACTTATATAACCTAGCTTTTATTTCTCACTTGCATTGTAAAGATTACACATTTCTCTGTTGGTAATATAATCTTTTTCACAATCATATTTGGATTTTGAGCAGCTGATAAAATAAAAAAGAAAAATTCAGCGAAAATTATAACCTATATTTAAATTTGTGAAAAAATGATTTAACCAAGCATGGAATCTACTTCGTCTTACCGGCCTGCCGGGAGGCATTTTTTCAATTTTTTTCCAAACCCGCGTTTTCAAATGCGTGAGGTAGAATAGAGAAGGACAAATTTCCTGTATCCGCCATTGTGTCGGTCAAATACGTTGTGAATGAAAATGAGATATCTAGATTTGCATGATCTTCAAGCAATTTTAAAAATTTAAATAAACGCATTAATAACAAAACATGAATGACGAAGAAATAACAAGGAAATAAATATATCCTATTATCCTCACACTAAACCTATGATCATAATTCATTACAGCCTATCTTCAAACTTCCTTAGCCTACATGCATTCCACGAAGTATATACAGGGCGACTATTAAAAAACGACCCATTAAGAATTTCTCAAATTCAACGAATACCATTTTCTACGGAAGCAATGGAGAATGAACGTTTGATTTATTTTATTTTTTTTCTTTCTTAAAAACTAGTTAAAATTGTGTACTTTTAGTCGTAAAGTAAAAATCTTCAGGCTGTCAAATTAAGAAAGTATGAATTTATGAAAAATGTGTCTAACTTTTTTGGTGGATTTTTTTTTTTGAAGTCATCCTATATAATATGTCTTCAGGAAAGACTTTACGAAACAATTTGAGCGCTAGATGGAACAGTGAAACTTGGAAAAAATATCGTCTCTATAATGAAAATGGGCGAGTCCGGAAACATTCTCCAGAGGCCTTGGACTTATGGACTCTTTAGAGAGAGCCAAAGAAGCCAAGACAGATTAAATCCATCCCTGCCAGGTTTTTGATCTTGAAGATCTATACACAACCTTGAATCTGACACCGTCTTGGAAAGGGAAGTGGGGAAAGCAGAGAGAGAGAGAGACGGGGGGAGAGAGGGGGGGGGGGGTCGGGCAGGAGTGGCCGGGGAGCGCTTGAGTTTATGTATACTTACGGTGAAGTTTTAATTTTCTCCAGACTAGTTGTAAAAGAAGGAAAAAGGAAAAGGAAGAAATAGCGAATTCGATGAAAGCGTAGAGAGAGAGAGAGAGAGAGAGAGAGAGAGAGAGAGAGAGAGAGAGAGAGAGAGAGAGGGGGGGGGAGGGAGAGTGTACCAACCTATATCAAGTATTCACAACCAGCAATCGCCTGCCCAGGCAAAGAGCATACACGTACAACCAGGTACAACGTACGGGCAGTACGTTACCGTGATGCCAGATTTCCGGCATTCATAAACAGGTGTCTGCACTGAAAAAAATATTTCCTGAATTCCAGTAATATTACCAGAAGCCCAACGATATGTGAACCACAGAGAGTCTAGTACCTTTGACCAGATAATTCTGGTGCTAATACCTGAATATGGTTGTAGAACTAGAATTTCCTCAAATTTTTCAAGAGCTATGGTACAAACAATAGAATTCTGGTAATTTTACCATATACTATACATTGGTTCACATCAGTTGCGTAGCATGCAATTTGGCAACGTTGCGCCTGTCCATTTAAACCCATGTAAAAGGTCGAATGCGAAGGTGTTCACCGAACACCCAATACTTCGATATTTTTCATGAATTTAAATGGAAGAACAGCAACGTTGCCAAATTGCACGCTACGCCACTGGTTCACATATTGTCATGCTTTTGATAACCTTTTTTTTGAGTGTGCGAACTTTAAGCTATCCCTTACATAGGTCCACATATTGTCATGCTTTTGATAACCTTTTTTTTGAGTGTGCGAACTTTAAGCTATCCCTTACATAGGTTCACATATTGTCATGCTTTTGATAACCTTTTTTTTGAGTGTGCGAACTTTAAGCTATCCCTTACATAGGTTCACATATTGTCATGCTTCTGGTAATATTTATTTTTTTCAGAGTACGTTTGGCATCAATGAGTATGACCCATCGCGAGCACGTAAAAGGTAAATACCAGATCAAGTATTATAAGTGATGTGTCTATGGGGAAAAAAGCAGGAAAAAGGAGAAAAATCCAAATTTCTACCGTCTCATTGAGTCAATGAGATGAGCGTGAGTGAAGTGCTGCGAAGTCTTGTATTTTCTAAAATCTAATTCTGATGAGCACGAGAGGAAAAAGTATTGAAGGATTTCCGTGTTCAATAAACTTTTAAATATGCTACAGAGCGTTGTACGGCCAGTTACTCTATCAACTACAGACTCGACTTTTAGTGGCTGATTAATATGTAAGTAAAATGCCGATAAAATAACAATAGGCTTTTTTCAGTGCGACGCCACGAAAATAATTGCGGATTCAAACAAATATACTATCTCACTCACTCTCCTACGGTTTCTCGGAAAAAAATCAGCTCCGAATTTTCAACAGCAAATGGGGCTATTGCACACTTTTGCTATAAGCGATTTAATAGTCGATTCTAGCGTAAAAACCTCAAAAAATTACGATGGCGGCACTAAGAACTTCCAAAATCCACTCCTAAACTCAATAAACGCAGTTATTTGCGCGAGCGTAATGGTGGCCGAAGGCACTGACAATGGGAGATTCCCATCTAACAATTATGAAACTCCATCAAGAAGTGACCAATAAGAGACTACTTTCATTTGACACCGGTGTCACTAGGTGTTGCGGCACCATTTATCGGATGTGGGTCATCACTCTGATGACTAATTACTCTGTGAATCATCCTTGTCAACATAGAAAGAGTGACGAAATTAAGATAGGAATCTCCTATTGTTAGTGCCTTCGGCCACCATTACGCTCGCGCAAATAACTGTGTTTATTGAGTTTAGGAGTGGATTTTGGAAGTTTTTAGTGCCGCCATCGTTATTTTTTGAGGTTTTTACGCCGTAATCGACTATTAAATCGCTTATAGCAAAAGTGTGCAATTGCCCCATTCATGCTACTAAATAAAGAGTTTCCGCATCAGATTTGATTGCCCCAATAGATTCCACGTACTATAAAATCCAACGAGCTATAGCGAAAGAGAGGATTTGTGGGACGGTATATGTTGAGGCAGCGCACGGAGACAGCCATGATCGAAATCTCCTATGGACTTTTTCACACAGGCTTTCGTCTGAAAATATCCATAAATATCCATCATATCCATATTCCATGGCACGTGACCAAGGGGATCGATTAATCGATCGATTAATGGTCATTTGCCGGATTTCATAGTTTTTTTTTTTTTTTTTTTTTTTTTGTTGGTAAAATAAGGATCGTCAGCACCTGTGTGTAGATCCAACGAAGATTTCTGCAAAGTTTGGATGCTTGAATCCGCAAAATAAGAACGTAACTATGGGAATTCGCACAATCGCTGTTCGATCTCTCGTATCGCACTACGATAGTGCGAATTCCTATAGTTCATGGGCGCACCCAGGTGGGGGGCTAAGGGGACCAAGGCCCTCTCCATAGGAAGAAAAAAAAGGAGGAAAGGAAAGGAAAAAAGGAAAGGAAAAAACGATGAAAAGAGAAAGAGAGAAGAGGAAAAGAGGAGGAGAGAAAAAGAAAAGATGGGAAAGGAAATGAGTTCAAAAAAAGTATCAATGTCATGAAACATATTTTTCCTTGGAGGAACACATCTTTTCCGACAGCAATGTCCTTAATTGTTAATTTCGCTCGATCTTCTTCTGAAATCTAGAGTTTCTAAAGACTCCGTCTTTCTATCAGCATGCGATGAAGATATTTCCGTAACATCAGCATAGTCTCGGAAAATCTAATTTTTCTCGAGAGTTAATTCAATATAGTCTCTGAATAGAAGTAGCCTAATTTTGCGTCAAAGAAAAGCTAAATTTTCAAAATCTTCCGGGGGAGGACCCTTAGACCTCCCCTTATGAAATGACAATTTGCCCCCCCCCCATACAAAAATCCTGGGTGCTCCCATGCTATAGTTACGTTTTTATTTTGCGGATCCGAGCATCCAAACTTAACAGACATTCAGCAGAGTCGCGTGCCATCTGGCAACAATGGAACTCTTACATTTAAACTCATTAAATATATCGAATTTTCATTGTGCACTGTGCACCCCCTGAATTCGACCTTTTATATGACTTTAAATGGATAGAATGCATTGTTGCCAAATTGCACGCGACGCCACTGCAGATATCTTTGTTAGATCTACCTACAGGTGCTGATGATCTCGTTTTACAAAAAATAAACTCCATAAAATCCGGTAAATGTCCATTAATCAATCGATCACCTTATTGGTCAAGCGGTGTGGGATCACCTTAAGAGATTTCCATTATGATTGCCTGAGTGAAGACGAAATGACGTGACCAGGATATTGTCTTTCTCTCTCTCTCTAAGCCCATTTAAACGCATTTGTTAGAAAAGGACAGAAAGAACGGCTGAAGTCACGTGACAGCCCCTATATCCATCCTTTTCTAACACATGCGTTTAAATAAGCTAAGACAGAGAGACGGACAATATCCTGGCTAATGGCTATGGATGTGACGTTCGTCGACCTCAAAGACTAAAGAAGGGGAAATTATATACCTTCAGGCGAGTCACCGGCCGATTAGTGCCAATTTTTTTATTTATTTATTCTTTGTCAATTTTTTTCCTTACATAATCAGACAATATTTTATGCATGGGCAGTATCGAACTACCATTTGGAACATTAGAGAAATTCTGAACTGCAAAATTAATTAATCCAATCAACCGATGATCAATAAATGATCAGAATAATTTAGATTCACCGAATTTCCGATAATGGGGCTCTTGCAAACTTTTGCTGTGAGGAAATGAATAATGTATTCTAATGTAAAACCAGCAAAAATCGTGAAACTCACACTAAGAAAGTCTACAATTCAGTAATAAACACACGAAACTGCTCAATCGGCAAGATCGTAATGACGGTTCGACGCAGGTATCATGGGAGATTCCTGTCTAATTTGTCACTTTTTCTACGGAAACACAGAGAAACGTCTCAAATTAGATAGGAATCTCCCATGATACCTGCGTCGAACCGCCATTATGCCCGATTCTGAGAGTAAATTTCGTGATTTTTCAGTGTGCTCATCGTCATTTTTACAGGTTTTTATGCAAGAATCAACTCGACTTCAATCCCCTGTAGCAAAAGTTCGCAAGAGCCCCATTGCGCAAATCTCGGGTGTGGTGATTTGTTTGCAGGAGCAGGCCGACGTTTTCGGAGAGGGGGGTACGAGGGGGCAAGATTTCAATTCCCCGTCCTTCCAAGGAAAACGTTTAAATTCAATGCTTTTTTTTTATATATTTACTTGTCAATTAACTGAATTTGCCGCCCCCTCCCTCGGAGCAGATTGAAGCCGTCCATGTACCATGACCTTCCGCAAAGACAGTACCCGGGCAATGAGCAATAACTTTAGAGTGGCACATCAAGGGTCGTTCCGCTGGTCCATTGTTGTCACCTAGGGCGCCGCCATCTATCTTGCCGTAAAAATCGATTTTTAGGTTAAATTTTGTAGGTCGTTCCGTAAACAAACTCGGGCATCGCCGGAAACGACCTACAAAAGTTAACCTCAAACCTTGGAAATCTGCCGTCCACATTCCGCTTTTTCCCGGGATGCCTTCTCTACCTTGTGTGGCATAAGGTGAATCAGCCCGCTGCCACTCTAAAGTTATAGCTCATTGTACCCGGGTCGAAATTTTTACTCTTTTAAATCTAGGAAATCTTTAAACAATAAGTTTGCGGTTTTCAAGTGTTCAAGGACAAATCAGTACTCAGTACGTCCCTTTTAAAGTGCGTTATGAAAAAGAAATCGAAAGTTTCATTGAAAATAAAGGATCATTAATAGAAAGAATTTCGACCAGGGTACCAGTAGCGAAGCGTGCGATTTGGCAACGTCCCTATTTTCCATTTAAAGACACTAGAAAGATCGAAGGGCTTGATCATCGCCGATAACTGAACCGTTCAACTTTTTTAGTGAATTCAAATGGAGGAAATACATTGTTGCCAAGTTTCACGCCTCTCCACTGCAGGGTACTTTCTTTTGAAAGTCATAGTACATAGGCCGTTTTACGCACTATTGGTGGTATTCATCTGTCCATCGGTGATTCTACCGTTTGAAGCAAAGATTACATAACTGGCAACACTTTGATTGAGATGCGACGAAATCAATTGACTTTTGAAACCAATCGGAAGTTTCAAGAATAATGCAAAAGTTGCGCGCGTGGGCAAAAGGAACGCATCAGCGGGATTTTTTTTTTCTTTTTCTTTTTTTTTGATGATCTCATCGATTTGACGTGTTGCACAAGAATAAGAAACAGTAGGCTTAGATCCACGGTTTGAGGTGAAATAGATAATCTTTTTATCGGATCCGCTCTTTCTTTTTTTGCCGACGACTGAGAATTATGGGAATTAAGGTCTCTCTCGTTGATCTTTAGCGCCAAGTAGGTGATTGAATCGTTTCGTGCAAAAAGATCCTAAGTCACAATCAACAAAATCCACAAATTATACAATAGGTAGCATTCATTTCAGAGCCCGCGAGTTAAAATGGACTGCGGTTTTTTTAGCACGAAGCTATTTAATTGCGCGTAAATTCATATATATTCCAATTCTCTTGACCCATTAAACATTTTATGCATGAATGTCACTCAAAAAATGCGCGCTCTTTTGATGTTGTATGATTTATGATAGTATGAAGTATTGTTGGTATCGAGAGATAATGAAGTTTTGCGCATTATTGCAGGAGACTGATGCAAAAATGTTGAGAATTTCGCTGTTTCAGGAGAAACTTGAGTCCTCGTAAATCTATATAACACATCACAAAAAGATTATTCAATCGACGCGATGCAGATGCAAGTGTTCAGATAGAGGTCATTTTAAATGTGTATAGGCGCACCTGGACCGATAATCTTTGGAATTTTCCAACAGTATTTCTCTTAATACGTAGTAAAAATGAATTTCCATAAAAATGAATCCAAGCGTTGGAATTTCATTGAGGAACGCTTTAAAGTTAAAAGGTTAAAGTTGCAGTCAAGTTTTTTCTTTTATTTGAACGAATGAAAATTGAAGATTCGCCAAAGACTATCGGTAAGCTGCTCCTAGAAAAATATTCTTATATTTTTAAAGTAGCCTATTTGCGGCCTCAAAACGGGTTTTCGTTTTGTTTTTTTGTTTTTTGTTTTTTTTATTCCTCCAGACACATTCAATTTTGTGGACCTCTTTGGCTCCTGGCAACAGTCGTTAATTTATTTAAATCTTGTTTTGGTCTCATACTTTAACTATAATGTCAAAATAATATGACAATTTCAATTGAATAGTGTTTCATCAATCTTTAATCACGATTTGTCTAAAGCAGTAGCGGCTCGTGCAATCTGGCAACAGAGCTATTTTGCCATTTAAATCTGTGCTAAAAGATCGATTCTAGGTGAGGCACAGCGCCTCACCAAAGAATCGATTATTTTACATAGGTTTAAATGGAGGGAGTCCATTGTTGCCACATTGCACGAGCCGCCACTGGTCTAAAGTCGTAAGTATATGGGTTAGGGGGTTCGCCTAGTGGTGAAATGTACCAACAGGTTACCTTAATTGACCACAAGGTACGTTGCATTTACCATAAGATGGTAACATTTACCATACTTGATAGCATATTCCAAAATCAGCTATGCATATGGTAAATTCTACCAGTCTTTTTTTCCCGTGTAACTTAGGATATTCCGATCCGATCGAAAAACTAATGCAAGGACTTTTTCGACTGATAGTACGTCAGTGTCGTCAGTACTTGCTTAGACGAAAAAAAATATCACAACATTCTGCCAACAATTATAGATAGATAACTAAGAATAATGCCAGAATGACTTTGCTTTTTAATTAAAATAAGCTGGGCATGATATAAATAAGGTCCAAATCAATTGTCAGGATATCGGATAATGCTAAGTACCTGATTATAGCCATATACGAGGGTTGTCCGTAAATTAAGATCTCCAAAGCTGTTGCACATAGAAAAAATCATTTTATTGAAAAAAAAAGTACAGATTCTGAAAACTTGAACTCTTAGCTTTTTTTCTACGTAGTCGCCATTACAAACAAAATATTTTTCATGTCTCTCAGAGAGCTTTTTCAAATTCGCGTCATACCCCTCTCCCGCCAACTCGTCTAGTGAGGAATGAATTGACTGCTTCTTTGAGCTCCTCAAGACCCCCAAGTGTTGTTTCAAGTTGGGGAACTAATAATAGTTGCTTGGGGCCAAATCAGGACTATATGGAAGGTGGTCGATGTTTTTCCACCCGAATTTGGCGATGCGAACTGTCATGACGAGGAGGACGTGAGTTGAAATCGGGCGTTGTCTTGGTGTAAACGGACTCATTTGGTCAGCCAACCTCTCCTTTTGTTCTGTATGGCCCTGTGGCCTGTATTCTTGGACAAAAAAAGACGTTTTGATGGTCGACTGCCTTGAAAAAGGTACGAAAATCAACGAGGAAAGGTACTGCAGTCTGCAAGACACCAACAAAACTGCGCCAGGTCATACAGAACAAACGGAGAGGTTGGCTGACCAAATGAGTCCGTTTACACCAAGACAACGCCCGATTTCAACTCACGTCCTCCTCGTCATGACAGTTCGCATCGCCAAATTCGGGTGGAAAACCATCGACCACCTTCCATATAGTCCTGATTTGGCCCCAAGCAACTATTATTAGTTCCCCAACTTGAAACAACACTTGGGGGTCTTGAGGAGCTCGAAGAAGCAGTCAATTCCTCACTATAAGAGTTGGCGGGAGAGGGGTATGACGCGAATTTGAAAAAGCTTTCTGAGACACGTGAAAAATATTTTGATCGTAATGGCGACTACGTAGAAAAAAAGCTAAGAGTTCAAGCTTTCAGAACCTGTACTTGTTTTTTCAATAAAATGATTTTTTCTATGTGCAACGGCTTTGGAGACCTTAATTTACGGACAACCCTCGTAGTTATACCTACTCTCAAACTTAATGCGTGGGCGAGGAAGTGATCGAACATCGCGATATTTTATATTTGCACAGATTATACGAAGAAGAGAGCCATTCACATACAGAAGTATGTGTCTTAATTATTAACGGTTCATGGAATTGGCTAATTATAAGCTGCAACTATAATCACGATCAAACATCGATTTAATCGAGTGGAAAAAAGGCAAAGCCATTAAGCGCTTCGTGCTCAAAGGACTTGAGTTGAGTATCAGGTGATTCTCAGATGCTCATATATGCGAGGCACGGTTGTCACTTCCACTTTCTCATTTTGTACATTTAAAAAAAAAAGGAAAAAAAAAAAAAAAAAATTATTCGTTCTCAATTTTTCGCTCAAACTTTTGCTTTGAAGCGTTACGAAGAGTTCGCATAATGGACCACAAATCCTTTGCGGATTCACCGATGATTCCATCGGTTGAGAAAAGATTACAGATGCGAATATTTTCGTGCATTACAGTCATACACTGAACTGAACCGTGCAATCTTCTCTCAACCGGTGGAATCATCGGTGAATTGAAGAATGCGATTAATGACACATATACGCAAAGTGGCAGCTCTGGAAACATCGCAAACTCAACAGTTAGGCAGACAGGCGCGTCTACTTGTCGAAATCGGGGGATGAAAGGTTCAACTGGTGACAAACAAACAAACGTGACCTCCTAAGCGATAGTCCCATACTTACTACTTTAGAAAAATCGTGATTAAAGATTGATGAAACACTATTCAATTGCCATATTATTTTGACATTATAGTTAGTATGAGATCAAAACAAGATTGAAATAAATGAATCACTGTTTCCAGAAACCAAAAAAGGCCACAAAATTGACTTCGTCTGGAGAAATAAAAAATCAACCATTTTGAGGTCAAATAGCTTGCTTTAAAAATGTAAATTTATTTTTCTGTTTTGTTAGACCACCGAAAAACTATATTTTTTGGACTTTTTCAAATAGCCTTAATGTATCCGGTACTATGGTTTTTACCAGAATTCCATTCAGGCAAGTACTGAACAGACCACACGTTACGGTTTCTACAAATGCTCTTCAGCGTTTAGACTATTTTAAATTTCCTTATATTTATATCATATGCCAGGCTTCCCCCTCCCCAATTTTAAACAATTTTGTCTACTACAAATAATAACGTCCATTTGGTGTAAAACAGGCGGAGAATGATAAGTGTCACAAAAACTCATCTTTGTTTTTAAGCTGAAGCAAGCTCAAAGAAAGGGGGAAATGATGTTTAAGGTGATTCCATGGCACGTGACCAAGGCGAGCGATTAGTCGATCGATTACCTAATGGTCATTTCCCAGACTCTGTAGAGTTTTTTTTTGTAAAGCCAGAAGGCCGATCATTTACTTTTTCATTAAACGATCGTTAAGACTGTGTATGAGTGATTCTATTGGTCGAATATTGTAAAACTTGGCCGTTGTTATGGTAACCATCGTTATTGTGTCCGTTTTTTAAAGGTTACTCATGAATAGCCTTTATAAAACGAGACTCTTAATAATGGTTACCATAGCAACAGCCAAGTTTTACAATTTTCGACCAATAGCATCACTCGTAGACAGTTTTAACGATCGGTTTAGGGTCAATCCACGTCAGATCATACCAAGGTTTTTTCCTTGACCCCTCAGATTTTCATGAAATTTTGTGTGCTTATTGTACCTACTGAAAATAGGCAAACCCCAATTTTTCAGAATTTTTGGGTCTCCCATTGCCGTTTTATTCAATTTTGAAAATTTGAAAATTTTGCCAATTTCACCGGTTTCAGCAACATTCAAGTGGCCATATCTTGAGACACTTTTGGAATTTTCCAAAACATGTGTACATCATTTGAAAGCTCTTTTTATACTCTTTTTAATGGTATTTAGTAAAAAATAAAATTGCCCAAATTTCTAGTGAAATTTTTTTTTGAAAATTTCAAAATTTCGAATTTTCAAAAAACGGCAATTTTAAAAATCTGAAAAAATCAGGAAATGTGGGTTGGTACTATACAAGCCTGTCCCCCAAGTTTCATTATGGGCCGACGATTCGTCTCCGAGATATGATTGGTCCAAAAACTGACTTTTTCTGTAAATCAAAAATATACCTTATTCTACAGGTGAAAGGAAGGGTGCGATATGGGCCGTATCAGGCCCACACAAATTTCACATTTTCAGGTCCCATTACATGTTCTAGAGGTAAAAACAAGTGAAAAAAGCTATATTGATGCAACCCCTGAGATGCATCCCTGTTGAGCTGTAGTCTCTCAAAGTTGATACTTTTACGTTGAATTTTACCGACACATGAGTGACTATAGCATGTAGAAATTGAAAAGTATAGACAATATATCCTCGTAAAACTTGTTTAAATGTCTTAAGAGAGTCATTGGCCATGTGTAAGGCTCAGGTTAGACTTGTTTTCCCGAGATTTTACCCGAAAACAGTGAATTTTACCCAAAAAGCTTGTTGAAATCATGCACACTTTTTTCCAGCGGTAAATTGCAAAATTGACATTGATACCAACAAGCGTCAGACATTTTAACAAGTATACTAGGGAAACAAATCGAAAAATTGAAGTTGCACTTGCTTTCGTTCGTGGTTAGAAGTCTGCACGTGGTTCGTTTACCATAATTAGATGTAGCAGCGCGCTTCAAAGGCATGTCCAAATGACCAGTATATGGATGTGTGTGGTCAACTGGTCGTGCAATGATTAAATTTATGCAACTATCCATATTCTTCGATAGCATCAGGTAGAAGTGTTACCAGGATTAATTTGAGGAACAAGCCGCAAGCAAGTGCAACTTCAATTTTTCGATATGTTTCCCTAATGTACTTGTACATAACATACTTAAAAAATGTCTGATGCTTGTTGGTATCAATGTCAATTTTGCAATGTCCCGCTGGAAAAAAGCGTGCATGATTTCAACAAGCTTTTTGGGTAAAATTCACTGTTTTCGGGTAAAATCTCGGGAAAACAAGTCTAACCTGAGCCTTACACATGGCCAATGACTCTCTTAAGACATTTAAACAAGTTTTAGGAGGATATATTGTCTATACTTTTCAATTTCTACATGCTATAGTCACTCATGTGTCGGTAAAATTCAACGTAAAAGTATCAACTTTGAGAGACTACAGCTCAACAGGGATGCATCTCAGGGGTTGCATCAATATAGCTTTTTTCACTTGCTTTTACCTCTAGAACATGTAATGGGACCTGAAAATGTGAAATTTGTGTGGGCCTGATACGGCCCATATCGCACCCTTCCTTTCACCTGTAGAATAAGGTATATTTTTGATTTACAGAAAAAGTCAGTTTTTGGACCAATCATATCTCGGAGACGAATCGTCGGCCCATAATGAAACTTGGGGGACAGGCTTGTATAGTACCAACCCACATTTCCTGATTTTTTCAGATTTTTAAAATTGCCGTTTTTTGAAAATTCGAAATTTTGAAATTTTCAAAAAAAAATTTCACTAGAAATTTGGGCAATTTTATTTTTTACTAAATACCATTAAAAAGAGTATAAAAAGAGCTTTCAAATGATATACACATGTTTTGGAAAATTCCAAAAGTGTCTCAAGTTATGGCCACTTGAATGTTGCTGAAACCGGTGAAATTGGCAAAATTTTGAAATTTTCAAAATTGAATAAAACGGCAATGGGAGACCCAAAAATTCTGAAAAATTGGGGTTTGCCTATTTTCAGTAGGTACAATAAGCACACAAAATTTCATGAAAATCTGAAGGGGCAAGGAAAAATGTTATTCTTTTTTGGTATGATTTGACATGGAATGACCCTTTAACAATAAAGTAAATAATCGGCCTGCAGGCACTTTAACGATGGTTACCATAGCAACGGCCAAGTTTTACAATTGAAGGGTAGAGTGGATAAAGGGGTTATGTGAAATTTAGGAAAAAATGGAGTTAGCACAGTGGATGAAGGAGTTACTATGGTATCTGTCTATAAATTTTCCAACTTGGCTCAAAAAGTGTAGAATATGACCCTACTTTCAAAGCTGTTGCAGTTGATGTTCAGCTAAAATGTTGAACACGTCCATACTTTGAACTTTAAAGTCGATTTTCTCAAAATCAAAAAAGTGTCACATAACCCCTTTATTCACTCTACCCTCAATTTTCGACCAAAAGCATCACTCATAGACAGCCCTTTAACGATCGGTTTAACCATGCAAAGTAAATGATCGGTCCGCAGGGTACTTCCTTTTGAAAGACATAGTACCTTTTATAGTAAAATTAAAAAATTGAATTTCATTCATAAATTGCTCCCGTCAATCTGCAAGAATATGGCAACGTTTACAATCATACGCGGTGATCTATGATGAAGCGACGAGTGTCTCTTCGACTTGTGCCCGCGACAACCGCGTGCCACTCGAGACGGAAACGCTATATATATGTAGCCATCGCCACCGACTTGACGTGTACACTACATTTACTACAATGTCATTCATGCTTTTCGTCTCTGGAGACACGGTTACAAATCATTACAAAACTCATATTAGTTATACTACGCATGAATCAGTCCACTATGAATGATAAATTACGATCGATAAAAAAGATAATGACGACATTATAAACACTTTAAAACCTATTGGTTAATTATATTCGACACCGCCCCGTGACACCAAAAACCAAAAGACATTACCTATATAAGTAATTGTTGCATTACGAAGGCACATATGTAAGGTAAACCAGTGCCCGACACCTATATTTTTCACCAAATGTTGGTGTTTTGCGTATTTTTTTCGAGTGTTTCATACTTGAGGCATCAGAAAAAAAACACCACAGAAAACACCAGTATTTCCACCAAACTATAATACTTTTCACTTTGTAAAATATAGGTGCAGGTGCAGGGTACTGGTGCAAATTTTAGGGGTGCCGGCTATACTGGGGTGTTTACCTTCTAGTAATCTTGATATATTATTTGAAGTATCCAAGAATAATGACAAAAAGTTGCCACGGCACTGGTATTGAGTATGTTGACGAGGAACTCTATCAGTAGGTCAGTGCCAAGGTACATACTTATATATTGAAGCAAATTTTATTTCGTGACCAATGGTCACCGGTTACTTCTTTCGTAACCAGAGTTTCGAAACCACGCGGTCACTTGCGCGAGCCAATCAAAGACAAGGCGATTCAAAATTCAAATATTCCCTCCGGTCACCTACTCGTCCGGTCACGTTTCACGTAACCCACCTCGGGAGGTAGGTCTCGAAATTCGAAACCAATCAGTTCCCGGTCACCTTTTGATACGGTACCGTACATGACCTACGTTGCTTGGCTCCGCCCACTTTTAAGTGACCGGAATAATAAAACTTCGGTCACCTACCGATTTTCGAAACCTGGTCACGTAAAACGTGACCTGGTCACGAAATAAAATTTGCTTTTTAACAGGTATGCTCGACTCGCTTCCCGCGTCATCTTCAGTGGCGCGCAGTTCAAAAAGCATTCCAAGATGGTCGACAAAAGAAGAAAACATTGTATACTCTTTCCAAAAAACATCGGGCTATTTTCTGCTTTTCTAGAGAGGGAAGCCCAATGTTTTCTGGAAAGAGTATACAATGTTTTCTTCTTTTGTCGGCCATCTTGTAATGCATTTTGAACTGCGCGCCACTGAAGATGACGCGGGAAGCGAGTCGAGCATACCTGTTAAATATAAGTACCTTGGGTACGTGCGGTAATAGACAGCTTCAGTGCAAAGTTAACGATTAGCCATCAATGCACTCATTGGTCGCAATCAGCCAGTGTTGCCTATTTTGTGGACTATTTTGATGAGAATACAGCCACACCTGTCCACAACTGCCCACGCTCCCCTTTCCGATCCTCTATCCCTATATCCACACTGTGGACTACCCCGTCTAAACCTGGCAACACTGCAATCAGCGGTGGCAAAACTTACGAAGCGTTAAAAACTATCTCTCTCGCTCTCCTGTGGCCCTCATGCAAAGCTATCTCTTTCTAACGTTAAAGTTCGTCAACAGGATGCATGTTGCTTCACGAAATTTTTTTTCTAGCGAAATCGCATTTAACACTACAACAGTAATAAAAATTCATTTCTGCAAAAAAAAAAAAAATAAAAAAATAAATAAATAAATAAATTGTCTGTGAGACAGAAGTAAACTTAGTGGTCACGTGATAATGAGACAGATATTTTGGGACGAGAAACTAACTTTTTAACCGGATGACGTCATCAACAAAACTGTCTTCTGCTGTACACTCATTTATAGTGATGACGTCATTGCATGAGTTATTTCGTTTTGTAACAAAAAAAACCACCCCCCGCTCAGCTATACTACAGGCTGAGCGGGGGGGGGGGGAGAGTGGTGGTGGTTTGTGTGGTCACAAAACGATGTATCGAAGTGATTTATCGCATACTAAATGAGTCAGTATCTTGTTCTGCCGTTATGAGGTCGAGCTCAAATGCTATTATTGAATGAACAAGTGGACTTCAGATTTTTTTAGGGTCTCCATGATTTTTTTCGCTAGGTTTTACCACAACACATAATTATGATAAGTCAACGTTCAAAACTGAAGAAAGATATAGGGGGGGGGGGTGGTTGAGAGAGACAGTGGGGGAAAGAGAGAATAAGAGGGAGAGAGAGAGAAAGAGAGAGTAGTGGATAAGGCGAACGTTACTCAAAACTAAATTCCAGGGGTGGCTAACCCTCGAATTTAGATTTTCGCTCGTTTTCAGATCGTTTCCGGTAAAAATGACGCAAAAATTGTTGCTTTCCAAATTCTGAAGGGATCTCTTCTTGCTCCCCACCCCTCTTTTGGAACATAAATCCCGTCAATTTCCGACGGTTAAATTTTAATCGGCTGGGACGTTACTGTAAATACCGCGCAAAGATCGAGTTAAAAAATTGCTGATGAGATTTCACTCTGATATTACTTATAGCATGAACTTTTAGAAATGTGAGTAGTGTCCTTAAGACAGGATTTGTCACAAGAGTAATTTATCACGGCACTAAAATACTTAAACGATTAGAATCATATCCTGAAGTGGATAAGTAAACACAAGAAAACGATCTTTACTTCAAGACTGGAGTCTTTAAATGACTTATTGTTGTTACAGAGGATTTATTATATATTGATTGATACATATACGGACAAAACTTTTGTCTGAAGTATGTGAATTTGTTAAGTTTTTGTTCTGTCCACTGTATTCATATACTCTGCCTCTTTTGTGTGCAGTTATCATTTAGTGGTGCACCAACACATACGTCATATGGATCAACAAAGCATTTATTCATCAATCCCCGTATTCAATAGAGGGATCCATTGCGAACCTGTGCGATACAATAATTTTGATCATCCATTCTGATGTAGAATATTGCAAAAATGACGATGCTTGTTTTCGATACTGGACTTTTAGGGGTGGATCTAGGGGGCAGGCCGGGTCCCTTGCCCTAGGCAGCAATTTCATTTCCGTCACGGAGGGCGGTTACACGAAAATCCACCAGCAAAAAAACAAAACAAAAAAAAAACCGTAATATCACTTTTGTAAATGTTGAAAAACAGGGGGCGGCAAAATCACAATATTGCCCCCTCCCTTTACCAAAACCCTAGCTCCTCCCCTGTGGATCTCCCGCTGTATACTAGGGCAGTCGGCACCTTGCAAACGTCGAGCTGGACCGTTTAAATCGAAATAATGAAAACATGTCCCTTTATTCATAACATCAAACACGTCAAAATTATTATTATTATTTAATACATCACCTACAATGGCTCAGTAATTGTATATTATTTGGATGAAAAAAATGCCTTCCCTTCTTCCTCGGAGGGGTGGGGATGTCCTTTAAACCTTCCATTGGGGTTCAAAAATTTTGCCCCCCTTAAAAAAATTTCTTCTGGCTCCCAGGATACATAGGCCACTTAAGGGCTCGTGTCATCACGTGAGAGTAAGAGAGATGGTTTGGAGCGCTCCTCAAATGGGGCTATAAGTCTAAAATTCAGTAATAAACTCACAAAACTGCACTCTAACGGCAAGATCGTAATGGCACTTCAACGCAGGTATCGTGGGATTGGGAGATTCCTGTCTAATTTGTCACTTTCTCTACGAAAACACAGAGATATGTCTCAAATTAGATAGGAATCTCCCATGATACTCGCGTTGAACGGCCATCATGTCCGATTCTGAGAGTGACTTTCGTGAATTTTCAGTGTATGTATCGTCATTTTCACAGGTTTTTAGGCAAGAATCAACTCTTCAATCCCCTGTAGCAAAAGTTTGCAAGAGCCGGCCATTCTTGGAGATTTAAGCGGACCCAGGAATCTGCCCTTCTTTCTCTTTCTCCCATTAGAACGCATGTGTTAGAAAAGACCAGAGTAGGGGCAGTCAATTGATTTTCATCCCATTTTCTATTCTTTTCTAACACTTGCGTTCAAATAAAGAAATAGAGAGAAGGACAATTTCTTGGGTTCGCTATAGTGAATTCTTTTACCGGATGACGTTATCACAAAAACCGTTTATAGCCCCATTGTTCTAAGCTCTGGATTGGAAATTCTCGTAGCATTCTGTACACTTTCAATTTCATCGTAATTCTTCTTGAACACGTTCCATACGTACATGACCACGTGGTGTTGGTATGTTAGTAAGTACCGATAGTAATCGATAATTATTTAAGAAAACTATGATAGGTGATAAATCCATTATATTTCTTCATGCTCTCACGAAATTACGTTTACGTTTATATACGCAATAGTCATAACTGCTTTATTCAACTCTCGAGATTTATTATTTGTTTCGTCTAAGTGGTCAATGTTTGATTCATTGTATATAAAAAAGTCTGTATATACTATAAATATGTATATAAAACAAAAATGCAAACAAAGTTGTGCCGCTCTCCGGCCGCTGTCCTCGCTGATGCATTTCTGTTGCACCTACCTGAATTGAACACGCATACTCCCCTTTGTTGTACATATATTTTCATATAATTTTTTACATGCATTTGTTTATGTTTTTTTGGCTTTTGACCCAGATTTTTAAGTTTGCCGAACTCTTAAGTTTTTTTTATTTCAAATATATATGAATATGCAAAAGTAACTTAATATTTTATAGTCTATATGCACTGAAATTAATCACCTTGTTCCGATGGAAGGTAGGTGACCCAAAGGTGGCCCACCCCAGCTTATTTCAGCCAATTACACGAATTGACGATATATGGCGTTAGTGCTGAGTAGCAGGATGTTATCGCTTCCCCCACTCCAAAAATCAAGAGCATCAGGCAATTCAGTCGGCGCGGAACAGAGCAACGTCCATTTTCGCAGGTCTTCAGCTAATTTTCACGGAAGTAAACAATCGTAAAAGCTAAGCCCTAAAATTGATTCCACCTTTGACTTTCAATTCATCATAACCATTACAATTTCTGGTGTAACTAGGGTCTAGATTCCGTTTTTGAACGATAAAATAGCATTTGAATACTTATTAATGAAATTTAAAAGGGGATGTTCACCTTTAGGTGCATCAAAAATATTAGGGGTGGCCACATTAGGTGCATGTTTTGCGCAATGTCAAAACTCTACTTGTTTTCAAACGCAAAAAAAACCCTCAAAAACAAGCAAATTTAAAAAAAACGAAATTAACATATGATAGCCAACTGTCTGAATAGTAAATTGACATATTTAGGTTTTTGTATCTCTCATGACTTACACGTGCGCATATTGGCCCCAAGCATAGGGACCTTTGGGTCACTTACCTTAAACAAATATATAAAAACAAATTTCACCGTTCTACACGAATCAATAAATTATTGTAATTTTCTTTGTGAAGGAATCGCCTCTTGATTTCTTAAAACTAGAGGTTCAATTAATAACGAAACAAATCCTTTTTTTTTTTTTTTTTTTTTTAATTGAGATATTAGATGGAGTAGAGGCACTGTCTATACTTCATTCCAGTGTTTCATCATCTCTCGTATTTTAAGCATTCAAAATAAAGCTAATACTTATATTTAATCGATATTCTCACTGGATATTCTTCATGATTTGAGAATATTTTCAATATTTTTTTTTTTTTTTTTTTTTTTTTTTTTTTTTTTTTTAACGATGACTTAATTTCTATTTATACCAAAAAAAGAATAGCTGCGAGGAAGTAAGAATAGAGAAGTGCACCCTTTGCAATCAACGCCTTAATTTGATGAAGGTCCACAAAACTAACAAAAATAACTATTTTCTTCTTCTCCTTTTTTTCTTTCTTTTTTATAAAACGGTTCTTTAAAAAAAATTACAAAAAAACTGGTCAGACTCAGAAGCCAGGCTATTGACCCGTGGCGACATTATGTTGCTGGAGCTTAAATATTTTTTATTTTATTTTAGTTTTTTCTCCATTTGAACTTAAAACTAATTCAATCAACCAACACTTAAAATTATTGCTGTTGAAAAATATCAACCTCTTAAAGTACCTAATAAATTATAATGTACGTTTTATATTTAAAACAAATAAGGAATAACTAAAATGCGTAGGTGTGACGGTTTATGTTTATTATTTGAATAGAAATCTGGCAACAATGAAATGAGATTATTTCATTGAAAGTGTTTATTTATTCGCAATATTGAGTATGATTCAAATGTGAGATTTGGCATCTTAGCCGGACGAGTGACTTGTTTTACGTTAAAATAGCCTGAATCACTTGAGCTCGACATCAATTGTGTTTTATCTTCACTGTTGTCAAACATTCACACGCGATATATCGGACAGTTGATTTCGTGATTCGTTCCATATCGCCCGCAATATCTTTATTCGTATTTTGCTCGTTCACACATTCATCACTCGACAAAAAATCATTTTTTTTCCTACCCCATTTCCAATACCCCCCGGACATTAGATTTCGCAATCGGGCTCTTCGGATTTCAGTGCAACCACATTCAAAGGCTCTTTTCTGATTAGATAAAAGTGAGTAAATAACTTTTACTTTTTTCTTTGATTCCGGCCTTTGGTCTTACTCGGTATCCCCGTTTTTGCAAAAATTTCTTGGGGACAATTTTGACTAGGGACTGAATTCCTCGGGGTCCAAAAATATAGTGGCTTCTCAAGTTTGGAGAAAATGAACCGTTATTATTTCAGAAACGGGAAAAGTCAACAAAACTGCATTTCACACAGAAGAAACAAAAAAAACTGTTTTAAGGCCTGCTTTAAAAATTTCAACAAGTATTTTTTCAATTTTTTTTTTTTTTGTTGTTTTACAAAATAGATTTTTTTTTTTTTTTTTTAATTTTTTCATTTATATATCATACATATACATATATAATGAGTGTTTCGCAAGCCAAGCATAGTCAAGGAGATCTCAAAGAAAGTTCTTGAATTTCACCCTTAGCGACATATTTAACCTTCATCTTCTTCAGCAGGGTTTCACAAATCATAGAAACTTTTTTTTTTTTTTTTTTTTTTTTTTTTTTTTTTTTTTTTTTTTTTTTTAACAGAAAAAGTGGGCAACCGGCTATCCCCTTGTACCCTATTGAGACTTCGAGTTCATATGAGCTAGCCGCTTGATAGTTTTCCAACAACAACATCACACAGAGGGTAGAAACGTGAATTTCCTAGACATAATTTGTTCACTAAAAATCAGGATTATACATATAGACAATAAATACAGTGAGATAACTTAAAATGTGATGAATCATTCAATTTAGCGCTTAAAATAAGTCAAATAACACGGAGGGGGAGGGGGGATCCAACAACAAAAATATTAACCTTACAATATGTTTAAAGAAAAAAAAACAACAACTACTTTTTATGTACGGAAAAAATAATGTGTCAAACGAGTGTGCGTCGGGCTGCCGTTTTGCGTAAAATTAATCGCATTTTTCAATATAACGCTGATTCCACCGGTTGAGAAAAGATTACACAGTTCAGTTCAGTGTATGACTGTGAAGCGCGAAAATAATCCCCTCTGTAATCTTTGCTCAATTGGTGGAGTAGTCGATGACTTTAAAAAACTTGCGGATATTTTAATTAATCAACGGAGTTTCCCCCGATTGAGGAAAGATATTACAGATCAGAGTATTTTCGTGCATTTCAGTCATATACATTGAACAAAACTGTGTAATCTTTTCTCAACCGGTGGAATCATCGGTGAATTGAAAAATGCGCTTATTTATACGCAAAACGGCAGCCCTGTCAGAAATGTACGCCAGAATCATTCGCGAAGCCACGGCCACGCTTGTGGAACTCAGCCCCCCCCAAACCCCCCAAAGTACAGTTTTAAGGGTTAAAAATGGTTTTACTGAATTAGTTAAGGTCGCTTTACGTCTAAGGAGGGCTCGATCAAAATTCCCTAACTTTTTGGCTCGTTTTCGTGACATAGATATCGTGGTCACGTGGTCTGAAACACCCTGTATAAAGCTGTCCAAGAAACGAGGCCCAACCAGAGCTGCCGCCGCAGTTCGCATATCATTACTCACAGTTTTTAATTCACCGATGATTCCACCGCGGTTAAGAATAGATTATACAGTTCAGTTATATACTCGCGTCTGTAATCTTTTCTCAATAGGTGGAAACGCCGTTAATTTATCGAAATACCCGCAAGCTTTTTAAAGTCATCGACGACTCCACCGATTGAGAAAAGATACTTAAAACGTTACAGATAAGAGTAGGTAATACACCTGAGCTGAACTGCGTAATCTTTTCTTAGCTGGTGAAATCATCGGTGAATTGAAAAATGGCATTAATTATTCGCAAACCGACAGCTCTGGGCTCAACAGCGATCACTTACTGTTAGTGGAACACCTTTCAGTGCTCGTAGGTGGATACTGCGGACACCCAGTCTCCCAGACAGGATTTAACAGTTCCGCGGGGTATCAAAAAAAGAAAAAAAAAATCCATTTAAGAAACTGACATCCAATTCTCGGAATGACCAGAGTTTAACGATCTCATGCAGCGAAAAGACTCATGTAATTTAGATCGCTCAATGCGTTATGACTGATCGGTTAATTACTACTACTTCTTCCAGGATGACATCATAGAGGGGTGTTATGACCATTTCGGTCACCACTGCTTATATGAATCTCTAAACGGTAAAAGGGAACATGTGACATTTTAGTTGATTTTGAGACATTGATGGATATGTGCATTAAACCCTGCAAATTTCACGAATTAATGGGGCTCTTGGTAACTTTTGCTATAGTTCCTTGAAAAGTTAATTCTCGCGTGACATCCACCGAAAATTACAACGAGCACATTAAAAATTACGAAAATTAACTCACAGACTCACAAATGGCTAGGCTACGCAGGTACTGTGGAAGAGTCCTTTCAAATTTAAGAATTTCCTCAGTGTGTTACTACAGAGAGAGAGAGAGAGAAGAGAGAGAGAGAGAGAGAGAGAGAGAGAGAGAGAGAGAGAGAGAGAGAGATTTAATTTTGATTTTATTTAGCCTGGCTCTAATAACTTGAAGTAGTCCGTTCTACCCTAGAGCTAGGATAATTGAATATACAATTAAACAAATAAATAATATACAGAAATAATCTCATAGATATAAAAAACGATCGAAAAGACAAAATTAAAACGCCTAACAAACAAAAAAAATAATAATAATAGAGTAAATAACCAAGTTAATAAGTAGATAAATAATTAAATCTAAACACAGAGAAAAAAATAGAGGGGAATAGAGAGAGAGAGAGAGAGAGAGAGAGAGAGAGAGAGAGAGAGAGAGAGAGAGAGAAATTATTAGATAGGAATCTTCAATGAAACCTGCATAGCTCTGCCATCTTTGCTCTTAAATGACGGAGCAACGCAGGTGTCATCCTAGAGGATTCCCGTCTAATTAGTTTTGTGAGTCTATGAGTGAATTTCGTAACATTTCAATCAGCTCATACCATAATTTTCGCTAGATTTTACTCTAGAATTAACTGTTCAATCGCATAAAGCGAAAGTTAGCGAAAGCCCCATCCATGACTGAAGTGTAGTCACTAGTCTTGAGTAGGTGCGCTGTATGTTCTAGAAGTCGTAACCACGCAGGTTCAAGTTTAAAAAAAAAAAAAAAAAAAAAAAAAAAACAAGTACTATGGCATACAAATGAAAGTATCCTGATATATATTTTCATAATTCCATTTCTCGATCAATTTGAAAAATTTTAAGGCTTGTAGGTATCTCAGAGTCTCACAGTATTGAAACTTGTGACATTATGCCTCAAAAAATCTAAAACGATGGAAAATAAAAGAAAACTTTATAAGGAACAATTTCTTTTGACAGTCATCGTACCTCATGTTCTTCATTTTACCGCGATTGATTATTTGAGCGAACAGCTTGGCAAAAAATAAATCGGTAGAAGAAGAAGGGGAAAAAAGAAGTTTTATGAGCCCTCTTCAATTATATTATTAATTACAGTACACACGGGTCATCGGTCAGTGATAACTGACAAATCATAAAAAAGTGATATAATCGACGATTAGTGATGTAAGCTCGTTAATATAATTTCCGTCATTCATTAACAATAATTTCGAGTGAATTTTACTTCAAGCACCGATTCAATTCAATTTAACCCCATGCTGTAATTAATTGTTTTCCTCAAAATCAATCTGATGATTCTGATTTGCAAAGCAGTGTGATTGGAGAAGTGTCAAGTTAACCATGCTCGCCTCTATGACATTATTCTTCTGTCTAGTGTCTATCTATTAATTGATTCAATCAGAAACTATAGGGACCACGCACTTTACCTATCTCGCCCAAAGCGGCAACTTTTTTTTGGGGGGTCGCAGCCAGTGGCGGCTCGTGAAATTTGGCAACCGTGTCCTCCTCCTATTTAACCTATGTAAAACAATCGATTCTCCCGGAGGCTGTCAGCCTCCGCAAGAATCGATTATTTTACCTACGTTTAAATGGAAAACTTGCATGGTTGCCAAATATCACGAGCCGCCACAGGTCGCAGCAAAGCACCCTGGTAAAAATGGTCCTTGAAAATCCTTGCTCAAAGCAATCCATGCAATAAGGATTTCCGTAAAAATGTATGGAAAGCCTCAAGAATTTATAAGGATTTCTGTGCAATTATACATGATTATCCTTATGAGTTCACGGAAATTCTTATTGCATAGATATTTGGGCAAGGATTTTCAAGAACCACTTTTACCAGGGCAACGTCCAACTGCTCTATGAGGACTGTTGATCAAAGGTGTTGTTGTCAGTAGCCAATCAGAAAGAAGCATCAATGTTTTGGTCGTTGGTCAACAATCCACAAAAGAGCCGTTGGATGTTGTTCCCCTTGTTATTTTGTTAAGTCCCCGAAAATAAAATCGTCCACCGCGGCAAGATCGACGAATAGAGAAAGACAAATTCCTGTATTCGTGACGCGTCATTTCATCCTGAACGCGTGCAAACAATCACAATAGAACATATTGTAATCGATCGAAAATATGCAACTATTCCGACTCCGCGGATATGGTATTGCATATCTAACAAATTGAAGGAGTTTTTTTTTCGGAAGGAATCGTAAGCAGATCTTCTGGGAAACGAATGCAAGCAAAAGAAGGGGAGAGTGGAATCAGGTATCGGCGACGAAAGTAAAAACAGTCACGCCGGTGAAGTGCCATGTAGGCAACACACATTACACATATTTTTCAATTTAATTAATTGGCTTGAACTGGAGTACGTGTTCCACTGGTACCTTCAAAGATGTTTCGCAGGCTCAACGGATTTTACTTCCTGTCGCCTCGACCGCAGCGCGGGCGGACAGTAAAATAAATGGAAAATGAGACAAGTTTAACCCTTGTGGGCCCAATGTATTTGATCAGCGTATGGTACCAGAGAGGAGGGTGCCTGAAAAGATCCCAAACGGTTCTCCAATTATTGAAATGCTTGTTTTCTTCTTCTTCTTCTTCTTACTTTTCACTTCAAGAGTTTAAGTGTTGAAGTACTGGTTCCAGGACTTTTCGTCCATCGACTTTACGTCCACTAGTTTTATGTCCACCGCTTCTTTACGTCCACAAAATTGTCTGTCCACCCAACTAAACGTCCACAAAAACAAACGTCCATCATCGTAATAATTGTGGACATTAAATGTCCACAGTTGGACCTTTTGTTTTTTCTTCTTTCTTAAGAGATGATTTTTTCTTCTTTCTTTCACAGTAAGTTTACTTAGTTTACCAAGGAATGTATTGAGACATTTCAGAGATGTTTATTCGAGTTTCTGGGGGCATTTTCTCTTAACTCCAAATAACCCTGAGTAAGTAGCATTATAACCCAGAACTTGCTTTTTTTTTAACTACGTACAACTGTTTTATAACTATGCGCCGCTAAAGGACAAGAATGATAAAGTACCAAGTTCTCCTGTTACTGTCACAGAAATAAATCTATTTTTGCACCTTTTTATATAATATTTCCCATTTTATGCTGTTATTGAATTGTGGAGCAATGAAGCTCGGTGGACGTAACATAAGTGGACATATGTTAGTGGACGTCACTTCTATGGACGTCTATAGCGGTGGACATTACAGTAGTGGACATAAAAACAGTGGACGTAAAATCCATGTAGCGAAGTACTTCCTCCTGAAATTTTTAAGACCAAAATTTTTCGACGTTTGCTGTCGGTTTTTGAATACTTATATGGCTGCTATTTAAAGAAAGAATGGAATATACATCGTTTCAAAAAACTGCGCACATTTGGAGAAGATTAATTTGTTTTTTGATTTTCTACCAATAAAATATAAAAAATTAAACCACTAACTCTGATAGAAGATGAAGTTTCTTATAAACTCATGTATTGAATAGAATTCTATCAATAAGTAATGTGTCTTGATCAAGGTTTGGATTGGAATAAATGGAATAAATATACGTGTAAAAAAAAGGGAGCTATTATTTTGATCGTTCGTTTCTTTCAAGCGTGTGTGGTTCTTAAGGACATCCAAGGAAATTAGGTTGCCTATCTTAATGACACATCAGTCACCTTTTTGAAGCCTTTCAGACTCAAACAATACATAATTTGGACATTTTACAGTTATTTAAAAATTACAGGAAATACATCGTGCGAACCGGAAGGGGGGAGGGTTGGGTCTGAAAGGATCCTAATCATCACTAAATTCCTCATATAACATATCAAATTTTTGTAAAAAAAAAAAAAAAAAAAAAAAAAAAAAAAAAAAAGTGAAATTAATTTCGCGATTACTCTTGCATTCTAATTTGGACTGCCTCTCGGACTATTCGACAGCTAGGAAGAAAAAACAACTTGACATCTGTGATTTTAAGTGTGCCATACGAAGTATATGGCAAGCTTCTTACTCTCGTTTTGCTGTATACAATGAATAGGTAACATAATACAGTGTAAGAGGCGCCCTCTGGTGGCCGTGTGTGTTTTGGAGATTTGGTTTTCAGAATATGAATCAAAAATTAAGTGCTCGGGTCGTATTATGTATTTTCGAAAAAAAAATTGAGTGCGTACAATGGTACGCTCAGACACGTTTAAATTTTTTATTTGGAGTCATTTGATGCCTTCACCGATTTTATTTGGTTTTTTAGTCTTTCCCGTTGAGATATATCAGCGCTGATTTCAGTAGTCTTTGATTTGTCTTCGATGCACACACCCACACAGATTGGTAAGTGTGTTGGTGGCTTCGTCGCACACTCATAGAAAATATACTGAGTTTACACACACAAGCTAGAGCTCACCCTTCCCAGATTTTGACAGTTTTATGATCGACCCCGCTTTTCAAACCCAGTCTTCATAGCCAAGCGCATCGCTGCGTTGCAAACCGACGAGTGAGAGAGACTAGAGACTGACGCTGCATCTCCCTATTCGCGCACGCATGCGCACACGATAATTTTTTTTTTTTTTTTCTCACAATCAGATCTGCTCTGCTGTAGGGTCCCCTAAATATAAGAAGGTACATACAATGGATAGGTTTTCTGGAGATCCGGGATGTATTAAGTAGTGGAACGTTTGAATTTACTTGTACTTATTCAAATGGGCGGAATCGACTTTTTTACCCGGGTTTTTAACTATGCCTAGGATAAAAGTTTTCAACCAATTTTTTTTTTTTTTTTTTTTTTTTTTTTTTTTTTTTTTTTTTTTTTTTTTTTTTACATCCACTTGACTTATTGAACAAGATTTTACGATGCCTATTTGATTTTACTCTATAGGTTTTTGAAAAAATTGCCTCTAAAGATGACCCTTTCCCCGCGCTCGAGACCGCGTAATTCAAATTTCATATACGACGCGAGCGGACTCGCTCCCTCCGGGTGGCCCTTTACGTGGCTGCATAAAGACCTATCGCGGCACGCTTTACCAATACATAAATTGTATTGGAGCTCCCCTGCTTGTTATTTTCTGATTTGTTTCTGTATTTTTACCTCGCCCAAAAAAACCCTCCAATTTTCAGGAGTTTACTTTCGACTCTAACTGGATCAAAACATAAGTTTTTCCGACCATAAAAATTCGTTGTATTTTTGGTTGTAAAACCATTTTAATTCGGACATTTTTATGTAAAAACCATGATATATGACTCGTTTTTAAGCTCTAAAATGAACGATTTCACTCATGTTTAAGTTGTTTTGCTATTCATTGTTCATAATCTTGTTATTTATTCATAAAATTATGTCCAGAAAATTCCATTTTTTTATGCAGTGTGCGGTGATTGCAGTTTTAGCTCGCCTAGAAGAACTCGCGGTTTCGCCCTATAGACGGTTTTAGTGCGAAGTCAACGGTTAGCCAACAACCACAACAATGCACTCATCGGTCGCAAGCGGTTGTGATAAAACTCGCGTATCGTTCCAAACTATCTCACTCACTCTCCCTTGACCCCCATGTATATTGTATACCCATCTCTTTCTAGTTTCGAAATTCGTATGCAGGGACAGTTTTACGACATATTATTATCAAAATTGCGTTAGAATGCCTCGAGGAATTCATTTCAGCCAAAAAAGTTCACGAAAGATGTCCCTGTACACGATTTTTGAAATTAGAGTGAGATGGCAGTACATGAGGGTTACGTGAGAGCGAGAGAGACAAACTGTCTTTGTTTGGAACGCTCACGACCGGCAGTCACCATTACTAAAACCCTCTGTAGCTAGGGTCGGTTTGTGAGCCACCTCGCCCAATATTCTTGCTCTGGGTGAAATTTGGTTTCATAGATCTGATCCTCTTATTGCGGAAAGATAGTCGATAAATACCAATAAACCAATAAAACAGTTGAATGTGGGACTGATTTTACGTGACATTTAACTTGTGAGCAACGATAAAAGAGATTTAAGAACGGATGTTATTTTAAGACTCCGGAACGGATTCAGTTCAGAGCATATCCTTTTTCACAAATGCGTAGGTGTGACTTGAATGTGGATTGTGAGGTCGTTAGCCGCGGAGGTGGGGGCAAGGGGGGGGGGGCGAGAGAAAAGTAAAGGCACAGTCTTTTGGGGACGAATCCCATAAAAAGCAAGTCGGCCAATCCTCATTTCAATCTTCTCAACTTTTAAAGTCGAACTCGCGAAAGGAGAAATGAGAATCATAAACTGGGAGACAGTAACCATAACCTAATTAACCGGCGGATGCATGCTTGATTGACTATATAAAAACTTATCTCCTCTACTAATGTCCAGAGGCAAAGCCGTAGCTAGGAAATTTTCTTTCTCTCTCTCTTTCTCCATTTAAACGCGTGCGTTAGAGAAATATGGAGATAGGGGCTGTCTCGTCGGTTCAGCCCCTGTGATATCAATCTTCTTCTAACGCTTGTGTTCAAATGAGCAACGAGAGAGAAAGAAAAATGAAGCTTTTGCAAGGTTTTGCTACAGGCAAATGGACTATCAATGGAGCTCTTGCAAGGTTTTGCCACAGGCATGTGGACTATCAATTCTAGTGTTAAATGCTGCGAAAATAACGACTGAAGTTTCGGGTGGCCACCCTTGCATGTATGCACCAACCTCGGATTCGCACCCTCAAACTCACATGGGCGGATACAGGGAATTGTCTTTCTCTCTCTCTTCCCGTTTAAAAACGTGCGTTAGAAAAGGACAGAAGAGGGGGCCAAAGTCACGTGATGGCCCCCTCTGCTGTCCTTTTCTAACACGTAAGTTCAAATGGAGGGAGGGAGAGAAAGACAATTCCCTGTATCCGCCTATGCTGAAACAACTCATCGTTCTTATCTGTGTTAATGTTCTTAATCATTAATTAGGTCGTTTTGATCATTTTTAATAAACATCATTTTGGATGGTCTCATCGTTAATTTCGCAAGGGGCCTTTCGGAGGGCCCGATACTGCTGCTAACTTAATTTGGTAAAGAAATGGGCCTAACCGGTTTTTACTCATACTTTTTTTTTCTTTCTTTCTTTTTCTTGTTTAATCCCATCTTTGCAGTTTGCCCAACTCTAAAGTGTTTTGTAATCCTAAATACTTAATATCACTTATAGGCACTATTTTTGGCAGCTTTTAAAATGGTTGAATCATCCATCTTCAACTTGAGATTGTTTTTTTGGTTCCTGTTACGTGGTATGAGTAGCTTATTGTTAGTAATTTATCTCAAGTTTCAAATGTTTGTAGCGTATTCACAGTATATACATTTTATATTTTTTACTCTCATGAAAAAATGCTAAAAATATTAAGTACGAGTATTTAGTCAATGAGCGTCATCTATTGGAGTTGGTGCGTATTGGTTTCAGTCAAATCAAAAGTATGAGCGAAATCATAACCTCACTCAATAAAATCATCAACCCTACCTATATAGAGGGGCTACCACAAAAGTTATGAGTCCTATCTCAAGCTGTGTCAGCATACACGATTTGATTCTGGTTTGATTATGCCAAAGAGTAAACAAGAGTCGCAATTGCATTGAGAGCTAGCGTGGTCAATGCTGATTAGAGTCGGCTTCTGATTGGCTGAAAATGGAGGGAAATCCTGGTTCAAAACTGTCTTAGGGAATAGGGAAATTAACACGGGGTTTTCGTTCCGGGACGTTTATCTCGAAGCCTGTGCAAAATTGTCTGTAAACAATTAATACGAGTCGATTTAGCAGAATTTTCCGAACAAATTGATTGGTCACAAGCACCAGTATATTGCAAATTCGAGAAGATTGTCTCAGTTGAAAAGTTCACATAATAGTGAGTTACTCAAACACTGTCTATGTCCAGATAGCCACTAAATAACTTGCACTTTCATTTAAAACATATTTCAATTATGGATTTATCATACTTTTTTTTTTTTCTTTTCTTTTCTATCCATTTTTAAGGTTTAAAAAAAAGTGAAGGCAAACCTGGCCCGTGCGAAAATGTCAATGAGATATTTCCTTAGTGGCTGCCTCCGTACTGCCCCAAAAGCACGTCCCAGAAAAGCATTCTATTGTTACAGCTCGGTGTAGTGTAGGCTTTGGAACAGGGAAGGCCCGCTTTAGCGAGAATCCATGGCGCCTTCAATTTGAGAGAGATGCAACACCATATCCGGTGCGTAGGAAGTGTTATCGCACAACGTCGATTTTTTTTTTTTTTTTTTTTTATGAATGTTCTAAACTTCTAATGCGTGGTGAAAAGTACATATAATAGTGAGTTACTCAAATACTGCTCAAACACACGCCAAGCATGTAAACACACAAGTGTGCGTACTTTTCAACTGAAACAGGCTTTTCGAAACTGCAATAATGTGGCACTTATGACCTATCAATTTGTTTGAAAAATTCTGCTGAATCGACTCGTACTATTTATTTAGAGGCAGTTTTGCACATGTTTCGAGATAAACGTCCGGGAACGAAACCCCCGTGTTAATTTCCCTATGGGCTGAAACAGTTTTGCACCAGGCTTACAGCCAATCAGAGGCCAGCCCGCGTTCCGATCCCTTATCTGCGTTGACCACGCAGGCCTTCCGTTCAATTGCGACTCTTGTTTACTCTTTGGGTTTTAATGAAAACAATTGAAACATCATACAAAATCCTTTAGGAGTGCGGAGATCATAACTTGACTACTCGTAAGACGAGTTTTATAAAGAAGCAGAATCCGCTGAGTTGAGCAGATCAACGAAGATCACGAAAATAACTTGTTGATTGCCGATAACGGGACAGCGGGCAGCGCAACGACGAGTGATAAGCGCGACGGGATTTGGGATCAACGTTGTCAGATTTCCCCTTTTAACTGCATCAAATTCTACATTAAGTCAAATGGCAAAAATCGGATAATTATCCAACAAATGGCAACATTGTTTGGGATATTTAATCCCATGAAGAAGATCGAACTGTCGGGTGTGCGGCGAATATACCTTCTCATTCGACCTTTTACACGGGTTTAAATGAACACAATACAACGTTGCGAAATTACACGCCTCGCCAATGGCTTGTTGTACCTATGTTAAAAATTATATAGGGCTCAATAAATAAGAGAGTATATTTGCATTCGACCTTTTACACGGGTTTAAATGAACACAATACAACGTTGCCAATTTACGCCTCGCCACTGACTTGTTGTACCTAAGTTAAAAATTATATAGGGCTCAATAAATAAGAGAGTATATTTGCATTCGACCTTTTACACGGGTTTAAATGGACACAATACAATGTTGAAATTACACGCCTCGCCACTGGCTTGTTGTACCTATGTTAAAAACCTGTGTTGTACCTATGATTGTTGTGCTTGAGTGATGTGGTCTTTGTTAACTTGTTTTCCAGTCTTGGCCTGACATTCATAGCGGCGACTCACTGTTTTAATTTTTGTGTATTTTAATTGTTTTTGGTTGATAAGGGTTTGTTATCAGCCCGAAACGTCCCTTTTCTTCATCTTTTAGGTCTTTTTCCCGGAACCAACTTGTTTTCTATTTTATTTTGGGCCGAGTTAATATTTTTAATTCATATGATGAAAACTGTAGAGGGCTCAATAATTAAGAGAGTATACTTGCAATATCTGACAACGTCTACTTAACGTGAATCTAAAGCACTTACACGATCAATCGATCACGTTAACAGAGCACGCGGGTCGGGGAGCTTAATCCCGTGTCTTGATCCTAAAACCCTGCCGACATCAGCGCGAACGCAGGGCTTAAGAGCTGATATGATCGCGATAGCGTTATCGGCATGTCAAATTCCATCATGCGCCGCGGTTGATTTTTACGGCCCACTTGTGGATAAATACCGCGTGCAACGTGATGATGTTTTGCAGGTTTGCATAACTAGTCAGTGATGTACAATTGTTAAACCCTCTTCGTGTATTTTACGTCAAGACTCAAGACGGAAAGAAGACTGGATAAATTGGAGCCGGGGAGAAATTGTTGACTTGTTATTACGGTATGATAATGCTCATTGCTTCTAACTATTGCATTCAAAATTTCATTCCGTCCACATTTTGTGTCCCACATTTCTTTCGCGCGATTTTGATGCTTCATTATATTTTTACTTGTCGCCCTGCCCTGATAAAAATGGTCCATCCAAACCGCGCATACAGAGTTAGTTTCAGGAGTGTAAGCGCACCTAGACCGATAATCTTTGGATTTTTCTAACAATGGGGTTCCAACAATTGTAAGGGTCTGAAATGATAAGTTTTTTTTATAAAGAAAATGAAAGTACTTACTGAGCTGAGCACAAAGATGCCTTTGGTTTCTAATTATGTCCCATTGTTCCGGAGATGAGATTTTGGCCCAAAATACAATGTTTTGAATGGGAATGCCGCGTAGTGACGTCACTACGCCCACGATTTCTTACCACTTTAGACGTGTGTATCTCCAAAACTGGGACGCTTATGAAAAAACCAAAGGCACCATTGTTCTCAGCTCATCAAGTACTATAATTTTATTTATACAAAACACAAAATTTCAGACCCTTACAACTGCCTCATTATTCTCCTGTTACTAAATAGAAATTAATGATTCATTTAGAAACGCTTTAAAATCAGGCCATCAACAAAAATATTTTTGAGATATCGTAAAGACCGCGGAGCCAGAAGAGACTGGTGAGCAGAAATTGGAGTGGGAGAGATTGATTGGGGGAGAGGGTTTATTACGAGTCCAGGATGAAGGGGAGGGGAGAGGAAAGGGATTGCTACAGTTGAGAGAGAGAGAGAGAGAGAGAGAGAGAGAGAGAGAGAGAGAGAGAGAGAGAGAGAGAGAGAGAGAGAGAGAGAGAGAGAGAGAGAGAGAGAGAGAGAGAGAGAGAGAGAGAGAGAGAGAGAGAGAGAGAGAGAGAGAGAGACAGAGACAGAGACAGAGAGAGAGACAGAGAGAGACAGAGAGAGACAGAGAGAGAGAGAGAGAGAGAGAGAGAGAGAGAGAGAGAGAGAGAGAGAGAGAGAAAGAGAGAGAGAGATGGGAGTTAACAAGTGTAAGCCGTATGGGGCACTCAGCATCCCGCGTCGAGGGAGTCGTCGTCAGGGCGCGCGTGTGTGTCATGCCGGTTGCCGAATCAAATATATAAAGGCGCCTGTTTCCGGCTCGTGTGGTTGATCACCCTACTGCCGCCGCTTGTGCCGCGTCGCTCGTTTTGTAAGGTAAGCCAATTCTTGTCTACCTCCCCCCCTCCCCTTTCCCCTGCACGTTACACTCTTGTTTCTCCGATCGGCAGGAGAATTTAAATACATTCTCCTCCGTTTATAGAGTCTTATTCTGATATCGCGCGAAAATTCGAACGTGAAATTCGATCGGTTGACGCAACGATATTTTTTGGGGTCAAAAATAAAGCTCAACTGGTGACAGAAGCTTCAAGAGGAGGGGGGTGACAGTTCTCGTTCATTCATCTACTTTCTCTAATTATTGTTATGATGATGATTATATGATTATTATTATTATTATTTTTTTATTTTTTTTCTCGGTTATAAAACCGGATTTAAATTGAAAGGACGGAAATATCAAAACCTATCAAATTGTAATATTATAAGTTGAAAAATTGTCTGACTATACTGCAAGTGTTGAGGAGGACAGCTTTCTGAATTCTATTGTGTATATGAAGAGGAACATTCAGAGCTCGAAGTCCATTGGAGAATGACTTGGGAGTAATTCCAGTTGTTACCGACATGTTAATCTTGACGTGTTCTTGTCTCCGAACTCTTTTTATTTCTACCGCAAGTGGACTATACTTTGACAACTCTTCATATTTTATTTGGACATTAGTATCGTTCGGGATTGAAATATCGATCAGGAACGTTTTCTTCGTTGCCTTAAGAGCAAGCGTAATGTCAGGTCTATTAGCTATGATGGTACAATCTGTTATTATTATTATTATGATTATTGGTTTTTTTTCCTTTTTTTCGTTTTTTTAAAGCCAATTTTTGTCTGACTTCCCCTACCCCCCCCCCCCCCTCGTTCCTTCACCCGGCAGAATTCCACCGTTATAGAGTCATCTTCCGATATCTCATGAAAATTCCGACGCAAAATTCAATTGGTCAACGCAACGAAATTTGTTGGGGTTGAAAGCAAAAATCAACTAAGAGCATAAGCCTCCAGAAGGGAGAGAGGGGGTGATAAGTTTTCTTTCATTCTATTTTTTCTCTAATTATTATCATTACTGTTGGTTTCTTTTATTTATTTATTTATTTATTTATTTATTTATTTATTTTGTTTTTGTTTTTGTTTTTGTTTTTGTTTTTGTTTTTGTTTTTGTTATGTTTTTTGTTTTTGCTTGTTCTTGTTTGTTTATTTTTGTTTTTATTTTGTTTTCTTTTGGTTTTTGTTTGTTTTTGCTGGTTCTTGTTTGTTTTTGTTTTCATTGTGTTTTTGTTTTGTTTTGTTTTTTTGTAAGAGCCAATCATTGTCTACCTTCCCTTTCCCCCTTCCATTCTTCTATTCACGAGCATAAATTTAATACATTCCTTCGTTTGCACTGAGTCATATTCTGATACCGCGTGATAATAATTCGGACGCGAAACTCAATCTGTCGACTCGACGATCTTTTTTGGGGTTAAAAAGAAAGTTCAACTAGGGGCAGAAGTTTCAAGGATGGGAGAGGCCGTGTGATAAATTCAGTTCATTCATCTTCTTCCTCTAATTATAATTATGTAGTTACCATTATTTATTTACTTTTTATTTTTTTAATTTTTTTTATCAAAAGCGGGCGAAATGTGCTGTGTTATCTTTATGACAAATTCAAGGTTGCAAAAATGTTATTTTCATTTACCATACCCCTAAATAATTCTCAGCGACCTACTTTATAAAAGGAATTTAAAATAATGTAATTATTAGCGTTGCGCTAGTAGTATTTTGGCCGAAGATTTGGAATATTTGCCTGGAATGGACACTGAAAGTGATTAGAAATGTTCTCAGTGGCTAGGCGTGCGATTTGGCAACGTTCCTTTCCCCCCCCCCCCCCCCATTTAAACACATTAGAAAGGTCGAAATGCCTGGTCATCGCCAATGACTGAAGCGTTCGACCTTTTTGGTGAATTTAGATGGAGAAAATACACTGTTGCCAAATTTCTCGCCTCGCCACTGGATGTATTCATGAAACATATGAAAATTAAAATCAATTACTGAGGAAATTTAGTTAGGGTTCAGTTTTCTAAGAATATTGATATGCGACACGAATTTGTTAAATTTTCATGAGATAACAATTATTTTTGTTGTTACCTGAAGGCAGCACAATGCAAAAGAGGGTTAATAATTTTTTATTTTTTTTTTCTTCAAAATTTTCAATAAAAATAATTATGATCTGGTCCAAAGTAAGTAGGATAAGAAAAGTGTGTTATAATTTTTCCTCCAAAAAGAAATCGAGACGCTCAGTTCAATTTTGTGTACTATCGACGAATTAAAGACTGTCGCAATATTTTCAAGAGCTAAGTTTCGCCTTCGAGGTTCTGGTTCGGCCACTCTTCATACTCCCTACACCTTGCAGGTGAGAGGCCAGTGCGGGTACGGCGAAAAAGCCGTTGCAGGTTAGTCCCATACTCACACCTGTAACTGAAAATGTGTGAAAATCTCGCAACAATCTTTAATTCGTCGATAGTACATTATAATGAACAGAGTTAACCAAACAGACTGGTGACGACTGGATTTCAGAACTTTTCAGAGACGACATCGTTATTTTCGTTGGTTGTTTTTTTTCCCTTTCTCTTTACATAATGGGTGGACACAAATAAAATTATAAGTTCCTCTGCAGCAAAATCTTGAAATAGCACACTGCTGCCGCTTTGCGTTTAATTAATGGCATTATTCTATTTACCGATGATTCCACCGGTTGACAAAATATTACACAGTTCAGTTCATTGTATGACTGTACTGCACGAAAATACTTTGATCTAGTAATCTTTTTTTAATCGGTGCAACCGCCGTTCAATTAATTAAAATATCCGCAAGTTTTTTAAAGTCATCGAGGACTCCACCGGTTGAGAAAAGATTACAGATGCGAGTATTTTTGTGCATTCCAGTCAGACACTGAACTGAATTGTGTAATATTTTCTCAACTGGTGGAATCATCGGTGAATTGAAAAACGTCAGTGTAATTATACGCGAAATGGCATGGCAGCTCTGAAACAGCCCTACACTCATAGGCGGACTCAGCAATCTGGCAACAGTGTATTTCTCCCATTTGATTGCATGGCAAATAATCGATTAGTCACGGGGCCATGGCCCCTTCAAGAATCGATTGTTTATCATACATTCAAATGGGAATCATGCGCAGATGTCAGATTGCTGGATCCGCCTATGCCTACACTATAAGCAAAATATAATGTTAGTTTAAAATTTCACTCGGCTTATTGCTCATCACCTCCTGCTCTTCAGATTTCGTTTACACACTCCTCCAATTATGACAGTAAAACTAGAGTCCCTATATACTATAAGAGTTGCGCCATTGCTGAATCCATTTCTGATTGGCTCTCAGATTTAGGCTGTCAAGAAAGCTCCAAGAGGCAAAGGCAAAAGGCGGAGGGTTTGTTTACTTTTCGCTAACTCGCTTTCATTACACATTTGAAGTAACAGTGACCGCGGTAATTTTTGTTAATTTTTCCTCTGTTTGAATGTTATTCTGGAGAACATTATCTCTTTCAATAACGACCGTTATTATCGAGAATCATAACCTAAAACCTGTACGAGATAGCGAAATAGCGGCAACAGCGCAGAGGCAAATGGCCATCCGCCATTTGCAATTTGCCTCTTGGGGGCTCCATTGATCCGTTTCTTCTTCTTCATTTTGAGAGACTTGTCGCAACTCTCACATCGATAGGGACTCTAGGCAAAACTACCAATAGGTTTAGTTGATTTTTTTTTTTCCTGTTTTACTTTTCCTTAATCAAACTCGATTAACACGGGTGTTCAATCAATCAGTTCTCGGCTAATATCAGTTCCGAGAAGGAGGGGAATGTCCTATGACGAATCTGTGGCCGGTTGACTTGCCTCGTCAGATATCCTCCGATTCGATGAACCTAAGAACAGATGACGGACGACGCGCGCTCGTTAATCGGAGCCCAGTGGACGGAAACGATCGATCGGGCGGCCAAAAATCAATCAGTTTGAAAATTTATCGTTCTCGGGGGGGGGGGGGGGGGGGGGGGTTAGTTCTATTATTTTCATCGTTCACAATGAGGTTCCATATCGATGGCTAGTGATCAAGAGATTCGACTTTTGATAAATGATTATTTTGTAAAATGCCAAGTAAATAACAATACAAGGAAAAAAAGACATGTAGAATTTACCATTTGCATAGATGAGGAGTCTGCTATCAAGAATGGTAAATTTAACCATCAATGCAACGTACTAGAGAGTAGCGGGGACAAAGATACCTGGCCAGAATATGCAACACGCAACACACCTGATACACGGTGCTGAATGGGATGCTGTGTATTGCTTATTGCATACCCTGGCTTGGTATCTTGGTCTCCGCTAGTACATTGTGGTGAAATGTATCAACAGGTTTTCTTAATTTATCACAAGGTGCGTTGCATTTGCTATATAATGGTAAAATTTACCATACTTGATAGCAGACTCCAAAATCAGCTTTGCAGATAGTAAATTCTACCAGTCTTTTTTTTCCCGTGTTCCATCACGATCCTCGCCGTTCAGTATTATCCGAGGTATGACTGCGATGGAATCTGCTATTTTCTGACAGGTTTTATTGTCAAAATTTGCGACAGTTTCATGACATAACTACAGATTTAGTGATGCCACCGTTCCAAGACGGTCTCTCTGTCTCTCACGTAACCCCCATGCCCCATGTGCTGCCATCTCACACTCATCGCTATAAACACACCCACAGAGACATTTTTTGCCGTGGCGGCTCGTGAAAGGACACCGCGCTTTGCTTATGGGAACTGGCTCCCAGTCAATTTTTTTTAAATTGAAATATGTTGCGTAAAAGTGTCTCCTGAGTAAAAGCTCTCACGGGCGGAAAAAAAAATAATAACAGGATTTCGAGATATTCGCGTCTAAAGTTGGGGACTATTTGCCCGGTGCTTCGTATTCTCGTACGTGGCAGGCCGCTTAACTACTACGCCAACTGGAAACCTTCTCGGTCGAATCTCCCGACTCAGCGCGCATTGATAGAACTACTTCCTTTTGCAGTCCCTCCCAACTGCTTATTTGTTTACCCCACACCCACTGCTCTGTCTCGACGGGGTTAATATAGGTAAGTAATCTGTTGAGGGAGTGGTCAAGATGAAGCATGGCCGTCGAGGCAGAGCAGTGGGTGTGGGATAAACAAATAAGCAGTTTGGAGGGACTGCAAAAGGAAGTAGTTCTATCAATGCGCGCTGAGTCGGGCGATTCAACCGAGGTTTCCAGTTGGCGTAGTAGTTAAGCGGCCTGCTACGTACGAGAATACGAAGCACCGGGCAAATAGTCCCCAACTTTAGACGCGAATATCTCGAAATCCTGTCATTTTTTTTTCCGCACGTGAGAGCTTTTCCTCAGGAGACACTTTTACGCAACATATTTCAATTTAAAAAAAATTGACTGGGAGCCAGTTCCCATAAGCAATGCGCGATGTCCGTTGACAACTATGGCCTCCTCCCGTATAACCAATGTAAAAGAATCGATTCTTCCGGAGGCTGTCATCCTCCTCAAGAATCGATTCTTTTGCCTAAGTTTAAATGGAAAAATTGCATGATTGCCAAATCGCACTGAATTTTTGTGAAGTTTTTTTTGGCAGAAATGAAATTCTAGAGTTCTTTGAGTCTCAATAATGTCATGAAACACGGCTTTGTATAAGAATTTCGACAATAGAAAGAGATGGCCACGTATGAGGATAACGAGAGAATGAGAGAGATAGTTTGGAACGCCACGTGAGTTTTCGCGAATGAGATAGGATTGCGCTCGGATTCAGGTGATCATCTTTCCTCTCTCTCACTCTCATACATGCACACACTCTCTATTTCTCTCTCACTCTCTCCCTCTCTCTAACTGCATACTTCATAGTCCTTTTTCAACAGATACTTTCAAATGAGAAAGCGGAGAGAGAATGGTGAGAGGGGGGGAGGGAGAGGGAGAGGGAGAGGGAGAGAGAGAGGAAGCAAGAGAGAAGGATCTTCCTGTAGCGAGCAACTCACTTTAGGTAGACTCGTGGATAGCTTTAATAATTCTAGTTTTAACTGAAAATTACAGACAAAGCGTCTAAAGGTTAGTCCTTTGAAAGCAATGGGACTCCAGCAAACTTTTGCTATAGGGGATTGAAGAGTTGATTCTTGCATAAAAACCTGTAAAAATGACGATTAGTACACTAAAAAATCACGAAAAAATTCACTCTCAGAATCGGGCTTAACCCTTCAACGACCAGGTTAGTTCTTAAGAGCGCCACTGATCCGTTTATTTCGGGAAGGTAGTTAACTGTTCGTACTTGAGGGAGTAGGGATTGCCTATACGATGAATTGAAGGCGTCCGAAGGAACCTTATCTTGTAAATGTTTTCATCGAAAATCGCTTTTATCCGGAATGAAGACCCAAACAACATGAAATAAACTTGAGAGAAAAACGAGAATTCTCAGGATTGGCCCATAAGGGGTTAATGGCGGAGAAACGCAGGTATCATGGGAGATTCCTTTCTAAATTGAGACGTATCTCTGTGTTTCCGTTGAGAAAGTGACATAATAGACAGGAATCTTCCATGATACATGCGTCGAACCGCCATTACGATCTTGCCGTTATAGCAGTTATGTGAGTTTATTACTGAATTTTAAACTTTCTTAGTGTGATTTTCGTGATTTCCGCTGGTCTTTACGTCAGATTGGACTATTTATTTGCTCACAGTAAAAGTCTGCAAGAGCCCCATTCACGACGCAGTGGCGGCTCAAGCAATTTGGCAACATTGTTTTCCCTCCATTTGAATACATGTAAAACAATCGATTGCAGATGAAGCGCTGTTTCACTATAGAATCGATTATTTTGCATTGAATCAAATGGAGGGGAAACATTGTTGCCAAAATTCCAAGGTGATTTTGATTTGTCGCTTTTCCGGCCAAGGAATCAGCCGTCTTTTACCCAGCGTGCGAAGGACGAGCATTTCTTAGAACGGGTAAATGGACGATAAATACAAAAGGCAAACCGCTCCGGGAACGAACACGCTTCAAGAAAGTAAAATAAAAAATTAACAATTTCAATGTGTGTAATTCCCCTCTTCCCCTCGGCTTCATATGATCACGAGATTTGAAATTTGAACTTTGCCCTTCTCAATCGGCTTTCGGTATTTTTTCCTCCTCTTTTTTTGATTCTTTTTCATGTCCGGGAATAGCGTTATCACCAGCTAATTGCATCATTCATTGATATCTCGGACCGATGCCCGACCCCCCCCCCCCCCCCCCCCCCCCCCCAACCTCCCTTTCCCCTCAACCTCCCCCC
>VMOF01000388.1:7842115-7859950 GCA_011764245.1 Trialeurodes vaporariorum
CAGTCAAAACCTAACTCAAACATTCGAACATTTCAAACGGCGCACTATGGATCCAAATCGAGTCCTAAGTGGTCAAAATACAAAGACATGAGATATCACAAGAATTGTCGATCCATCAAATGATATTCTCCGATAAGCATGGGACAAGCCAGGAATAAAAAACGGAGCCAAATAAACCCCTTGAAATCAACTATAGTACCCAGCTAAAATACTAATTTTCCAACTTTGAAAGGATCGAATTTGGACCGCCAAAGATTTGATTTCTATCCATTGTGCGGCGGACCGAAGAATATCGCGAATTCGATATGGCGCGCGATACGTTTAGTGACTGCTTAAAGGATAGGGAGACTTTTCGCGTTGCCGCTCCGCAATATATCGAACGAAAGGAATCCACCGAAAAGCAGTACGCGATCATTACGCGCGGAAATCTGACAACGCACGTTTGCGACCAAGCCGAAAATTGTCGATTTTTATGCAGGAAGTTTATGGCCAAAATCGATACAAAACCATAACAAAAACATGCAGTACTTACTGCATGTTAAAAAAAAAAATATATATATCTTTACATAAGATTGGATTATTTATTTGCTTATAGCAAAAGTTTGCAAGAGCCCCATTCAATACATCTTAGGGCAGGCATCGATTGCTGGCAAGGGCGGATACAGGAATTTGTCTACCTCTCTCTCTCTCTCTCCTTCCATTTAAACACACGTGTTAGAGAAGGATAGCAAAAGGGGCCATCACGTGACTTTAACCCCTATCGCCGTCCTTTTCTAACGCACGCGTTCAAATGGGAGAAGAGAGAGAGAAAGACGAATTCCTGTTTCCGCCCATGATTACTGGTAACGCACTCCACTGAAATAAATAATGTATAAAAAGTTGGTAAAAAAAAAAAAAAAAAAAAAAAAAAAAAATCATAAAAATGCACTGATCGTTCTTAAGTCAAACACTTACCCAAATTTAGTTAAGCTTAAACGCACCGACTGGAAAACTCGATTAAAATGTCGAAGATTTGTAGCGTTTTAAACTTTACACTGTCGCACGATCACTTGCGGCTTAAATTTGCCCTCCGAATTTATTTCAAAACTGATCGTTATAAAAAAACTTATACAGCCCGTGGAACTTTCTTCAATTCACCTCCGATGAAGATTTTGTAAAAGTAATGAAATCGAAGAAGCTCTAATCAAAAGAGATCGATTTGAATTCGGAGGATCACTTTTCAAGCTCATATGGATGAATGATTCCAATCATATGCTTTGATTGATCGGATTGATTAAAAAAAAAAAGTAAAAAAAGGGGGGGATTAAATTGTTAATTTAGATTAAGGTCTGATTCTGACTTTGTCACGTATTTGACACGTTGCAGGCGCGAAAAGTCATTTGTCGAGTTAATTTTAATGACGAAAAAATAAAAAAAAATGTTCAGCGGTAAGCGATTGCTCGTAAATCGGCGGAAAAGGCGGAGTCACAGTGGATCACCGACTGCATTAGTTGAATGATGAGTCCTTCACGTGACGTTTTCTGGGAATGAATGTTCATTGGCTAACGAAGTTATCACCCGTTTATTTCTTTAATAGGTTCGTGCATAAAGGCACCTCACTCGGATTTGAAATGGTCGTTTTAAAGTGGTTTTGAATAGTGACAGAATGAATTAATCGTGTGATACGGATTGATTGCGGTCGTTAGAACTATAGTTCTATGAGCATCCATTTTGTTACACAATTTCGTGCAACATTGCGCAACTTTTTCATTCATAAAAAAGGAATGAATGATGAGAATCGGAAGCCGATTTAAGTCAGGTCAAGTTTGTAGCAGTAGCGCAACGAGAGTTTCTTCATCTCTCTCTTTTCTCCATTAAGAAACGTATGTTAGACAAGGATGGACAAGGGGGATAAAACCCCCTCTTTCTGTCCTTTTCCTACTTATAAATTCAAATGGGAAATGAGAAAGATAGAAAAGATCCTGATTGCGCCAGTGGTTTGTGGTATATATTGGTATCAAAAGGAGGAGAGTACTTTGGCTCATCCAGGACAGTGGCGCGGTTGTAATTGCGTCCATTTGAACCAATGTAAAAGGTCGTATGCGGAAATGTTCACCGAACATCTATTAGTTCGATTTTTTCTATCGTTTGGAATGGAAGAGCTGCAACGTTGCCAAATTGCACGCTACGCCACTGATCCAGGATCTTCTCCATCTTTCCAAATTTCCCTTTGAAGATGCTAGTAGGAAAAAGACAGAAAAAAGATCATAATCGAAACTAGGGATTTTTTCTGGGGGGGACCGAGCAGTGATGTCATTTCAGGTCTTTCCATGGGGGTAAAAAACTGATGACTTTTTTTTTTTTTTTTTTTTTTTTTTATGCGTTTAATCCCTGATAACTCTGACCAATGGTCAGAGTTAGATAGTATAATTTAGTATAGTATAGTATACATTAGTTTACTAAAGGAGCTCGATGGTCAGTGACCACCGAGCTCCTTTAATGATCCTTTTTCACTTACAATTCAGGCAAGTTTTGGGGGAAAACACAGTCAAATGAAACCCCTTTTTTTTTTTGCTCCTTGAACTCTCCATGAGAGTTGAAATTCTGGGATGTGCCAAATCACATGGTCAGATGGCTAAACGGTTTTTGTTTCCACAATTTCCTGTGGTGGGGGGGGAGTTCCCCCTGCACCCGTATTCCTGCAGCCTACGAAGAGGGGGCTTTATCCTGTTGTTTATTCTTGTTCAACACACGTGTTTCAAAGTGTTCAAAAGAGAGGGATAGAGCATTTTTCGTTGCAAAGCTAGGAGAGTAGGATTGATTATCCTGACAAATTTGGCAACCCTTGTCCACGGTTTTATACCGGTGGAAAATAATTGTGTAATAATTGTATAACTCTGACAGGATCAAATAAAAGTAAAAAGTATACTATCTATTTTATTGCGCAATAATTTTTTGGGCCATTTGATTTATCGAGTAAAATCTACAACAAATTTTGATAAAAACAGTGGCGCATCTTTAATAACAGTTGTCTCTCTCTCTCCCTCTCTCCCTGCAGTCCACTTCACCCTTTCTCACCCACTCTCACCCCCACCCCCCCACTCTCTCCTTCACACCATCCCTCCCTCTTTCTCACTATATCCGTTTCTCCCTCTCTCATCACCTCTCTCTCTCCCTCCCTCTCTCCCTCTCTCTCTCTCTCCCTCTCTCCCTCTCCCCCCCTCACTCTATATCTCCCCCTCCCCTCCCCCTCTCTCTCTCTCCCTCTCTCTCTCTCTCTCTCTATCGCTTTCTCCTCGTCCCTTTAAATGCACGGGTTAGAAGAGAATGGAAGTATGAACTTTTGTCTTTTGATAATCATATCCTTGTCTAATGCTTCATTTCTTTTGAGAAAAGAGACAGAAACACAAAATCCTCTGAATGCGTCTTTGGATAAAAATTTAATTTCAGTCAATTTTTCTCTGTCTTCCAATTTTCCTCGGATTTGATTAATACATTAGATTTACGTTCCGTCTGTCACTATATGTATTTTAATGATCGTAGATTTTTCATTTTTTTCTTAGACTTATTTCTAGTGTTTCAATTCTGACGTAATTTTCTCTGAAGTTTCTTCGGCTTAGCTTTGAAGGGAGAAATATGGGGAGCGAGAAAGTAAAAAAAAAAAAAAAAAAAAAAAAAAAATTATTTTATCAATACCAAAAATCAATTAAATGTTCTTGGATCGAATTACTGCGCAGTTAACACGTGTCGTCGCCGCACTAAATAAAAGAGACCCCCTTTCGTATCGGTAATCATTTCGGGGGGATACGATTGGCGCGGCAACGGGTGGGCCGCTAATTGATCCCATTGAAAGTCATATACAATGTAGTCGCGGGTCAAACATCATATTCGTGATTTATGGCGCGTATTTATAGACTTTCATGCGCGACCATTTAAGTATTTTCGGAGCCTTCATCTCCTCACAGCGTGTAATTATCAACCATGATGAGTGGAACCATTCAATGAATGACCGAGCATCATACTCTTGATCCAGTGGCGAAGCGTGCAGTCTGGCAACGTAGCATTTTTTTTACATTTAAACCCATGAAAAAAATCGAACTATCTAGGAATCAGTGATGACCATCGAATGGGTCTGTTGCAAACTTTTGCTACAACGATTAAGAGTGTATAATCCAATGTAAAATCACCTGAAAAGTCTATTGGTGGCATCAGAAAATTATAAAATGCAATAATAAACTTACAAAAGGCGTTTAATGAAATCCAATATGGCGGAGAAATATCGAGCAATCTGTATGCATGCACCGTGAACATCCAAGGATGGCCAACTTTGACAACCTCACTGGAGGTAGAGGTTAAGTGTTTGTTTACGTTGTGATTGGTTGTGATCGATATTGTGAGGTTGGCTATCCTTGGATGTTCGTGGTGCATGCATACAAATTGCTCGATATTTCTCCGCCATCTTGGATTTCATTAAACGCCTCTTGTGAGTTTATTGGTGCATTTTATGACTTTCTGATGTCACCAATGGACTTTTCAGGCGATTTTACATTAGATTAAACACTCTTAATTGTTGTAGCAAAAGTTTGCAACAGACCCATTCGACCTTTTGTATCGGCTCAAATGTACAGAATGTACCGTTGCCTGATACAGGCTGTCCCAAGAATGATTGGACTTGACAACTGTATAGGTTTGAATGAAAAAAATCATCTTCCATCCTCAGATAGGGTAACCTGATTGGTCTGGAGCGGTGAGAAGTTGATGTTTTCATGAAAACCATAGAAGTGTCAAATCCAATCTTTTCTGGGACATACTGTATAGCACGCTTCGCCACTGACTTGATCAGATAGAGATAGTGAAGTAGTAATAAAGAAAATTATTCTCATCACTGGGCGTCTCGTCGCGCGCAATCTGCCAACGCTGCATTTCGTCCATTTAAATCCATGGAAAAGGTCGAACTACTGGGATGGCACAATTCACTTCCTAAAATCGATAGTTTACTCGGGTTTAAATGGACGAAATGCAACGTTTCCTGATTGCACGAGACGTTACTGCTTCCTCCTCATAATGATTCTGTCAGTGGTGTTGCATGAAATTTGACAACGTGTTATTAAGTCCGTTTAATCAAATTTTGAATCATTCAGCGCTCGGTGAACCCCCTGGTAAAAATCCTCATCAATACTCATAAAGGAAATCTCAGCATGACATTTGGAACCAGATTTCATGTTGATCTCCTGATGATTTCATGATGATCTCCCCTGGTAAAAATCCTCATCAATACTCATCAAGGAAATCTCAGCATGACATTTGGAACCAGATTTCATGTTGATCTCCTAACTCCTTATGATTTCTTGATGATCTCATGCTGAGCTCTAGATAATTTCTAGTCATCATGAGATTATCATGTGATCAACATAAGACCAGGTTCCAAATCTCATGCTGAGATTTTTTTGATGGTTTTTGATGAGGATTTTTACCACACAGTTAAAAATTGGCTAAAAAATCCGAAGTGAAGATCGGGGCAAAAGTAAAACTGAGGGTAAATTTTACTTTCATGCGTAGTAAAAATGAGGTGCACTAGCTGGGAGTAAAGAGCGGAATACACTGTCGAGGAAGGTGTGTGCGCCTCCTCTGTGGAGTAACATCATCTTTTAACTCCGGAAAAATGCAAATTATGACTATCTCTTTCCTCCTTTTTGCATCAAATTTTCTAATCCACAAATATATCTTACTCCCAAAACTATATACCGGGAGAAATCATGGCTTTTATGTAACCGGAGTTGGAGTAAACATTTCTAACAGTGCAGGCAGTGGCGTCGCGTGCCATCTGGCAACAATGCAACTGCTCCATTTAAACTCATTAAATATATCGAATTTTCCTTGTGCACTGTGCACCCCCTAAATTCGATATTTTGCATGAGTTTAAATGGATAGAATACATTGTTGCCAAATTGCATTCGACACCACTGAGTGCAGCTAGGGATAGCCTTGGATCCGCTCTTTTTCGTGCGTTTAAACTGAGTGAAGACAGCGTCGTCAAATGTGAGTCAGTAGCAAACTTTTAATACAGCTATAGACACAGAAAAACGCAATCAGAATGGAAATTTAAATTAACTTTGAACAATTTTTTGCTTCGGGCGTCTTCGGACCGCCATTTTTAAAATCTATATTTAAACTTCGGCCATACGGCCAGCGCGACGTGGTGATTTTTATTGAAACCAGTGGAAGCGCCGATGAAAAAAGAAGACGCTCATGATAACCACGAAAAAGACGACCGCCATTTTGAAAATCTATAAACGCAGAGGCTCGGCGTTGTCAATTCATGTTGGAAATTCAAAAACTGTTCCCATTGGCTCTTATGGCAGTTCCTATTCTGATTGCTTTATTCTGTGCTATAGAGACTAGAGAGGGTTCATTCTGGTGTAAAACATTCATCAGCAGGACAAAATCAATCGTTCCAATTGGAATGCGAGTACAGCGAAAATTCAATTGTCTAAACTTCAGAGATGCACAGTTGAATACATGTTCTCAAACTCGATGCACAATCCTTAGTGACCAGGATTCAACCAAAAAAAAAAAAAAATTCACGATGAACAATTTTTTTTTTTTTTTTTTTTTTTTAATCAAGATTTACTCCTTCAGACTTTGAGTTTTGTAATCTACCTTTCGCAGACGCAACCTGTCGAGATTACTGTTATTTACATACTACTTATTATCCTCTCCAAATCCTCCTTTTTTAGTTGAAGTGCAGTCCACTCATTCTTCCTTATCAGCTGCATTACGAGTTTCCTTTTTTTTTTTTTTTTTTTTTTTTTTTTTTTGAGGAATTAATCTAACTTGTAACCAAATTGTAAGTGTAGAGTTAAAAAAAAAAAAAAAAATTGAAATACCCAACATTGAACCACAGGTCCCCCAGCCCGGCCCAGGCAAAGCTGGTTACCATCAACGATAACCTGAAACTATTCCGATTATCACCTAATTTACGTTGCTAATTTTTGGTGATCTTTGGTGACTAATTTTGCTGAAGAAAGGCATGGAATTGTCCTTAAACGGCATGGCATTTTCCTGAAAAGACATGGCATTTCCTAAAAAGACGTACATGGCATTTCCTGAAAATCGTAGATTGACTCGGTTTCTCTTTATGATCGAAAAATTTAATAAGCTTATAATGAGCTTGGTAAAAGCCAAAAAATTACGATGACGTTTTATTGTTTTTTTAATTTTAATTTAAATTTAAACTTTAATTTTAATTGACTTAAATTTCAATTAAAATTTTAAATAAATTTAATTAGAATTAATTAATTAATCAATGTCTTAATTTTCATTGTTGTCCAGAATATTGGCATAAATATCGGCTGTATTAGTGCCTTGAGTGTCATGAAGTCCTAAACTTTAATTGAAAACAATTAAAAATTTTATTTTAATTTTAAATTTCAATCTAAAAATTTAGAGTTTTGCGAAAATAACCGGGCCCTCCCCCCCTCCGGGAGGGAATGAGCTCATCGTGACATGCGATACATCGATGTCTGCTCCACATAAACCAATTTAAAAGAATCGATCCTCAAAGAGTTTGAAAGTTGGGAGACAAATGAGTAACGTCAAGAATGATGGACAGTTTCAATTTAATTCTCTACGAAATTCGAAATATTCCAAAATTCTTGAAGAAAAATAGACCCGAAAAAGTTCTCAATACGCTTAAAAAATAGTTGTGCTCAGAATTTGAAAAAACAAAACAAAAAATATATAATAAGCTAGCTATCAGGTTGATTTTTTTTTTTTTTTTTTTTTTTTTTTTTTTTTTTTTTTTTTAAAGGAAAGTGCGAAAGTTAGGAGATAAATGAGTAACATTCGTTGCAGATATAGTTGATTTTTTCCACCCGATTCCAAATATTTAGAAATTTGTGAAGAAAATAGATGCAAAAAGGTTCTTATCACACTGCAAAAAATAGTTGTGCTCGGAATTAAAAAAATAAATAAATAAATCAAATAAAATAAAAAAATGTACACAATCAACTCTTGGGTTGATCTTTCCGAAAAAGGGTGCGAAAGTTAGATAAACGATGAGTAACCCGTCCGTGTAGTAGACAGTTTATTTCCTCTGCGCAGTTCAAAATATTGAAGAAAATAGATGCAAAAATTTTCTCATTTGTCTGTTGAAAATACTTGTTTTGAGGATTTTTTTTTAAAAAAAAAGATCAACTCTTGCGTTGGTCTTTTCGAAAAAAAGATTGCAACAGTTAGGAGCCAAAATGAGAAGCGTCTGTAATATACAGGTCATTTTTTCTACGCGTTTCGAAACTTTTTGAATTTTTTTAAGATAATTAGAAGCAGAAAAGTTCTTAATACCTATACTGTAAAAAATTGTTGTGTTCAGAATTTAAAAAAAGAAGAAAAACATTGTCAACTAGGTTGATCTATTTGAAAAAAGAGTGGATCAGTTCGGAGACAAATGAGAATTTGATGTCTAAAATAGACGATTTATTTCGTCTACTAAGTTCGAAATGATCCGAATTTTGCAAAAAAAAAAAAAAAAAAAAAAAAAAAAAAAAAAAAAAAAATGGATTCGTGAAAGGTTCATATACACCTCTCATTTTAATTATTCCAATATATCAAAATGAATCATTAAAACAAAATCAGTCAAAATTTCATGTGATGTATGTATGGTTCCGAAAAAAAATGAAATTGCGTCATGGACGTGTGAAACAAACTATAATAGAAAGTACTACAGAAAAATAGAAACAATTTACCTTCGAGTGATATCAATAGCACTTTACTATAAATTAATTTACGTATCGCTAGTACGAACTCGACTTTTTGGACTTCTCGTGACATCTTTAAAAACTTGAAAAAATAAAACGCGCGCGTGACTTAAATTCTGCAGACGTCCATCTTTATATCCATTGGAAAACAAAACAGAAGAGAACAAGCGAAAGAGATGGATATGTTAAATGATGGAATCTCCGACGAACTGAGAACTCGTTTTGTACTAAGACTTGTTATACTGGTACGCACTATAATCAGCGGGGAGCAAAATGGATAAAAAGTAAGAACTTGAAGCTTTGTGAAAGTTGAAATTGAAATATAGTTTTGTCCGGACGCGATCTTGTGAGAGAGAATAATGCTTGCTCCAGATCTGATGTAAACTTTAAAAAGATCATCGTGACGGAAGCCAGGGTCGTGGGAGGGATCGGCTTTTGAGGGGTAAGGGAGGTTGAGGGGAGGGGGGGGGGGGTCGGGCATCGGTCCGAGATATCAATGAATGATGCAATTAGCTGGTGATAACGCTATTCCCGATGACATGAAAAAGAATCAGAAAAAGAGGAGGAGAAAATACCGAAAGCCGATTGAGAAGGGCAAAGTTCAAATTTCAAATCTCGTGATCATATGAAGCCGAGGGGAAGAGGGGAATTACACACATTGAAATTGTTAATTTTTTATTTTACTTTCTTGAAGCGTGTTCGTTCCCGGAGCGGTTTGCCTTTTGTATTTATCGTCCATTTACCCGTTCTAAGAAATGCTCGTCCTTCGCACGCTGGGTAAAAGACGGCTGATTCCGCGGCCGGAAAAGCGACAAATCAAAATCACCTTGGAATTTTGGCAACAATGTTTCCCCTCCATTTGATTCAATGCAAAATAATCGATTCTATAGTGAAACAGCGCTTCATCTGCAATCGATTGTTTTACATGTATTCAAATGGAGGGAAAACAATGTTGCCAAATTGCTTGAGCCGCCACTGCGTCGGGAATGGGGCTCTTGCAGACTTTTACTGTGAGCAAATAAATAGTCCAATCTGACGTAAAGACCAGCGGAAATCACGAAAATCACACTAAGAAAGTTTAAAATTCAGTAATAAACTCACATAACTGCTATAACGGCAAGATCGTAATGGCGGTTCGACGCATGTATCATGGAAGATTCCTGTCTATTATGTCACTTTCTCAACGGAAACACAGAGATACGTCTCAATTTAGAAAGGAATCTCCCATGATACCTGCGTTTCTCCGCCATTAACCCCTTATGGGCCAATCCTGAGAATTCTCGTTTTTTCTCTCAAGTTTATTTCATGTTGTTTGGGTCTTCATTCCGGATAAAAGCGATTTTCGATGAAAACATTTACAAGATAAGGTTCCGTCGGACGCCTTCAATTCATCGTATAGGCAATCCCTACTCCCTCAAGTACGAACAGTTAACTACCTTCCCGAAATAAACGGATCAGTGGCGCTCTTAAGAACTAACCTGGTCGTTGAAGGGTTAAGCCCGATTCTGAGAGTGAATTTTTTCGTGATTTTTTAGTGTACTAATCGTCATTTTTACAGGTTTTTATGCAAGAATCAACTCTTCAATCCCCTATAGCAAAAGTTTGCTGGAGTCCCATTGCTTTCAAAGGACTAACTTTAGACGCTTTGTCTGTAATTTTCAGTTAAAACTAGAATTATTAAAGCTATCCACGAGTCTACCTAAAGTGAGTTGCTCGCTACAGGAAGATCCTTCTCTCTTGCTTCCTCTCTCTCTCCCTCTCCCTCTCCCTCCCCCCCTCTCACCATTCTCTCTCCGCTTTCTCATTTGAAAGTATCTGTTGAAAAAGGACTATGAAGTATGCAGTTAGAGAGAGGGAGAGAGTGAGAGAGAAATAGAGAGTGTGTGCATGTATGAGAGTGAGAGAGAGGAAAGATGATCACCTGAATCCGAGCGCAATCCTATCTCATTCGCGAAAACTCACGTGGCGTTCCAAACTATCTCTCTCACTCTCCCGTTATCCTCATACGTGGCCATCTCTTTCTATTGTCGAAATTCTTATACAAAGCCGTGTTTCATGACATTATTGAGACTCAAAGAACTCTAGAATTTCATTTCTGCCAAAAAAAAACTTCACAAAAATTCAGTGCGATTTGGCAATCATGCAATTTTTCCATTTAAACTTAGGCAAAAGAATCGATTCTTGAGGAGGATGACAGCCTCCGGAAGAATCGATTCTTTTACATTGGTTATACGGGAGGAGGCCATTGTTGTCAACGGACATCGCGCTTTGCTTATGGGAACTGGCTCCCAGTCAATTTTTTTTAAATTGAAATATGTTGCGTAAAAGTGTCTCCTGAGGAAAAGCTCTCACGTGCGGAAAAAAAAAATGACAGGATTTCGAGATATTCGCGTCTAAAGTTGGGGACTATTTGCCCGGTGCTTCGTATTCTCGTACGTAGCAGGCCGCTTAACTACTACGCCAACTGGAAACCTCGGTTGAATCGCCCGACTCAGCGCGCATTGATAGAACTACTTCCTTTTGCAGTCCCTCCAAACTGCTTATTTGTTTATCCCACACCCACTGCTCTGCCTCGACGGCCATGCTTCATCTTGACCACTCCCTCAACAGATTACTTACCTACATCAACCCCGTCGAGACAGAGCAGTGGGTGTGGGGTAAACAAATAAGCAGTTGGGAGGGACTGCAAAAGGAAGTAGTTCTATCAATGCGCGCTGAGTCGGGCGATTCGACCGAGAAGGTTTCCAGTTGGCGTAGTAGTTAAGCGGCCTGTCACGTACGAGAATACGAAGCACCGGGCAAATAGTCCCCAACTTTAGACGCGAATATCTCGAAATCCTGTTATTATTTTTTTTTCCGCCCGTGAGAGCTTTTTCTCAGGAGACACTTTTACGCAACATATTTCAATTTAAAAAAAATTGACTGGGAGCCAGTTCCCATAAGCAAAGCGCGGTGTCCTTTCACGAGCCGCCACGGCAAAAAATGTCTCTGTGGGTGTGTTTATAGCGATGAGTGTGAGATGGCAGCACATGGGGCATGGGGGTTACGTGAGAGATAGAGAGACCGTCTTGGAACGGTGGCATCACTAAATCTGTAGTTATGTCATGAAACTGTCGCAAATTTTGACCATGAAACATGTCAGAAAATAGCAGTTTCCATCGCAGTTATATCTCGGATAATACTGAACGGCGAGGATCGTGATGGAACACGGAAAAAAAAGACTGGTAGAATTTACTATCTACAAAGCTGATTTTGGAGTCTGCCATCAAGTATGGTAAATTTTACCATTACATAGTAAATGCAACGCACCTGGTGGCAAATTAAGAAAACCTGTTGGTACATTTCACCACAATGTATGTACTAGCGGAGACTAAGATACCTAGCCAGGGTATGCAATAAGCAATACACAGCATCCCATAGACGGTTTCAGTGCAAAGTCAACACTTAGCCAACAACCACACCAATGCGCTCATCGGTTGCAATCGGTTGGAATAAAACCCGCGTAGCGTTCCAAACTATCTCACTCACTCTCCCGTGACCCCCATGTATATCCATCTCTTTCTAGTATCGAAATTCGTATCCAGGGCCTTGTTTTACGACATATTATTATCAAAATCGCATTCAAATGCCTCGAGAAATTCATTTCTGCCATAAAATTTCACAAAATAAGTCTCTATATACGATTTTTGAAATTAGAGTGAGATGGCAGTACATAGGGGTCACGTGAGAGCGAGAGAGACAAACTGGCTTTGTTTGGAACGCTCATCACCGGCAGTCGCCATTACTAAAACCCTCTATTCAGCACGTGTATCAGGTGTGTTGCGTGTTGCATATCCTGGCCAGGTATCTTTGTCCCCGCTAGTACGTTGCATTGATGGTTAAATTTACCATTCTTGATAGCAGACTCCTCATCTATGCAAATGGTAAATTCTACATGTCTTTTTTTCCTTGTATTGTTATTTACTTGGCATTTTACAAAATAATCATTTATCAAAAGTCGAATCTCTTGATCACTAGCCATCGATATGGAACCTCATTGTGAACGATGAAAATAATAGAACTACCCCCCCCCCCCGAGAATGATACATTTTCAAACTGATTGATTTTTGGCCACCCGATCGATCGTTTCCGTCCTCTGGGCTCCGATTAACGAGCGCGCGTCGTCCGTCATCTGTTCTTAGGTTCATCGAATCGGAGGATATCTGACGAGGCAAGTCAACCGGCCACAGATTCGTCATAGGACATTCCCCTCCTTCTCGGAACTGATATTAGCCGAGAACTGATTGATTGAACACCCGTGTTAATCGAGTTTGATTAAGGAAAAGTAAAACAGGAAAAAAAAAAAAAAAATCAACTAAACCTATTGGTAGTTTTGCTTAGAGTCCCTATCGATGTGAGAGTTGCGCCAAGTCTCTCAAAATGAAGAAGAAGAAACGGATCAATGGAGCCCCCAAGAGGCAAATTGCAAATGGCGGATGGTCATTTGCCTCTGCGCTGTTGCCGCTATTTCGCTATCTCGTACAGGTTTTAGGTTATGATTCTCGATAATAACGGTCGTTATTGAAAGAGATAATGTTCTCTAGAATAACATTCAAACAGAGGAAAAATTAACAAAAATTACCGCGGTCACTGTTACTTCAAATGTGTAATGAAAGCGAGTTCGCGAAAAGTAAACAAACCCTCCGCCTTTTGCCTTTGCTTCTTGGAGCTTTCTTGACAGCCTAAATCTGAGAGCCAATCAGAAATGGATTCAGCAATGGCGCAACTCTTATAGTATATAGGGACTCCAGTTTTACTGTCATAATTGGAGGAGTGTGTAAACGAAATCTGAAGAGCAGGGGGTGATAAGCAATAAGCCGAGTGAAATTTTAAACTAACATTATATTTTGCTTATAGTGTAGGCATAGGCGGATCCAGCAATCTGACATCTGCGCATGATTCCCATTTGAATGTATGATAAACAATCGATTCTTGAAGGGGCCATGGCCCCGTGACTAATCGATTATTTGCCATGCAATCAAATGGGAGAAATACACTGTCGCGTATAATTATAATGACGTTTTTCAATTCACCGATGATTCCACCGGTTGAGAAAATATTACACAATTCAGTTCAGTGTCTGACAGGAATGCACAAAAATACTCGCATCTGTAATCTTTTCTCAATCGGTGGAGTCCTCGATGACTTTAAAAAACTTGCGGATATTTTAATTAATTGAACGGCGGTTGCACCGATTGGAAAAAGATCACTAGATCAAAGTATTTTCGTGCAGTACAGTCATACAATGAACTGAACTGTGTAATATTTTATCAACCGGTGGAATCATCGGTAAATAGAATAATGCCATTAATTAAACGCAAAGCGGCAGCAGAGTGGGCTATTTCAAGATTTTGCTGCAGAAGAACTTATAATTTTATTTGTGTCCACCCATTATGTAAAGAGAAAGGAAAAAAAAAAAAAAAAAAACAACCAACGAAAATAACGATGTCGTCTCTGAAAAGTTCTGAAATCCAGTCGTCACCAGTCTGTTTGGCTAACTCTGTTCATTATAATGTACTATCGACGAATTTAAGATTGTCGCGAGATTTTCACACATTTCCAGTTACAGGTGTGAGTATATGGGACTAACCTGCAACGGCTTTTTCGCCCTACCCGCACTGGCCTCTCACCTTCAAGGTGTAGGGAGTATGAAGAGTGGCCGAACCAGAACCTCGAAGGCGAAACTTAGCTCTTGAAAATCTTGCGCTTGTCCTGAGGGGTATTCCATACCCCCCAGACCCCCCGGAGTTCGAGTCAAACCAAAACCCCCCCAAGGCAAATTTCTCGGTGCGCCACTGCTTGCGACAATCTTTAATTCGTCGATAGTACGCAAAATTGAACTGAGCGTCTCGATTTCTTTTTGGAGGAAAAAGTTTAACACACTTTTCTTATCCTACTTACTTTGGACCAGATCATAATTATTTTTATTGAAAATTTTGAAAAAAATAAAATAAAAAATTATTAACCCTCTTTTGCATTGTGCTGCCTTCAGGTAACAACAAAAATAATTGTTATCTCATGAAAATTTAACAAAATCGTGTCGCATATCAATATTCTTAGAAAACTGAACCCAGGAAACTATAAAGGGACCTTTGCTAATTTGCATTCGCAAATATAATTCAAACGATAGAAGATTAATTTGACTAATCAAAAATATTCTCTCAAAACCGGCTAATTTCATACCAAAAACAATAAAATGTGGATGATGCCTGTATGAGTGTATGATGCGGCCTTTCCACAATTCCTCGTAAAATGTAATAGATAAATTGCATGAGAGGGAAAACGCTAGCCTTAAATATCTTGCTCCAGTTTTAAGTTTCTACCAAAGAAAAATAGGATAGTTTTTCGCACTTACTGAAATGAAATCAGCTGGTTAAATATAGTAATAAACTAAAAGAAAAGTTCTTCGTTGCTTCAATTAAAAAATGAGATGATTTCTCAATGACGTTCTTTTCTTAGTTTCTCGAAAAGTTTAACTAAACAAAGAGCTTGATTCAAAATGGGGGTTTTTCTCCCCCCCCCACCGATTTTCCTGAAACTTTGTATTTTGATAGTACTTGATATAAGTAGTCTTTTTTTTCAAATAAAGTTTTTCCAAAAATAATTAGGGGAGGAGTTACAGTGTTGCAAAGTCGCACCTTTCAAAAATTCATAACTTTCGCGTAAATCATCCGATTGAAACGCGGTTTTCACTAAAAGATGCGGATTGTAAAGCACTTTCATGCCATTTAAACAAAATTCAATTTCAATAATTTTTGACTTAGTTATCGTCATTTTTGTGATTTTTAGGCCACTCAAAATCTACTTAAAGTGAAATAAAAAAAAATGGTATTTTTTGATTTTGACCGGTTGAAATATGTGATTTCTCTTTAAATTCTGCGTAAAATGAGCCCAAGCAGATGCAGGGCGATTTTTTGTTCCGGAGTTATGGATTTTTTAGTAAGCGAAAAACGAGTTTTTTAGGGTACCCATGAGCGTTCGATAGAGAGGCTCAAGTCAAATAAATGGAAACTGTATTTTTTGATTTTGATCAAATTTAAATATGTTATTTCTACTTAAATTCTGCGTAAAATGAGCCCAAGCAGAATGTGGGGCGATTTTTAGTTGCGGAGCTATGCGCGTTTTAGTAAGCGAAAGTCGAGCGTTCTATGGAGAGCTCAAAGACGTGGGTAGCCCGGGTAGCCTCAACCACTCGACTTTCGCTTACTAAAACGCGCATAGCTCCGCAACTAAAATCGCCCCACATTCTGCTTGGGCTCATTTTACGCAGAATTTAAGTAGGAATAACATATTTAATTTGATCAAAATCAAAAAATACAGTTTCCATTTATTTGACTTGAGCCTCTCTATCGAACGCTCATGGTACCCTAAAAAACTCGTTTTTCGCTTACTAAAAATCCATAACTCCGGAACAAAAAATCGCCCTGCATTCTGCTTGGGCTCATTTTACGCAGAATTTAAAGAGAATCACATATTTCAAACCGGTCAAAATCAAAAAATACCATTTTTTTTTATTTCACTTTAAGTAGATTTTGAGTGGCCTAAAAATCACAAAAATGACGATAACTAAGTCAAAAATTATTGAAATTGAATTTTGTTTAAATGGCATGAAAGTGCTTTACAATCCGCATCTTTTAGTGAAAACCGCGTTTCAATCGGATGATTTACGCGAAAGTTATGAATTTTTGAAAGGTGCGACTTTGCAACACTGTAACTCCTCCCCTAATTATTTTTGGAAAAACTTTATTTGAAAAAAAAGACTACTTATATCAAGTACTATCAAAATACAAAGTTTCAGGAAAATCGGTGGGGGGGGGAGAAAAACCCCCATTTTGAATCAAGCTCTTTGTAGGAAAAAATAAAATATTGGTTTTATTGTTGGAGGGAATGTCGGCCAGTATTATTGGAAACCGAGAAAACGATGGATTAACGGATAAGGATTCGTGATGGCCATCGCCGTAGCCAGAAATTCCTTCGATTTTTTGTACTTAGGAGTAAGGAGAATTAGGAAATAGGTATTTTTTAGTACTTAGGAGAATTATATAAACGGGTATCAGTAATCAGGCGGTACAATAAAATTAATCGGGTCATATGGTGATCGCATATTCAGGAACACAGCCCGATAAATGAGTCAGTTTCTTTCAGTCTTCAAAAGGGTTGCATCACAAGCACTAAATTTCCTCAGTAATTTGATTTTAATTTTCATATGTTTCATGAATACATCCAGTGGCGAGGCGAGAAATTTGGCAACAGTGTATTTTCTCCATCTAAATTCACCAAAAAGGTCGAACGCTTCAGTCATCGGCGATGACCAGGCATTGCGACCTTTCTAATGTGTTTAAATGGGGGGAAAAGGAACGTTGCCAAATCGCACGCCTAGCCACTGAAAACATCTCTAATCACTTTCAGTGTCCATTCCAGGCAAATATTCCAAACCTTCGGCCAAAATACTACTAGCGCAACGCTAATAATTACATTATTTTAAATTCCTTTTATAAAGTAGGTCGCTGAGAATTATTTAGGGGTATGGTAAATGAAAATAACATTTTTGCAACCTTGAATTTGTCATAAAGATAACACAGCACATTTCACCCGCTTTTGATAAAAAAATTAAAAAAATAAAAAGTAAATAAATAATGGTAACTACATTAATTATAATTAGAGGAAGAAGATGAATGAACTGAATTTATCACACGGGCCTCTCCCATCCTTGAAACTTCTGCCCCTAGTTGAACTTTCTTTTTAACCCCAAAAAAGATCGTCGAGTCGACCGATTGAGTTTCGCGTCCGAATTATTATCACGCGGTATCAGAATATGACTCAGTGCAAACGAAGGAATGTATTAAATTTATGCTCGTGAATAGAAGAATGGAAGGGGGAAAGGGAAGGTAACAATGATTGGCTCTTACAAAAAAACAAAACAAACAAAACAAAACACAATGAAAACAAAACAACAAGAACCAGCAAAAACAAACAAAAAAAATTAAATAAAAAAAAAAACAACAAAAAGTAAAATAAAAACAAATAAAATAAAAACATAAAATAAAAACAAAAACACAAT